>CANTUQ010000092.1:35775000-36357500 GCA_947683425.1 Excoecaria cochinchinensis
TACTACTGCATACGTCACCTTTGCTTACGCCACCACCTAGGCTCAACTTCTGGAGGAGATTTCACAGGGTCGCGAAAATCTGACCACTCTCTTATTTAAATTTAGAAATTAAAAAATATAACTACTTATAGACTATAGGTTGGTCCAATCAAAATTTTAGGCCCACATTTTTAATGTGTATCAAAATAATTATTTAGAAACCCAGTATATATTGAAAATCGAACTTAATAAAAAAAATGTTATAATTTAGGGAGAATAATTTTTTAATTAATATTTTTTTATAAAAAAATTATAAAACCCGTCTGTTATGAAAAAATATTTGCGAAATTGGATTTAATTGAGTCAATAGAAAACTCCCACAGTATTATGACATGCGTGTAGGGGTAGGACTAAATTTTTCTCCGCTCGAAATTATACCAAACGGTTGCAATTTCAATATTTCAAAAATACCAGTATGTTGCGATTTCATGCCATTTTTCAGATAACATTATTAAAATAAAAAATAAAAGAAAGTAAGTGGTAAGTGGGGTAAGGTGACATGGGACCTTATCCTTAGAGTATAATAATGCCCTTACCTCACAGTTGTTTTTTACGTTAAAGCGTGTGAATTTCTGCCACCAATGGCACAAATAATGCTTTTCAAGTCCTAAGAATGAGAAACGCTTTTCAGGTATTTAAGGGTGCGTTTGGTAATTTGTAGGTTTTTTTGTTTTTTGTTTTTAAAATGTAAAAATTATTTTTAATTTTTGTTATTTATTTTTTAAAAAATTATTTTATATATTTAAAAATTTTATCGTATTTTTTTGATTATTTATGTATAATTTTTAATTATTTATGTACATTATAATAATAAATTTAGTGGTAGTAGTTACAGTAATGGCGGTGCCATTGTGGTAGTAGCGGTAGTAGTTACAGCAATGGCGGTGCCGTTACGGTGGTAGCGGTAGTAGCATGGTGGTGGCGGAGGTGGCAGCAGCGTAATGGTGGTGGTGGTGGTGGAGGCGGCGACAGCGTGGTGGTGGCGAAAGTGACAGCGACGTAGTGGTGGGGTGGCGACAGCGTGGTGGTGGCGAAAGTGACAGCGACGTAGTGGTGGGGTGGCGACATCGTGGTAGTGGAGATGGTGGAGATGGTGGTGGCTAAGGCGACAACGGCGTAGTGGTAGAGGCGGCGACAGCGTGGTAATGGTGGAGGTAGTGACAGCGGCAGTGGCGTGGTAGTGGCGGTGGTGATAGAGGCAGCAGCAGCAGTAGCGTCGTGGTGGTGGTGGTGGATAGAGGTGGTGGCGGATAGAGGTGGTGGCAATGTAGTGGTGGTGGAGGCGGCAACAGTGTGGTGGCCGTTGTCGTGGTGGTAGAGATGACAGTGGCAGCGGTGTTGCGGAGGTGGCAGCGGCGTCGCAGTGGTAGAGGCGGCGACAGCGTGGTAGTGGTGGAGGTATTGACAGCGGCGTGGTGGTGGTGGTGGTGGTGGTGGAGGCAGCGTGTGGTGGTGGTGGTGGTGGTAGTGGTGGAGGCGACAACGGTGTGGTGTGGAGGCGGCAACAGTGTGGTGGCCGTTGCTGTGGAGGTGGCAGCGGTGTAGCGGCGGTGTGGTAGTGGTGGTGGAGGCGGCGGTGGTGGAGGCGGCAGCCGTGTGATGATGGCGGAGGCGGCAGCGGTGTGATGGTGGAGGTAGTGGCGGCGGCGGTGGCGGCATGGTGGTGGTGTAGGCGGCGATGGCGACGGCGACGGCGGCATGGTGGTGGTGGAGGCAGCGTGGTGGCAGCAAAAGTGTGGTGGTGGCAGCAGCGGCGACGGCGGCAATGTGGTGGTATGATAGTAGTGGTGGCAGTGTGGTGGTAATAAAAATAAGGTAGTAAAATCCTAAAAACCTCATTTTGAAGATTCTTATTTTCTGTTTTAAATGTGAAAATCAGTTCTTTAAATTTTTTAAAAAGCTGAATCGAGAAATAATTTGCCGAACGTGTTTTGATTTTATTTTTGAAAAAATAAACAAAAAACCGAAAACAAAAATCTTGCCGAACGCACCCTAAATTAGGGGTGTTCAAAAATGGGTTGGATGGGTTATAATTAGTTTTTCATTCAATTCATTTAAAATTTTGATTGTATTGAACCCAATCCAATTCAGTTGTATTATAAGTTAAATTGTTTATAATGGGTTGGTTTGGTTATGACTGGGTTACATGGATTATATTAATTGTTTATGATTTATTATAAACATATTATTTTATATTATCTATATTTATATTTTTTAAATATACAACATTAATTTTATTTTTATAAATATTTTTTTAGATAACATATGCATATTTCATTTTTAAAAAAAAATAAAAAAATTGTGTCCTAAAAATTAATTCAATTGCACCAAAATTTAATTTAATAGTATTTAATTTAATCATTTTTTTAATATTAAAGATTATCAAAGTTTTAATGCCCAGTTATATACTGTATGAATATTTTATTCTTATTATTACCTAAATCTAAAATATCAATAACTATTTATATTTTTTAAGTGTACCACATTAATTTCATTTTTCAAAATATTTTTTTAGATAATATTACTCCACTTTTCATCTTGTTCTACTAAATACCATCTCTATGGTAAAATGTCATTTTGAGTCCCTAATTTTTTAATTAATTACAAAATTGCCATTTTTGCACTATAATTACAATTTTGCTACTAGTTTACCTTTTTTCCACTCTAAACTCATTATTTGGCATGCAAATTATTGATTAGTCTATATCTTTACTTTTTTATGCCAAATTACGTTTTACTCCTTCGAAATTGTAAAATTTCATGTTTAACCCAATTATTCACTATTTTATCACTTTTATCCGTTTAACTCATTATTTAGGTAAATTATTATTTTGATCCTAAACTTTTTATTTTCTTTCATGTAAGTCATTTTTCACTCTAATTCGCATTTTCACTTTTACTTTTTGCATTTCAAGTCATTTTGCATTATATCGTTTTACATTATATGGTTTTTTCACTTTCCAACTCCAATTTATTTCAAATTTAATTCAATAATTCATAACATATAAAAATTATGCTGTACACAAAATTTCAATTCAATCAGAGTCCATTTTCGGTTTGATTCACTCAAATCAGTCTGATTCAATAATTTTCGGTGTTACCGAAAAATTATTTTTTTACTGTCAATAAATTCTAAATATCATTTAGAGTCAATCTGAATTGTTTGATAAATTTTGGAAATCATTTACTATTTTTAAAGTTTCGGTCAAACTTCCAGTCAACACAATATTATTTAAACCGAAATCATTTTTTATTACTTTCTAAGTTTAATTCCTCGTAAAAATGAATTCATAATTCTTAACATATGTTCATTAGACTCCAAGAATATTTTTGGGTCAATCTGAAACCATTTCTCGGTCCGATAATTATTTATCAGTCCGATAATCCAGTTTTTTAGTGTCACCAAAAATTATTTTTTCATTATCATATGATTATACTCATTAATACGAGTACGTCCATATTTTCAGATTATTTTTCTGATGTCCGTAACATCTTATACGGTCTGGTCAAACTTTCAGTCAATTTAGTTACTATTTGAAACGAAACCGTGATTTTTTCGCATTTACGACTTTTGAAAACCTATTTGACCTTATTTTCACTCCAAATTTTAATTTCAAACTTATCGTAACTTATATTTTTCAATAGTCAAGTAAAATATTTTTTATTTTCGGGTGTACTTTTTGTCTTGGAATCACTATTTACGGCTAAGCCGGTATTAAAACTATTACACTCCATTTGTAATGAGCTCTGATTTATTATATACATAGAAAATAGAAGAGAAAAAACAGCTTGACCCATGAATGAATTGTGCGGGTTAATTGGTTGGGTTATATAATAACCCATAATCCATATAAATATTTTGTAAATTTTAGAATGGGTTGTATGGATTACAATAATCGATTAAAATTATGAAAAAATGAATTAGATAGATTGAATTAAACGGTTTGTACTAAAGGTGGCAAATAGGACGGGTTTGAGTTGGGTCATAAATGGGCGGGTCATAAATGGGCAAAAAAATATGGATCATAAATGGGCCAGATGCCCAAATGGGTTGGGCGGGTTGGGTCAACCCATGGGCTAAAAATTTTTTGAATGTAAAAAAAATTTATAATAATATGCAAATGAGTCGGGTGGTCCAAACGGCCTATTTTGGTCCAAACGGATTGAGTGGCCCAAATGGGCCGAGATGTAATTTGACCCTTTTAATCCAATTTTAATAAAAAATAATTTTTGATATAATAAAAATATACTAAAATGACTAATGTGAAATAATTTGGGTCAAAAAATAATTTGTGCTTGGGTCATAAATGAACGGGTCACAAATGGGTCAAAAAGTATGGGTTATAAATGGGTCAAAAAGTATGGGTTATAAATGGGTCAAATACCCAAATGGGTCGAGATGTGGGTCGATCAATTTAACACATTTTTTAAAGAAAAATAATTTTAAATATAATAACAGAATAATAAAATGATTACTATTAAAAAATATTATGTCAAATGGATCGTATGGCCCAAACGGGTCCGATGAGGCTCAAATGGGTTATTCTTTATCAATGATATCAATGCCTGTAGCAATTTTCTTTACATTAGATTCATTTTTGCTTTAAATAAATGATACGTACATTTTAATATCAAGGAAAAAGCTTGAAGGATATATTTTTTTTTACCTTTTCCCAATAAGCAATTAACAATATAAAAAAATCATTTTAAATATATAAATTACAACACACTTCCAACTTTATATAATAATTGACATAGATAAAACTGAGATAGTTTCAAAAATTTATATAAAATCTTTTGTATAAGTTTTGTAATAAATAACCTGTTAATTGCAAATAGTGGACCTGTATTGACTTTCAACATATATTAAAGAATAAGAAAAGTCCACACAAGTTGTTTTGTGCAGTAAGTAAAATTATTTCTTAGATAAAGTGCTATTTAATTAAATAAAGTGCAAAAGCTTATATAAAATGGATCAAAGTCTATCAAAATCCCTTAATGGCTACCCACTAAACGAAATAAACAGAAAGATCTGAAGTGCACATCAATGGCGATAATGCTGAGATATCTGCTCACTTTTATACTTTCCACACTCATTTTCTGCTACATTTCAGGTGCTAACTCCATTATTTTTCACTTTCTGCTTCTTTTTATCAAGATATGAGGCTACTAAATTTCAAATCTTTTTTTCCTATACTTACAATTCTTTACTTCAAGCTTAAATTTTTAATTTCCTGTAGTTAATATCCACAAGAAATCTAGCAAAAGATCTGAAAAATTAAAAAAGATACAAACTTTGCAATATATATAATCAATGGTTTTAAGATCATGGCAAATAATCTTGTAAAGTTATATTGAAATTAGATTTTGATTCTTTTTGTTTGAACTTGGTTGCAGAGGTGTTATCAACAACAATTACACTATACAACAAATGCAAGTACCCAGCTGCCTTCCCATTTATCAATTCACTCTTGCCAGTGAACCCAAATTCCTCCAAATCCTCATCAACTACCATTGTCACCTAAAAGGGAAATATAGAACATATCAATTCATCATAACTCAACACAAATGTGCAACTTGTTTACTTCCAGTCATTCCATATTATGTTTTCTAAGTAACGAATTAATGTAATTACCTCATCCACATTAACATCACTGTAAGTGACAACAGGTTGAGCCTTTCCACTGAAGACTATTTCTGCAGATGCATCAGACTTTACACCTCCTCCCATACTAATGAAAATATTCTCTTCATCAGTTTTTACAAGATAAACATAAATACGAGATAACTTCGGAATGTCATCTTTTATTTATAAAATCTAAATATGAAACCCTGTTCATACACTGCTTAATGCAGTTATAGAAGAATACAAGCCATTTATGAAGTTTGAATCATTTATAACAAAGAATATATGAGAGCTTAACCAAATGATATCAGATTAACATAACATTCAATTTCCCCGCACTAGAATTGATCCCAAATTCCAATTACTAGTTTTATGATCTCTAAACACACTATGCATGCGAAAGCTTTGATAGGTTTAGATTTCAATTCAGCTCTTACAAACAATCTGCTTATATAAAGTTCAGACAAAATCATACGGATACTATATGTACTAAAACTTTAAATGATCAATGTAAAAGTATATATTATGAAACTAAAGAACTATACTCTTTACAAATCAAAGATCAAATCAGTTATTATTGCTTAATTAAAATGTGTCCTTTATCATGCACAAACTAGGACCTCATCACGAGCTAAGTCACAGTACGGAAATTATGATGTGCTTGTACATTGAATTGACAGTTGAATATATGAGGGACACAAATAATTTAATTTCCAAAACAGGACTAATTTTGGGTGCATTAGCAAGCAAAACAGAATACAAGGGGGAAATGAGCTTTCAATGTTGCATTATAACCCTCTAAGAAAAAGAATAATGCAGCAACTGCCATTTAACCCTTCTTTCAAATGAGTACTGATTGCTCATTTAAAGCCCCTTTTAATAGAAGGAAACGCAAATCAGGAAACAACATTTGAAAGTTAAACCTCGGAATCACCTTGCATATAGTTGGGCAAGAACAAAACAAAGCATAAATTAATTTGCATATAGTTTGAAACACCAAAATCTGGGCATTCCAACACAGCAAACTATCATGGTAAAAGATTGAGCACTATCAATCACACAAAAAAAATAAAAAATTGCAGATAGTTTCACTATTATCAGAGAGATCCATGCTTCGGAAAACTTATGACCAGAAATTAGAGAGAGACAAAATGAAAAAAAATGAAGTTATTTACCGAAAATTATTGAAGCTAGCCGGCGATGGTCCGACAAAGGCTTAGATTGGCGATAGTCAGCTTGGATTGAGAGAAGAGCAAAGAGTATACGGAGGTAAGGGAAGAAGAACAGAATCGAGTTTTGGGAAAGATGAGTTGACAGCCACAACCCGTTGGGCACATGAAACATGCCCAAACGGGTTGTATATTAAGCGGGTTATTTTTTCACTGACCCAGTTGGGTATTTTCTAGGTTGGGTTGAGTTTGGGTGTATTTTTATTGGGCAGGTTGGGCGGATTTTTTGGGCATGGACTAAAATTAACAAGCCTAGTTTGTACGAGTGATATCATTTTTGAACACTCCTAATTTATAGGCAGATTCTATTATAATTATGGTTATGGTAATTAATATATTACTAGTTTAAGCAAAATTTGATAAGATCGACTTGCAGTCACATAAAACGTAGTTATATATAGGACATATCTTTAGCACAAAGTCAATATGTTCGCATACTAAGTTTATAAATTAAAAAATATAACTACTCTGACCTAGGCTCAACTTCTGACCTTGGGTCTGTCTGATTGTGCTATACTACTCTGTTATTTAAATTTAGAAATTAAAAAATATAACTACTTATAGACTATAGGTTGGTCCAATCAAAATTTTAAGTCCACATTTTTTGATTTAAAGTGTATCAAAAATAATTATTTAGATACCCAATATATATTGAAAATTGAACTTATCAAAAAAAAATTGTTATAATTTAGCTAGAACAATTTTTTAATTAATGTTTTTATAAAAATATTTATAAAATTGGTGTGTTATAAAAAATATTTACAGAATTTGATTAATTGTGTCATTACTGCAATGAACTTTTACAGTATTATGACATGTGTACAAGGAGTAAGATTAAAATTTATCTCGCTTAAAATCATACTACTGTTGTAATTTCAACGTGTCTAAAACAACAGATTTCACACTATTCGTCAGATAATATTATTTAAAAAAAATAAGTGGGGTAAGGTGACGTGAGTGGGTAAGGTGACGTGGGACCTTACACGTAGATTATAATAATGACCTCACGTTATAGTTGCTTTTTATGTTAAAGCCTGTGAATTTCTGCCACCAATGGCAACAAATCACGCATTTCAAGTACTAAGAATCAGAAACGCTTTTCAAGTATTTAAATTATTTGTTATGGAGGTTAAAAATTCATGACCACAGAAATCTTTGCCAATAGATTAATAAAAATTATAAATAAAATATTTTAAATTTATATGATATATGTTATAATTTTAAATTTGAAAACATACCTTTATTTTGGTCACCCAAATTTTATATATATAATCAAATAGAGCTGATATCAAAACTTTAAAAATAAAAATCATTAAACATTTTAACAAAGTTCAATTTCCTCAAAAATTAAAATTTGAATCAAATTCACAAGCAATTTTTTATTTATAGCTAATTTGCCTCGTGGCATATTCTAAATAACACTTTTTTAGTTTTTTTAATTTTATTTTATTTTACATAATTCACTATATAATTGTAATAGGAATTTATAATACCGTAATAGAAATACGTAATAGGTAAAAAAAATTGTTAATAAATAATAAAAAAATATGTACTTCTACATATGATAGAAAAAGTTAAGTAAAAATCATGTTCTAATAAGGGTTAAAGTTAATTTTAATACTGTTTAATTAAGTCAAATTGAAGTGTTCAAAAAGATGGTAGAATGGTTTAAGTCCAAATCCTCACTCCCCTATTTTCCATATCCAAAAATACTAAGCCAACTTAAATATTTTTTCTATAAATATTTATCTCAATTTTTTCGTCTGCAAATAAATTTTTTTCTTGGCCACCCCAAATAAAAGTTTCAGGCCCTCTGTTCAAAATTCAAACAATTAATTCTTATTAATTTTTTTTTTTTTTTTTGGTCAAAAGGAACTCGATTAAATTGTTGTAAGATAATGGAAACTCTTTGTATAATGTCTTTTCATGCTTAGAATTAGGGGTGAGTATAGTCAGTTAACCAATTCATTAGTCTCAGTCCATTAATCAGTCTATTAATATCGGTTTTTTGAAATTACAGTCCATTAAACAGTACATTACTATCGGTTAACCAGTCTATCGTTTCGGATTTTCGGATCGGTTACCCAATATTTTTCGGTTAACCACTATAATTATAAATATATTCATAAATAAAATTAAAATGTTCAATATACTTAAAAATTAAAATTTTTTCACTATAATATAACATTATTGTTATTAAAATAAAAATATTTGGTGGATATAAGCAAATTTGTTTTTAAAAATTAATATTTAATAAGTAAATATATTAATCGGTTCATAATCACTTTTAATTAGATAAATTATTATACTTACTAATAGCCAATTGAAAAAACTTTAAAACTTTAAAATAATTCGTATAATAAAAAAAAGTATATGATCACTTTTAATTAGGATAAATTGTTATAAATTATTAATAAATTAATAAATTAACTAAAAATTTGGTTTCGGTTCGGTTAACCAGTCACACGAGTCAAAAATCATTAACCAGTCCATTAATATCAATTTTTTCAAAACAATAACCATTAACCAGTCCATTACCATCGGTTAACCAGTCTATCGGTTCGGTTTCGATTTTTTTTTCGATTAACCGAATCCATCGATTTTTTTGCTCAACCCTGCTTAGAATGCTCAATTATACAATTGAAGCTACTGACCCAATGTCGATATAATAGTTCCTTTTATCCTTTCTTACGCTATAAGCAAAATTAATTAATATAGCTTTTTTTTTTAAGGAATTATTAATATAGATTCTATGTAGTGAATAATTATCCAATTTCAGAGAAATGGTCTATGGAAGCTGGAGATCTCAAATTCATAGATTGTGAAAACTGTGTCCCAACCTAGCTCTTTTATGCGGAGATTAGCCAGAATATACACCTAATTCCCAAAACAAATATATTTGGAACTAATAGGGTAAGAAAACTTCATGCTCACAGCAATAATTGATGATAATTAGGGGCGTAGGGACATTATATTGAGCGGAGTCAAATTGACCTCCCTCAATTTTTAAAAAAAAAATTAAAATACCCTTAATAATTTTTTTTTCAAAATTAACTCCACTATATGACCCCATTAAAATTAACCCCACTAATATATTTAAATATTTTCATTAAAAATTAATCACAATAAATTTATATTTTACAAAAATAATAATAGAAATAAATTATAGGACAATTGGTAGTAAAATGGGTAATGAATAATATATATATATATATATATATATATATATATATATATATATATATATATATATATATATATATATATATATATATATATATATAAATGTAAAAGAAAAGTGATAGAGTTGGGTAATGAATAATATATATATATATAAATGTAAAAGAAAAGTGATAGATACGCTCATAACTTTATAATGGATTGGTTACAATTCAGATTAAATTGAGTTATTTAATTTAATTAAAATTACCAAATCTTATTTCAGAAAGAGTTTGAGTTAAACTAGAGTTAGGAGTCTAACTTTTAGGATTTCTATAAATAGAGGTGAGGTCCTCATTGTTTAGTAACGAGAAAACGTACATGGCGCAAGACTGCTCGTTCCCACTCACGCTTGTTTTCTGTCTTAATTTTTCAGGAACTTTTAGATTGTGGAATAGTTGCTATTATCCCACACGTGGATAAAAGCCAGGCCAGTGACAAAAAACAAACGAGATTCTTGTAGACGTTTCCGCAACGTGTTCTGCGCTACAAGAGGTAGATACCATTTATCTCAATGTTACCTCCGCGTTAAATTATATTTGTTATAATTTTTCCATCATTGGTATCAGGGCCGTTATTTTTGCGTCCTGTCATGTGGCTAAATGGATCTAAAATTTTATGTGTAAAATTATTAGATCTGGGATGCATTCAACACAACAAAAATTTGTTTTTCTTGTGTGAAAAATATATATGCGTGTATATTTTGGCTCGATTTCGTGTATGTGTACACCGAAACCCGAGAGGATGAACATGAGTGTTCTAAACAGCTAACTAGAAGTCGAGATTTTTTATTTTTGACCTCACCATTGGATTCACAGACCCTGAAAATCCCCCACCAGCCGTAACCGGAGTGTCAAAATCGGTGGGCAAGGCAGCGAGTGGCTCACACGCACTCCAATCCGTTCGGCGCGTGCGGGTGGGCGGTGGCCCACATGCGCGTCACCACATGTCAGCTGTGATGCGTCACACTGACATGTGGCCCAATCGCGAAATGCCATGTGGATGGCCGCGGCCATGCCACGTGGCAGATGAGTGGGGTGGACACGTGGATCAACCAGAGGGTGACATGTGGAAGACTGTGGTCATGCCACGTGTCCCAATCACATGGTGTCACGTGGCCCAATTAGGGGCTGCCACTTGTCAGACCGAGGTATGCCACGTGGCAATGCTGACGTATCATGTGTGACACGTGGTCCAATGAGACAACGCCACGTGGATGACACACGTCATGCCACGTGGCGATGACGTGTACCCGTGTGCCACGTGGGAGCCAGGTGGATGAGTAAGAATAGGACATGTGGCACGTTGTGGTGTTGACAAGTATCGGGTTGAGTGGGAGGCCGCACGTGTGGCGCGTGAGCGCGTCTACCTCCCTCTCGTCGGTGCGTGCGACGTTCTCCGACCACCATTTTAGCTCCGATTTTTGTCAAATTGATTTTTCAAATTATTTCTGATTTTTTGGTCATGTTTTCAAAATTTTTTAATGACGAGAAAATATATTTTGTAATTTTTGATATTTAAATGTGTTTAATTTCAAAATAAAATATTAAAAATTATAGAAAAAGTGTTTTCTGCATTCGATTAATTTTTAAAATATTTTGAAAATTTTTGAGGTTCTGTCCTTATTTATTGATTGAAATGTGTTTCAATCATGTGTATTTATATATGAGTGTATAAAAATTCTCTATATTATGTTACAAAAATATTGAATAAGGACAGTAGGTCTTCCTTATATTGCGCATGGGTTGTTTTGAGAAATGCAAGAGTGCAATGTATAAAGCAACATGAGAATGCGAAGGAAGATTTGAGCTGATGACATTGATGTAATAGTGTATCATAAATTAAATGTGTGAGAACAAATGTAAGAGTGCATTTGGACTGGTGGTGGTTCGAGTTACCAAAAGGGAAGTGTTGAGAAGCGACACTAAAATTCTGTGATGGTATTGAGAAATGGACGGAGTGTGCATCGTCCATGACTTCATCAATGGACTTGTGAGTCGCTTGATGAATTGATTAAATCAGTCAAAAATATAATCCTAATAACTAAAAAGATTTTATGAAATCTGGACTTCAATAATAGTTGACATAAGTGTCAATTTGAGTTGGTGTTTATTTTTGTTGAATAGGATTTATGTTTCCTATTAATATTTGACATGAGTGTCTTATTTTGGGATTATTGGATTTTTGGTTAAATAAATATGTGTACTTACTTATCATGATGGCATTTAACTTTATAATAAATGAGTTTATTTTAATTGTTAATTGTCTTGCGATATTTTATGAGTAAAATGATTGCATACTTATTAAGTAAAGGCTTAATAAAGATCCCCTCATAAGTTTGAGAACTTGATAATTCAATAATTCAGATTTATTATGCATGAAATTTTAAACTATAAGGTTGGACATTAGGACTTAGAGGGTAATTGGATACTATAAGTAGCCTTTTCGAATTTGAGCCTAATAGAAAATTTTACTAGCTTATTATTTCAGGTGCATAATAAATTGCATTTGTTGCCTTATCTTTTTTAAAAATGTGTAATATTGTTCCATTTGAGATCAGAGATCTTAATGAATGCTGCTTCCAAGTTATAATTATGAAATCTGGAATACAAAGATCCAGTATGTGCTTGAAGAGCAAGAGGCTCTTGAATCCTCAAGTTCGGTTATGGCTAAACCTGAGGATGGCACTATATCCCAGCATAAGCAGGACCGGAATGCCTATGTCGCATCACATTACTAAGCAATTTCGCAAGTATCAAAATGCAATTGATCTGTGGATCGCTTTGCAGGAGAAGTTTAGAGATGTGACTCTGAATAAGCTCCGATCATTGAAGATTAAATTTGATATATATCAAAAAAGTCTTATTATTTGATGCGAAAACATCTAAGAGAGATGGAAAATAATAAGTAAACTTAGTGAACTTAGTCATAAGTTGACTGACGAGAAGTAGGTCCAAACTGTTATCAATTCCTTATTCAAGTGTTGGTAGCATGTAAAGATGCAACTAACTCACATGGATAAGCATAAAGACATTTGAGGATGTCACTTGTCATTTGAAACTTAAAAGGGACCGTCTGACAGTGATTAAGGTCAATGTCATAGTGCATATGGCACAGTCCTGTTCTAATAGAATTAGTTCTTCTCATTAGAACAAGATAATAAGCTTCAATAAAAGGGATAAGAAAAAGGCTCGAGAGCCTGAAAAGCAAAAGAAATAGAATCACAAAAGGTCCAAAGGCAAAAAGAAGGTAAACTTTTCAAGAGTGAAATGTTTCAATTGCCTATAGAAATGACACTATGCAAGAGATGCATTGTACCTAAAAAGATACACTATTCTGACTCAAGAGTGAGTGAAATTTATTTATCTAGTTCTGAATTTCATCCTTTGTGGGTGATAGATTTAGAACCAATGGACTATGTAACAAGGGATTGAGATACCTTTGTTATAAAATTTGGGTTCTGTTATTGCTTTATTGAAATTTATTTCAATTTACATTTTGATAATAACAGTGTACGCTTATGCTTGAATGATATATATTATGATTCTGGTTATATTCTGAATGATTTTATTGTTATGGATGTGGACCATAACTATTTGACCATGACTATTTTCCTTAATTCATTATTTTTCACATTGTTATGAGAATAATGTGAAATTATGGCATGCTACAATAAACCATATTGGACAAAACTGAATGCGTCGGTTAGTCAAAGAAGGTTTAGTAGGCGATTTGAATAAGGTTGAATTACCCGCATGTAAGCATTGCCTAAAAGGAAAAACTAGTTAGAAAATCATTCGAAAAGGTACTGGAGCCAAAATTTCCATTGCAATAGTTCATTCTGACATATGTGGTCAAATGAATGTGAGGGTAAGGCATGGGACCCACTATTTCATTACATTTATATATGACTGTACTAGGTATGATCATGTCTATTTGATTTCTCACAAGTCAGAAGCATTGTGTTGCTTCAAGACTTATATGAGTATAGCTGAGAATCAATTAGATAAAAAGATCAAAGCTTTAAGAACTGACAGAGGTCAGTGATATCTTACAGATAAATTTAAAGTTTTATGTGATGAAAAAGGATTATACATTAGTTGTTCATTCCTATAAATCCACAACAAAACGGTGTTGAGGAAAGGAGAAATAAGACTCTCCTATATATGGTTAGATCTATGATGGCAGAGGCAAATTTGCCTATCTCCTATTGGGGAGATGCTTTATTGACTGCCACATATATTTTGAACCGTATATGCCCTCCAAATCTGTCATTATCATAACTTATGAGTTGTGAACTGGTCGATAAGTTGACCTAAGCCATTTACAACTTTTGGGTTGTAATTCTTGCATCCATGATACCTCAATTTGGTAAATTTGAGACCAAGAGGTAAAAAAAATGTCTATGTGAGATATTCTTAAGTATCAAGAGGATACATTTTCGTGGGTAAGTAAGAAAATAGTATAATGACAGAATTTGAATCACTAAACGTCATATTCTTAAGAGGATGAATTTTTAAAGTTGGGCGAAGTGAATTAAGATTTCACTTTCGATTAATTTCAGGAAAAGAATATCAGGATCACTCCATCCGAGTGGGAGGAATTTAGAGGAAGAAGGTTAAGACCCTCATCCTCCAAACCATCCGGATGTTCGAGACCTGATTCGAGTGGGAGCATTCTTGACTCCAGTAGGAGTCAAAGAATGAGGTATTCCTGACTCCAGTGGGAGTATGGAACATGGTCCCAGTCGGAGTATTGTGAATCACGATAAATATATGAGAAATGTTTATCAAGATTCAGAACTGCAAAAATCTAAAAGGATAAGTGTTTCATGCCGACGATTTAAAAATTGAAGGCTTTAATGAAGCCCTTTTGGTTATCCCAGAAGACAAAGAAAGAGCATAAAAATATTTAAAAAGCTTTTTCATGCCCATCTAAGGAAAAATTGATTAAAATAATAGAAGAAAAAATGGCGACCATGAGATCAAACCATGTTTGAGAACTGGTTGATCTAGTAGAAGGACACAAATTGGGAATAAATGTATTCTCAAAGCAAAGCGAAAGGCTGAAAGAGGTATCGAAAGATATAAGACTCAGCTAGTCGCTAAGGGGTTCATACAATAGGGAGAGATTGACTATGAGTAGACTTTCTCATCTGTTGTAAGTTTTACGTACATAAGGTTAATTCTGGTCATAGTGGCGAGTTTGAACCTAGAGTTTCATCAAATTGATGAAAAGACTGCTTTTCTCAATGAAAAATTGGATGAAACAATCTATATATTTCATCGAAAAAAGGCAGCAAACATAAGGTTTGCTAATTGGTGTGTTCAATCTATTGCCTTAAGCAGTTTTCAACACAATGGTGCTTGAGACTTCATCATACAATCATAACAAATGTGTTCAATATGATTGATGAAGGTCATTGTGTTCATAGTAAAAGCTATGAAAATGAATTTATCATTTTGGCATTGTATGTAGACGACATACTTAAAGCTGAAAATGATAAATGGTACGTAAATGAAATCAAAGATTGGTTATCGTCCAACTTTGAGACAAATGATATGGGTTGTGCATATTACATTCTTGAAGTTAAGATTTCAAGGGATTGTTTGAGAAGATTGTTGTCTGTTTCTTTAGAGAAATATATCAACAAAGATCTTGAGCGATTTAATATGCAAAACTGTAAATTCATAGATAACCCCATTGCCAAGAATCAGTTTCTTAGCAAAAATGTGTGTCCTAAGATGCCAGCAAAATGAACGTATGAGAAACGTTCGATATGCTAGTATTGTGGGTAGTCTTATGTATGCAGTGTTGTATATAAGATATGATATATGCTATGCAATGGCATGGTTAATAAATATCAATCTAACCCAGATAAAGCACATTAGAAGCAATTGAAAGGATACTTATATACCTTAAAGGTGCTGCAGACTATTCTCTCTATTATTAAGAAAATGATCTGCATTGAGAGAATACAGAAACGTTGATTGGGCAAGAGAAGTGAATGAGAGATAATCCATCTCAGGTTTAAATTCTTGTTTGGCAAGAGTGCCATCTCGAGGAGTAACAAGAATTAAACCCGTGTAGCCCTATCAATAGTGAAAGTTGAATTTGTTACTTCCTCAATTGCAGTATAGGAGACAGTTTGGCTGAAATGGTTTGTGAGCCATTTAATAGTAACTGTCTTAGAGGTATTAATGAGAGTCTATAGTGACAGTCAGTCGTTGATAGCTTATAGTAGAGCTAAGCATATCAACATTAAATATCTATATGCGGGAGATATTGTTACACAAGGAGAGATGTGAACTTACAGTACGTTTCTACGCATGCAGATCCATTGAGTAAACCTATAACTAGGGGTGTGCATAACCCGACCCGACCCACCGGACCCAAAGAACCCGACCCGAAAAGGCTACTCGGGTAGGGTTAATCGGGATATACGGGTCGGATCGGTTCTTTAAAAATGGAATATTTCGGGTCGGGTCGGGTTAAAACCATTAAAACCCGAACCCAACCGAAATTATATATATATACCCTTTTTTTTTCCACAGTCCCACACTCCCATTTCTCTCCCTCTCTCTGGAACTCTCTCTCTCGATCTACCCACTTCCCCCTCCACTCTCCTCCTCCTCTTCTTCTTCTTCTTCTTCTTCCTTTTCCCTTCCCCTCTCTTGCTTCTTCTTTTTCTTCTTCTTGCCTTCTTCGATCTGCCTTGCCTTTCTCTCTTTTTCTCTTTGGATCTGCTTCTCCTGTTTCCCTTTTTTTCCTTCTCCGATCTGCCCCCTCATCTCTTTCTCTCCTTTTCCGATTTTGCTTCTCCTCTCTTTTTCTTCTTCTTCTTCTTCTTTGAGATCTACCATTTTACTTTTTTTTTCTTTTTTGTTGTTTCTATTTTTGTTGAACTGAAGATCTGTTTAGTTTAAAATAAAATTAGATTTGGTTTTTTTTTGCTGAGATGTGTTTTTTTGGCATGGTATTTGGTTTCTTTTTAATTTTTTTGTTGGATTTCCTGGTTGTTGCTGGTAAGGAAGAAGATTTGTTGGGTTTTTTGGGATTTTTTTGGCTTTCTGGGTTTCAATTTCAGATTTTTTGGGTTTCTGGGTTTTAACTTACGGGTTGCTCGGGTCGGGGCCCGAATATTTTTGGGTAGATCGATTTGGGGCCCTTCTATGTATTAGGGTCAGTTCGGGGGATGAATCATGTAAAATATCGGGTTTGGAGTTAATCGGGACCGATGCACACCCCTACCTATAACGAGAGATGTGTTTTGAGAAACACATTAGATCTCTAGGTTTACATAGAATTTAATTGGTACTGTTATATTTTATATAATCACTTAACGTTATTATTTGCGAATAATAACTAAAGTTCATTGTCGGCAATACATGAGTGTGAATGTTTATGTGTAAATATTTACTCTTATTGATATGAGATTGAGCATGTCGAATAGAGAAGTAGCCCATTCACAAGGGTGTTTACCTTAGTTTTGTCAATGAGTTGGCAAAAACTAAGATGAGGCAATTTTTGAACAAATGAGAATATTCGAGAGCCTGTTCAAAATAAAAGTGCCGTCTTGCAGAAATTATAAGATAAGTCTTATTGAGGTGCGAGATAAAGACATATATAAAGTTGTGTGCTTTGGATTGAGATCCAAAAATAAGGATTGTATGAAATTCGATGGCCAGTTATATGTAACTACCATGTTCTGTCTAAAAAGGCAGAAGTAGTCCTTAAGTAAGCGGACTAAAGTTGGGTGCTTCGGTGCATCGCAACCTTACGCTTCTGTATGGTGTTTAATATACACATTATTGAAATGTGAGATATGCGCTCCTTTAAGGGAATGAAAGAATACCATAACACATGTTTTATACCGTGTGTACTTATGTGACGATAGGGATGGGAATTTAATAATATTATTGATCTCAACTTTCCCTATTGTGAGATCCTATTTGTATTTCGACCGTTAGAACCCTTAACTTATCCCTGAAGTATGGTTCAATGTGGCTAGCTTAGTTAGTTTCCAAGAGGTCTGGAGAAAAATTTAGGCCTGGCGGATCTAACTAGAAAAGCGAGTTGAATCATGATAGATGGCATATAGTAAGAGGGGAAGATAGTCTTTTGATCACTTTCATAAGGTTTCGTGGTTCACTGGCTAGCCTATTATAGTTTCTATGAGAAGAAATATAATAGTGAACACAAAAATTATTTTATGAGATCATGAGTTAAAACAGTGAATGTGAGAAGGCAATCTAGGGTTAGGCATACGTGAAAAGAGGATCTTATTTTTACGAGACGCTATATATCCCTAACAGGTGTATAGCACTAGTGCTCTCGAGGTATGCTGGTCACACAATCTATTTGCCAGTATAACTGAAGATTAAGACTGAAATGCGTTCTGTCATGTGTGAGAGATGATAGAGTTGGGATACGTTCATGACTCTATAATGGATTGAGTTTCAATCCAGATTAAATTGAGTTATTTAATCTGATTAAAATTACCAAATCCTATCTCAGAAAAAGTCTGAGTTGAACTAGAGTTAGTGTGACGCGCGCCGGATCCCCGCGGCCGCCCATGGGACCGCCCGCTCGGAGGGCGATCGGGGCATTTGTGGGTCCGTTGACAGTTTGCAATAAATCGCAAGTGCGTCTATGTTGGGCAACAAGGAGGTTTCATGGAGTCGCCACCCAATAGAACATTGGGAAAGTTACTCTCGCCTCTAAGAGCCTAAGACTGCGCTTGGTATCCATTTTGGGCCAGCCAGAGGGGTCTTGGAAGGTGAACCTCTCGCCCTAAGGAGCCTAGGATTAGCGCTAAAGGCTCGTGGCACAAAAAGGTGTCTTGGAGGGTGAACCTCTAGCCTCTTTGAGCCCAAAGACCAGAGCTGGGTCCGGGATTTCTCATCTATTTCTACCTCGATTGTTTTATGATCAAATTTTAATTATCATTGATTCGCTCTCTCTCCACACAATGCAATTGATTAAAGGCGCATTTATTCACATTTGGAAAGCCGTAAATGAGCAAATAAATATCAAAAGGCGGTAAATTACAATAATACAAGGAGCGGAATACAACTCCCTTTATAAATGTGTGATATATACACGAATCGGGGCATTGTTTATTTTGAGGACTTTGGTTCTCGCATGCATCATTATCAAAATTGGATATTTTTATTTGTGATAATTTTTATCGGATAAAAATAGGGCATTGGACCCTTGCTTTTGTGTAAACCTCATTTTATTGAATATAAAACATTGAGTCATTTTTATACATTAACGAGATATGAAAAGAGTATACCCATATACATAAAATAATCAATGAGTAACAAATGAAGGAAATAATCAAGAGGGTTAGGAAACTAAACTGGACGAAATCCTCCGAATATGGTAGATAGCCGCTCAAGCTCGGGATAGTCCAAGAGAATCAATATACACTCATAGAAAGTTAAAAGATGTCAATATACCTAAAATTAATATATAGGAAGCCAAAAGGACTTACAAAGGGTGGAAAATGATTTAAAAAGGTAGAGACAGAACCCACCGACGACCTTTCTTAGGTGACCGAC
Source organism: Excoecaria cochinchinensis (assembly GCA_947683425.1). NCBI lineage: Eukaryota > Viridiplantae > Streptophyta > Magnoliopsida > Malpighiales > Euphorbiaceae > Excoecaria > Excoecaria cochinchinensis. The sequence continues at coordinate 35,794,680 of CANTUQ010000092.1, forward strand.
GGGCGTCAGTCAAGATAACCGATATGTCCGTCTGTCACTCAAAAAGGGGCGCCTGTAGGTGGGGTGACCGACGGGCGTCGGTGATGGAGATGACCCGTCGGTCACCACTGTCTCCGAAAAAACAGAAAAAGAAAACTCCTTTTAAAGCCAAAAAAGATATTTTATCATAAAATCATATAAAGAGAGTCAAAATAAAGAGGTATAATGACAAAATTGAAAGAATCAACAAATAAAGAATAAATATGAAATGATATGAAGAAGGAATCGGGAATATTTACTGTGACGCGCGCCGGATCCCCGCGGCCGCCCGTTCGACCGCCCGCACGTGGGCGATCGGGCAATTGTGGGTCCGTTGACAGCTTGCAATAAATCGCAAGTGCGTCTATGTTGAGCAACAAGGAGGTTTCATGGAGTCGCCACCCAATAGAACATTGGAAAAGTTTCTCTCGCCTCGGAGAGCCTAAGACTGCGCTTAGTATCCATTTTGGGCCAGCCAAAGGAGCATAGGATTAACGCTAAAGCCTCGTGACACAAGAAGTATCTTGGAGGATAACCTCTAACCTCTTGAGCCCAAAGACCAGAGCTGGTTCGAGACTTCTCATTTATTTATACCTTGATTAATATCATAATTAAGTTTTGAATTCATTGTTTCATCAACTTTCCACACAATGCAATTTTAATTTAAAGGCGCAATCATTCATATCAAAAGCGGTAAATATAAGCAAAATCCAAAATAAATCATTCAAAAACAAATTACAATAACACTAGGAGCGGAATACAACTCCCATTTATAAAAGTGAAATACATGCATAAAACGGGTTATTCATTAATAGTGAGAACATTGGTTCTCGCATGCATATTTATTATGAAACAGTTTTGATGTGATGATTTATTTGGGTATGAAAAACTAGGACATTGGTCCCCTTTTATTTAGAAAAAGAATGTCAAGTTAATTAATAGAAACGTTTTTGTGATTTTCTTTTTAGCGTGCCTAAATAAAGAATTTTACAAGAAAATTATATGGCAAAATTAAATAAAATATTACAAATAAAGAAAATAAATATATGAACCAAATGAGCCTTTTTGGACCTCCCGATGTGCTCGCAAAAACGCCCAAGCGAAAAAATGAGTTTAGACATAAAAACAAAATACAAATAAAATAATGTTAGTGATTAAATCAATTAAACATACAAAATAATGAATAACAAATTAAAATAAAATAAAATGATATGAAAAGAATGATAATGGAATCAAAAATATTAACAAACCAAAATAAAATGAGAAACATGGATTATATGTGATAAATGATTGAATGATGTGATGAAAATAAAATATGACATGTTAATTAATACATGTAAAAATATGCACATGATGAAAATAATGATGATAAGTGAAAAATAATGAATGAATAAATCATAATAAATCAATCATGTAACAATGATAAAAAGAATAATAAAAATTAGTAAACAAAAGAATGATAAAAATAATAATGATATATAACAAGGTTAATTGATGTGTTCATAATTAATACAAACTATTTACATGGCAAAAAGATTAATTTAAATTAATTAATTATTTGCATGTTAAAAATAATGAGGAATCAAAATAAATTATTTACATGTTAGGAATTAAAAAACAATATTCACATGAATAAAAATCAAATCATATATAAACAATTAAATGGAACAAATATAAAATCAATAAAACAAATGAATAGATGAAAACAATAAATAAATCAATAAAAACAATATAATATACATGAATAAATTAAATAAAATAAAATAAAAACAGAAATGGAGCCAATAATATTTACCCTCAGAATATTGGATTTGATGAAGGAAAAGTGATGATTTTCCGGAAAATTGCTTGAAAGAATAATTTAGCAATTAAATTAATTCTCTTTGCTTATGGAGAAAAACAAAGGAATTGATTTGTATGCTTAAGATTAAGAAGAAATTGATGTCAAAGTGATGATTAATTTCTTGTGTTTACGGAGGAAAAACAAAGAAATTAATTGGAATAATTAACAATTGAAAATTGATCTTTCAATTTCAATTAAACCTTATTAATTAAAAAGAGAAATCTGAAATTGTTTAGAAGAAAAATCAAAGAGGAAGAGAAATGCTGGAAATTCTGATGTAAAAAAATAGTAGTGGAGGCCCCCCTTTTTTTGATTCATCATAAAGTATTTAAAGAATAGAAAATGTTGCCCTAATTTAATTAAGGAAAACAAACCTAATTTTATTCAAATTCCTTTATTTTTGGGGATAAAATCAAGTTTTATTAATTAATAATCTATAAAAAATATTTTGGAATTTTATTTGAAGTCAAAAAACCTTAATTTTGGGATAAAAACGGATTTTTGGGTGAAAAAATCGGAAAAAGGGCTGAAAAATCGGATTTTTGGGTATCAGACCCTGTAGCGACGGCCGGTACGCCCGTCGCTATAGAGCGACGGGCCTTCACGCAGAGGCTGCGCGAAATCCGCGCGCAGAGGCGCGGAAATCGCGCGCAGAGGCGCACGGTGCGGCGCGCAGCGCGTCGCTCTTTAGCGACGCGCGGCATTGAAGTGTCGCCAAATCGCGCCCAGCGCGCTGGGCGCCTGGGCGTCTGCGTGCTGGGCGCCAGCGCGCTGCCGCGCCCGACACTCGCGGTCCGAAATTTTTTTTATTTTTTTTCTATTTTTTTTTAAATTTTAAATTGACTAAAAACATCATAATTTTAAGCCCCCATTTTTCAAAATTAATTTTTTAAATATTTTTTATCATTTTCTAATTTTTCACTCTAAAATGCAAATTTGACGAGAAAACCATCACTTTTATCCTTTTAAGCCTGTGAAGGCAATTATCATCATTGGGTAACTTCGATCTAGGCTGACTCAGGACCCGGTGTCTACATTTACCCTCAGATAATCGCTTTGGGTGAGATTCTTGTGTTGATTAGAGCCCCGCGTGTTCCACGAAAAGCAAGATGAAGGATCAAAAAAAGGAAAACAGATTATTTCCTCCTCAACCCTTCAAAAGATTGTCTTTGGAATCAAAATCTAAGGAAAACTAATTAGTTTTTAGTCCCTTTTGATGGATTTGATCCTCTTTTGAAAGAGATTTCTTTATAAAATGTGTTTGCTGGAAGAGAGAGAAAATATGCTTGAATTTGGGCAGAGTTTCCCCTCTTCAAAAATTTTGGAACCCTTTTCTAGTGAAAATCCGGAGCTTTTATCAGCCAGACACGACCGACGGGCGTCGGTGTATGGAGGCGGGCGTCGGAAGAATCCTTCTGACACAAGGATTCGTCCGACGGCCCTGCCACATCCACCGACGGGCGTCGGAAAGGTTGCGTGCTCCGGGAAACCAGGCGGCGTTCTGACAGGGGCCGTGATTTTTCGACGGGCGTCGAAAAATACCACAAGCCGTCGGTGACCCTAAGCGACGGGCTGGCTTTACAGACGGGCTGGCCGTCTGTGGAGAAAAACGTGCCTTTTGACTCGAAAATCCCCTGTTTTCTCCCACTCTGCCTACGAAAGGTAAAAAGACTCACTTCTTGTGGAACGCGAGACTAAAACCCCCAAATCCAAACCATTTATACAGGCTCGGATACTGATTTCATCACAGGATAACCTCTGATCCGGACCGCTCTGGGACACGGTGCTTACAGTTAGGACTCTAGCTTTTAGGATCTTTATAAATATAGGTGAGGTCCTCATTATTTGGTAACGAGAAAACGTATATGCCGCAAGGCTGCTCGTTCCCACTCACGCTTATTTTGTGTCTTAATTTTTCAGGGGTTTTTAGATTGTGAAATAGTTGCTATTATCCCACACGTGGATAAAAGTCAGGCCAGTGACTAAAAACAAACGAGATCCTTGTAGACTCTTCCGCAACGTGTTCTGCGCTACAAGAGGTAGGTACCATTTATCTCAATGTTACCTCCGCGTTAAATTATATTTGTTATAATTTTCCCATCAAAAAGAAAAATATTAAAAGCAAAAGAATTAAAGAAGATAAAACTTCAAGGTCAAACCACATAAATGTAAAAGAAATTAAAAAAAAAAATGTCAAAGCAAGTAAATGAAAAAATATAAAAGAGAATGTGAAAGGCCAACAGGATCAAAACTGCAAAACAAAAGTAATGTTAACAGCAAAAGCGAAAGAAGAGAGGAGCCTGTGAAAACGCAAAACAAAACTAAAAGAGGAGGAAAATTTGATTTCAAAATTTTCTCTTCAATGTACATAATAATATAATTTTTTTTCTTTTATTTTAATTTTATTCTCAAATTTCAATACATGAAAATTCTAATTGTTTGCAATTCTTCAATTTAATTGAGTCTTGTGAATTAGTTATATAAATTATAATTTATTTTATAAAAGTAGATGAATAATTTTATTTTATTGTAATGTGATATTGTGTAAACAGAATTAGATTCAATTTTAATTGGAGTTAGATTCAAAATTTTCAATATATATATATTATCATATTAATAAGTTTTTTTTATATGAATATATTTTTTAATCGACAATAAATTTTTGACGCCGCTGAATTCAATTTCTGGCTACGTCACTTATGATAGTCTAAAATTTTCGCAATGAAAAGTATTAGAAAACAGAAATTAGGCATAAACAAGTGCATTGGAAGTGATAATTTTATAAGTTTATCCCACAAAAATTCAAATTAATTCAAAGATGGTTATAAAAAAATAAACGTTCATAGAATCACTGATCATGAGAAGTGAGTAATTGTAATTGAAAAAAAAAGTGGAATCGCTAGTCATGGAAAGTGAATATCGCTAATAAAAAAGCAATAGTGTAAACAATGACTTTGCCTGAAAAAATGACCACGTACTATTCAGGGACAAAGATTTAACTAGGGCTTTTTTATAAAATTTTTACTGTAATAGGGTGGGCTGAAAAATAATTCAGGGAGGGGGGTTGAGTCAGAAGCCGCAGCTGACGCCTGCGGCTTCTGACAGTGAGACCCACGTAGTGGGTCCCTTTTCCTTGAAAGATGCCGCAGCTAAGAGCTGCGGCATCCATAAGCTGCCCCTTTATTTAAGTAAAAAGGGGCAGCAGGCAAACCTGCCGCCCGCTGCCCTTATATATATATATATATATATATAAGTTTTTTTAAATAATAAAAAATATTAATATTATTTATTATAATAAAATAGAATTATAATAGAGATAAAATAAAATAAGAATTATATTTATTAAATATAATGATATAATTATAATGGAATAATATTTAAATAATACATAAAATGAAACTTTATTTTTTAATTACCTAATTATAAATTTTACAAAAATATTAAAATTTCATAAAGTTTTAACATTTTTTTTGTATTTTTATTTTTTATGTGTAAGGTAGGAAATTTATAGATAGTATAATATAAAAATTTTATAAGTAACCCAAGCAAACAATTTAGTACAAAAAAAAATAATTAAGAAATATAAATTTTCATAAATGCATGATACAATTACTATACGTTATGTATATATATTAATTAAAAAAATAAAAATAAAAAATAATAATAGATATTTTTTAAAAAATATACTAATAGTGATAAAAAAAATTATGTGTTTTTACAAAAATATTTTATAAATGATTACAAGTAATTTTTTATTATTTGATTTTTAGATCAATTACTAGTAACAAATAATTTTTTTATATAAAAATCAAATAATAACATAAAAATATTTTTTTTGATATAAAAATCAAATAATAACACTAAATCAAATAATAACACTAAATGAAATTAAAATTATCATATGTTTATTAATATTATTAAAATACTAAATAAAAATATTTTTAATAACATTAACTAAAAATATTTAATATTTTTTTAAAATTTATAACTTAACAATAAAAAAATAGAATTTCATTTCGTATATTATTTAAATATTATTTTATCATAATTATATTATTATATTTAATAAATATATTATTATAATAAATAATATTAATTTAATAATATTATTTATTATTATATTAAAATAAAAAAAAAATTAAGAAAGGGGCAGCAGGCGGTATATGTATAGGAAAAGAAAGGGGCAGCAGCGCCTTTCTTTATATATATATATATATATATATATATATATATATATATATATATATATAAGTGATGCCGCAGCTAACAGCTGCGGCATCACTATTCCAAAAGTGACCCACTACGTGGGTCCCATTGTCAGAAGCCGCAGGCGTCAGCTACGGCTTCTAACTCAACCCCCCTCCCGGAATTATTTTTCAACCCATCCTATTGCAGTAAAAATTTTATAAAAAAACTCTAGTCAAATCTTTGTCCCTACTATTCATGTATAATATTATTATACAGTTTAAATTTAGTAAAATGTGTCGGTGGGGCACGTGTTCGCGACACGAATGCAGAGTTTTCAATTTGTAAATTTTATGTTTTTATTTTATGCTTTGCGTTGCTTTATGTGTCAATTTCAATTCAGTCCCTTTATTTTTACCATCAACGTTTCGAATGGCCGAAATTCAAATCCGTCCAAATTCACGTTAGGTTTATGGCATGCTTCACGAGACAATATATAATTGAGGAAATTACGTCCTCTTTTTAATTTTTCTTTTTAAAAAATGCTCTATCCTATTTTTAAAATCTCATCCTTGTATTTTCTATTTCATAAATATATTTTTATATGATATTTATTTCAAAACTGCTCCTTTTTTTCTTTAACAAATTTCTCTCTCGCATGAACCTTTTTTTCCGTTCTTCCTAATAAAGCTGTAAAATTGAAAAATTGTCAGTTATTAGAGACAATAAAGAATCTCCAAGCCATGGAGAATTTGTGAAAATTTATGAGTATAAGCATCAAGTTCCTAATATATATATATATATATATATATATATATATATATATATATATGAAATTGTTGTTCATTATTGATAACCCAACAAATATCATTTGCTCTAAGGCTCATCCAGCCGGCCCACTCAACCGGCAAGGCCCAAAACCCATCAGCCAAATGTATCAGACACGAGCTCCTAGGCAGCGCACATGCCCGATCGGCTGATGTGACCGCCAGTCTCCTCAGCCGCCTGACACAAGGCAGCGCCCATGCCTTCCACCTGCTCCTTGTCATGTCGCTGAATACCTACTCTGACAGCCAGTAATCACGCCCCAGGCACTCGAGTGCCCCTCAACTGTCTCATATAAATAGCCTAGCCAACGATGGCTCCAGGTATTGATTACCCAACTTTGTCTCTCTAAAAGCACATTCTCTCTCTAAGCTACTAACTTAAGCTTCGGAGTGCTCACGCCTGGTCCGACCGGGCTCCTCTTATTGCAGGGTTATCTCATCCGATCGGATCGCTCTCTCTTCTATAGATAAAGACTTTTTTGGATTTATCATTTGGTGCTTTCGTTGAGAGATGGCAAACTCGAGATCCAATGAGAATACAACCCCCATGGACCTGGACCATGATGACAACGCTCGTGCCATATCAGGCACCTCGAGAAGGAGGGAAGCACCCACTAGGTCCCCCATGAGGACCAACCTCCTTCCCGAATTCGATAATGCCGCTACTAGGAAACCAGAGGACACTCCCATCACTGTGAGGGACATGCGTGCCATTCTCAGTGATTTTACAAAAAGCATTGTTCAAACCCTTAAGAAAGGTAAAATGCCAGCCGCTTCTGAAAGAGCCCAAGAGGATTACCTCACTGGTGAAGACTTCAGGAGAAATAGGAATAAGGGAATCATCATCAATGAGTCCCGAGCTCAGGGAACCCGGAAAAGCGCTATCAGGACCCCGAGAAGGAGTGACAAAGGAAAGCAGATAATGTCTGCAAATAGGGCCTCTCCCTACAGTAGCAGGTCCGCCACTCCATCCGTGAGGGATAACGTATCCCACATGTGCACCCCAAACCGCAGCCAGATAAGAAAGCATAAGGGCGAGTCCACCGCCACGACCCTGAGCAAACAGAACCCATGGACTAAAGAAGACCAGTGGTTCAAGCAGAAGCTCAAGCAGTTTGGTTTCCTCCCGCCCAAGAAAGGTGCCTTCGAAGGAAACACTTGCGGGAACACCGCCTCCCCCTTCTGCAGAGAAATCACTGATGCTGAGCTCCCCCCCAGGTGGAGAGATGTGGTTATGGAAAGGTATACGGGCAAAACCGATCCTACCACGCACTTGGCCGAGTACTTGACCAAGGTACAGATCTATACTTATGACGAAAGAATAGCCTATAGGGTTTTCCCTACCACCTTAGGAGGGGATGCATTGACGTGGTTCCATGAGCTGCCTTTAGGCTCCATTACGTCATTTAGACAGTTAAGGGAGCTGTTCACCACGAGGTTCATCGTGCAAACACGTGCGCCTAAGACGGTGAACGACCTGTGCAACCTTTACCAAAGGACCGATGAAAGTCTCCAAGACTACATCGACAGGTTTCAGGCTACCATGTCTGAAGTAAGAAATGTCAGTGTCGAGATAGCGACCACCGCCTTATCAGGGGGCATCACTGACCGACCACTCTTTGAGTCGCTTACAACAAGACCCCCATCCAGCTTTGCTGAACTTATAAAGAGGGCCAGGAAACACATCCAGTTGGATGATGCCCTTAGGTCCAACAGGAGAGGAAGGACCAGCGTTCTGGACCACCTACAATATCCGGACAATCGCTCTACTCAAAGAGCCCCCACTTCCGACCGGACAGCTAGAGGCCAAGACGGAGCTCAAAGTTCCAGAAACTCAGGCCAGGCTAGAGGATCGGGCAAAGACCGGAACCCGCGTCCAGACGATCAGGCAGAGAGGACGTACACCCCTCTCAATGCTACCCCAACCGCGGTGCTAATATGGATCAAAGAGAAGCACCGCAAAGTCAACTGGCCCAGAGACCTCTCCGAAAAAAGCCGGGTTGTGAGGGACCCAAGCAAATACTGCGAGTTCCACAGAGACGTCGGTCACTTAACCGACGATTGCACCTCACTTAAAAAGGAGATTGAAAGGCTGATACGCCGCGGGGCCCTCAGGAGATTCATGGGCCCGGCCAGAGAGGACGAACCCTGCAGACAGCCGAAGCCTCGAAGGGATGATCCTGACTCAGACGATGATGAGCGCAGGAACCCCAGAAACGCCGATCCGGGCAGGCCCTATGCCGAGGTGATAAACGTGATCACCGGAGGGTCATCCTATGGCGAAGATCTCCCCAAGAAAGGGAAAGGAAAAGGCATCTACCTCTCCCGCCAGGCAGAGCAGCCTGCCTCAGTCACCATTTTCAGTGAAGACGCACGAGACGTCCTGTTCCCTCATGAGGACGCTCTCGTTGTAAGAGCTCGGATAAATAATTTCAATGTAAAGAGAATTTTGGTAGACAACGGCAGTGCTGTCAACGTCCTCACTCTCCAGGCCTACCGAGCCATGGGACTCCCGATCGGAGAGCTGAAGCCGAACGCCACTCCTCTGATCGGCCTGGGCAACGCCACTATCCCCGTGGTGGGATCTGTAGAGCTCTTTGTCGAGCTCGGCCAGGAGGCAATAGCTCATGCTTGTAAGGTAATTTTCATGGTTATTGACATGACATTTGCCTACAATGCCATTTTCGGCAGGCCATTGCTTTTCCAGATAGGAGCTGTGACTTCCATTCGCTACATGGTGATGAAGATTTCGACCACAGGAGGCGTCGCCATCTTGAGAGGTGACCAGAAAGCATCCAGGGAGGCTTATATCACCATGATAAAACAACAGCGAGAAGCGATGGTCGTAGAGCCCGGCCTTGAGCAGCAAGAGCAGGCGGAAAGGCCCAGGATGGACCCAGCAGAGGCCATAAAGGCCAAGTCGCTAGATAAAGGGAAAAATGTTCAGGTGGGGACAAGCATGGATAAAGAAACTGAAGAAGCCATCATGCACGTCCTGATCATCAATCAAACGACCTTTGCCTGGAAGCCGGAAGATATTCCTGGCGTGGACCCCAAGATAATCACCCACAAGTTAAATGTGGACCCAAACTTCCCTTCGATCCGCCAAAAGCTAAGAAGGCACGCACCCGATCGGAGGAAGTTCATTTCTGAAGAGGTGGATAGGCTACTCAAGACCGGAACCATCCGAGAGGTAGACTACCCTGAATGGCTGGCTAACGTGGTGTTGGTCAAGAAGAAGTCTGGCAAGCTGCGGATGTGTGTTGATTTTACCGACCTCAATAAGGCATGTCCTAAAGACAGCTATCCTTTGCCCAGTATAGATCAGTTGGTAGACGCCACAGCATGCCATGCCATTTACTCTCTTCTAGACGCATATGCCGGCTACCACCAAATCCTGATGTGGCTCCTGGATCAGGAGAAAACCAGCTTTATCACAGACGACGGGACATTCTGCTACAGGATGATGCCGTTCGGACTAAAAAATGCTGGGGCCACATATCAGCGTCTGATGAACAAGATTTTCAAAGACCAGATCGGGCAGAATGTCGAAGTATATGTTGATGACATGATCGTCAAAAGCCGAAGCGCTGAGGAACATCGAGCCGATCTGGCAAAAGTTTTTGACACTTTGAATAAATTCCAGATGAAGCTTAACCCCGAGAAGTGCGTCTTCGGGGTACCATCAGGAAAATTTTTAGGATTCCTAGTCTCTCAACGAGGGATTGAGGCAAATCCAGAAAAAATAAAGGCCATCCTTGAGATGCAAGCCCCCAGGAACATAAAAGACGTCCAGAAGCTGAACGGAAGGATAACAGCATTAGGACGATTCATTTCCTCCTCAGCCAAGCGCTGCACCCCTTTCTTTAAGAAGTTAAGGAAAAGTGAAACTTTTATCTGGGGGGAAGACTGCCAGCGAGCCTTCGAAGAGTTGAAGGCATTCCTCACCAACCCACCGCTGCTTAGCTGACCAGTGCCAGGTGAAAATCTGTACCTATATTTGGCCACCTCTAAGGAAGCTGTTGCAGGTGCCTTAGTACGAGAGGAAAAGACACAACAGCTACCCGTGTACTATGTAAGTGAAGTACTCAGAGGTGCAGACCTAAGAAAAGGGCCGGTTGAGCAGCTTATTATTGCCCTGATGATGTGTGCAAGGAAGCTGAGACCTTACTTCGAAGCGCACACAATTGTCGTCCGATCGGGTCATCCTCTGAGGAAGATACTCCAGACGCCCGATCTTGAAGGCAAAATGGTGGGATGGGCGATTAAGCTACAATCCTGGGATGTCAGGTATGAGCCCAGAAAAGAGATAAAGGCCCAGGCTTTAGCAGATTTCATAGCTGAATTTGCGGGTGAGGAACCACAAAGTCAGCCCAAGTCACAAAACTGGGAAATGACGGTGGACGGCGCGGCAAACGACGCTCGAGGAGGCGTCGGCATAGTAATAAAAGGCCCTTTGGGCATCACAATAAGGTACGTTATAAAGCTTAATTTTAAAGCTTCTAATAATGTGGCAGAGTATGAGGCGCTCCTTCAAGGGCTGAGACTGCTCCATGCCATCCGACCGGAGTCAGTAGCCATCAGGAGTGACTCCCAGCTGGTAACCAGTCAAGTTTTGGGGACCTTCGAGGCACGTGAAGCCACAATGATCCAGTACCTGGCCAAAGTCAAAGCTGCTTGCGCAAAACTAGAAGAGGCTGGATCGGAGTGGGTACTACAGAAAGTCCCCAGAGACCAAACTGCAGAGGCCGATCGGCTAGCAAAGATGTCTGCTTCCGTACAAAGCGTTATAGAGGAAAACATTGCCGTTGTCGACCATAATTCCTCCTCCCTTGATGAGCCGGAGATGATGGAGATCGACCAAGAAAATGAAACCTGGATGAGCCCAATCAAGCAGTTCCTCCAGACAGGACGTCTGCCCGAGGACAAAGATGAAGCTCGAAAGGTATCTCGAAAATCTCTCAATTACTCCATCATTAACGGTGATTTATACAAAAAAGCTTTCAGCCACCCTTGGCTCAAGTGCGTGACGGAGGAAGAGGGAGACTATATCCTCAGAGAGCTCCATGAAGGCATATGCGGGGCGCACGAGGCAAGCAGAGCCATGGCAAGAAAAGCCCTTCAGACGGGGTATTACTGGCCTAGCATGCTCAAAGATGCCCAGGAGAAAGTAAGAATATGCCCGCAATGCCAAATACATGGCAGAATTATAAGGTAGCATGGAGCAGACAAACAGCCGATCGGAGTTGCATGGCCGTTCGATCAGTGGGGGATGGACATCTTAGGACCTTTTCCCCAAGGCAAAAAGCAGATGAAGTTCCTCATAGTAGCAGTAGACCACTTCTCTAAATGGATTGAGGCTGAACCGGTAGCCACCATCACAGCCGAGAGGGTCAAGAGCTTTACATGGAAGAACATCATCTACAGGTATGGCTTACCTAATGTTTTTATTACAGATAATGGCAAGCAGTTCGACAGCTCCATCTTCAGAAACTTTTGCTTAGGCTTGAGCATCAATTTAAAGTTCACATCTGTCGCTCATCCCCAAAGTAACGGAATGACTGAGGTCTCCAATCGGACCATTTTGGAGGGATTGAAGAAGCGACTGGGTCAAGCCAAAGGCAACTGGACTGAAGAACTGCAGAGTGTCCTGTGGACGTACAGAACGTCTCCCAGAACAGGCACTCATCAAACGCCATTCTCCCTCGTCTACGGCTCCGAAGCAATGATTCCCGTAGAGGTTGGCCTCCCTTCTTACCGATCGGCTCTCTACTCCGAACGGTTGAACACTCAAGAGAGATGCCAAGACTTAGATCTCACAGAAAGAAAGAGGGAGGACGCCTACACCAAGATCGCTGCCTATAAACAAAGAGTGGCCAGATACCATAATGCTAAAGTGAGGTCCAGAACCTTAAATGTAGGCGATCTGGTGCTCAGAAAGGCAGAATTAGGCTCGGGGAATGCCGGAGTGGGAAAGCTAATGCCAAATTGGGAAGGGCCCTATGAGGTCTCTAAAGTCTTAAGCCCGAGCACTTATAGGCTCCGAACTGTGGAAGGGCAAGATATCCCCAGAAGCTGGAATGTTGAAGTACTCAAGAAGTATCATGTCTCATAATGTATCGGAACCTGGCAATTGCCTGATTAATAAAAAGGTTCTTTCTTTTTATTACTGTTCATTTAATGCATAATATAGTGTTCTACGCTAGGCTTGATGCCCATTCCAAGCTAAAAAAGCAAATCTGTCGCGAAGGAGGACCTTACCTCCCCAAAGGTTATCCGTATTATAGGGGATCTAACCTCTCTTGCTCGGTTATGCAATTCTTATGCAACTCTATGAGCATCACCTAGCTCAGTCAGGCAACTCTTATGCTGTTTTATGAGCATCACTTGACTCGGTTATGCAATTCTTATGCAATTCTACGAGTACCACTTAGCTCGGTTATGCAATTTTTATGCAATCCTACGAGTATCACTTAGCTCAGCTATGCAATTCTTATGCAGCTTTATGAGCATCACTTAGCCTAATTACGCAAATTTTATGCGATCTGATAAGCCAGATTGATCCGATCGGTCACTGAGCTTAGACATTATCCGAATTCAGGAAGTACTTGCAAATATTATGCTATTTTACGAGTTGTACTTAGCTCGATCATATTGCAAATTTTAATACAAACTTATGTATACATTAACTTGCAGAAAAATGCAATTTTATTTATAATTGTCTTCACTATGCAATTTGTAAACAATTGTTGCAGAGATAGAAAACCAAGGAAAAAGTAAAGCTAATCTAAGCTCCTAAGCTAACTATCTATATTTACAATTTCCACCTCGCCAGGAGGATCAGCGATTTGCTCGATTACAGGCTCCGCAGTGGCTTGAGAAGGGTCGGCAGTCGATGATACAGATCCTGTCCCCCCTTCAGAAACAGGCCCCGTAGAAGAAGGCGCTACTCGCTCGGCTTCAGGTGCAGGAGGAGCCTCCAATTCATCTTCAGGGGCTAAAGGCGATGCAGATTTCCCTTCGATTGGAACCTCTTGAACCGTCTCGGGGGGTGAAGGACCTTCTTCAGAAGCTCTCTCGGTTGCTTCACCCTCAGGAGCTCCCTCATCACCATCATCATTCGGAGGAGCAGGCAGTGAGGCCGGATCATCCATCCAAGACAGATCCACCCCAGGAAAGCGCTTCCCGGCTTCATGAATTAGCCGAGACAACAGCTCCACTTGGGCGTCTGCTAACTCATCAACGAGGCGCTCCTTCTGATTGGCGATCTCCATTTCGAGAATCTTCGTGAAGGAAGCCTCCCTCTCCCCCTCCGACGCCCTCAAAGACTCTACATCCCCCCGGAGTTGCTCGCCCTCTGCCTTCAACTTGGCATTTTCAGCAGCCAACTCTCTGCACTCGGCATCCAGTCGGGATGCATCTGCCTCGAACCGCCTCAGCTGCACACTCTCAGCAGAAAGACGAGCAACTTCACCCTTCAGCTTGTTGGCCTCGCTTTGCCGGACCTTCAGATCCTGAGCGCTCTGGTGGGCCTCCTTCCTCAAGGCAACTGTCTCCGACTGAGAAGCAGCATACCGCTCCTCTAGCTTGGCCACCTCAGCTCGCAGGACGGAGGCTTCTTTCGTGGCAGCTTCACAACGAGTATTTGCCTCCGCCTTGGCCACGGCGCCTGACTCGGCCCTCCCATTCCACATACAGGCCATCAGGTGTAGCCGTTGTGTCCTCCTGGCGGCCTACACAAAACCAAGAGTAACCAGGTCAGACACGGAGGTATAAATGAGCACAAGAAACAAAATAGCAAATACTTACGTCTATTAACTGCTGGCTGATGGCATGGCTTTCTCTACTGAGCTGACTGGCGTCGCCGGCTTCCTGATGATCTTCATCTCGGAGAAGACCCCGGCAGATGTAATTAGCCACTTGGCCCGTTGACCAATCATCGCCAAAGTTCTCTCTCAAAATGTCCTTCATAGGAACCGTCCTCCGATCGGAAGAGCGTCTTGGAGACTCGCCATGTTGAACAGCTTTGCCTCTCGCGACAACCCGAGCGTCCGACTCGGCTATCAGCTCAGCAACCCTCCTCTTGGCTGCTTCTTCGGCTTTCTTCTAGGCGGCCTCCTCAGCCCTCTTTTTGGCAGCCTCCTCCGCCTCTCGGATCGTATTAGCGATGGGTGCGGTGTCCTCATTTGATTCATCCCGAAGCCTTGGACCCCGGGTGTTCCTCAAATGGTGCTGAGCAGCTCCACTCTGCGACCCGGGCGCCACAGGTTTGGCGGCGATCACGGTAGAGGCTGGAGGGGCAGAAGAGATCGGGACAGCATCTACGACAGCAGCAGAAGGAGCACCAGCAGCCGCCCGGGAGGATTGCAGCTCTGACGAGGGCACTAACCTCCTCCTTTTTCTCTGCTCTTGGGCCCTCCGCTCGGCCTCACGCTTTTGTTTGATTTTCTCGCCCAGCTGCCTAGACGCATCGCTCCTGCTGGCCATCTCAGCTACACAACAGAAAATAAACGAGATAAGTTTCCTAGATTTGATATTCACAATCAATAAAAATGAAATGCAATGCACGACTGATGCATGATGATCGTGTTTTCTCCCTGATCCTAATGCTCACGTTCTACGTTCTTAGCGTCTTGGGAGCCTGGTGAGCCAAACAACGTCCGCAGAAGGAAACTGGATTCATAGGGTCCTCCATTCCTACTGACGGCGTCCGATAGCTTTTTTATATCACCCTCATACATGGGCTGACCGGCAGCTAGGTCCTTCAGGAGCTTGACCCTAGCCGATCGGGTGAGGCGCACCCCAAATCCGCCTTTCCTCCCCACCAAGAAATACCATTCTTTGTACCCTTTCATAGAGGTGGGGACGAACATCAATTTCCTCTTTGGGCGGCTTGTAAAGAAATACTCTGTTCCGTCGCTCTGACCCAAGATGTAGAAGAAGTGAGTAAAAAGCTCCAGGGTCGGTGCTACCGCCTCTATTTTGCAAAAAATTTTGAAGCATGCCATCGATCTCCAGCCGTTCGGATGTAACTGGTTTGGGGCAAGACCACACCCCCTCAGTATCGCTATCTCGAAGGCGCCCAATGGAAACCTCAGGCTCGCATCTAGGCTCCAGAGGTGGCAAATGAACGATTCCCTGCCGTCTTGGCCGAAGGGCCCTTCCTACCGCCATTGAGTCCGGGCAGGCCAACACCGATATCTCATCAGGAAGGCCGTATTTAGAGGGAATCTCGGCTACCTCTCCAGCGGTCAGTCGAGAATGCAACTCAGCGGTTGGTTTGTTCTCATACCACTCTAAAAAGCTTGTGTCTAATGCTTCAGCACTACTGGAGGCCATCTTCAACAAAAAAGAATGAAAGAAAGGTGCAACTCTCTTTTTTCTAAATGAGATGGGTATGGGAAGAAAGCAAAAGACGAAATCACAAAGAAAGCAAAAAGGGGGGAAAAGTTACTTACTTGATGAAAAAGACTTAAGAAAGTTGAAGAAGAAGCAAAGAGTAGTTGCAGAGATCTGGGAATCAAAGGAAGATTTTGGGAGAGCTTCGCTAGGGATGTCGAAAATAAAGAAAGAATGCTTTACAGAGTCCCCTATTTATAGACTAAAGCTTCTCAAAAACGCCAAACGATGCACCATTCAATGAGCGCCATGTGTCGAAAGACATTATGCCTCTGCGAAGAACAAAGCGTCGCCCTCGGTACATGCGCAACATTAAATGAAAAAAGCTGTCCAAAGCAGGCGCGTCTCTTCAGAAAAAGCGCCTCCTAAATTCAAAAAGCGCGCCAGTACGCGTCTTCGGATCGGGAATTTCCAGAACTGATCCCATCCGAACGGATTTACAAAGGCAAATCTATGCCCGATCGGACCTGTTGAGGGGGGACAAGTGATAACCCAGCAAATATCATTTGCTCTAAGGCCCATCCAGCCGGCCAACTCAACCGGCAAGGCCCAAAGCCCATCAGCCAAAGGTATCAGACACGAGCTCCTAGGCAGCGCACATGCCCGATCGGTTGATGTGACCGCCAGTCTCCTCAGCCGCCTGACACAAGGCAGCGCCCATGCCTACCACCTGCTCCTTGTCATGTCGCCGAATACCTACTCTGACAGCCAGTAATCACGCCCCGGGCACTCGAGTGCCCCTCAACTGTCTCATATAAATAGTCCAGCCAACGATGGCTCCAGGTATTGATTACCCAACTTTGTCTCTCTAAAAGCACATTCTCTCTCTAAGCTACTAACTTAAGCTTCGGAGTGCTCACGCCTGGTCCGACCGGGCTCCTCTTGTTGCAGGGTTATCTCATCCGATTGGATCGCTCTCTCTTCTACAGATAAAGACTTTTTTGGATTTATCAATTATTGCTTTTTATTTTAAAATAAAAATGCCAAATCTTACACAGATTTTGTACAATGATTTCTTTTTTCTTATGACATTTCTGCATTTTAATGGCTTTTTTTTATTATTATTCCTCTTTAATATTGTGATGTGATTTTAAAAAATGCTTGATAATTTGGATTTTCGCAAGATTAGAATTGAGAAATCAAGTTAAATAAAATGTATGCCAACTAAATGTTCAATAGAATGCTTGGAGAGAAATTGATCAGAAATTTTGTTGTTTTTGGCATGAATTGCAGGAGTCTTAGCTAAAATCAGTTGAATCAAGCAATTATAGGCTATTTCATCGATGAAACTCTATGTTGCATCATGTTTTGCATCTTAAATTTTTGGAGTAGAATGTGCTATTTTTGCAAGCTATGTTGGTAATGCTAATAGTTAAATTAGTTGTTATGCATGTTTTTTATTTGATTTTTGCAGTTCATCATGTTTTGCACTAGAATTTTCCAGTAAAAATGTTGCTGGGCTTTATTTTTTTCTTTTGATGTTCGTTTTGTTAGTTGCATTGCTAATATGTGGATTTGGTTGATTTTTAGTTGTTAGATTGTCAAGTTAAATGTTCAAGGCATTTTTTTAACCTTGAGGTGCAATAAGCTTCATTGTCACTGGTGTTTCAAGTAGAAAAAGTAGATTGAACAAGAAGAAGACTAAGGATCAAGTACAAATAGCTTAGTTTTTTAAAATGTAAATGTGTACAATATGGATGATTACAATGTGACTGTGTAATATCTTTTGTACACAATCCTAGTTAATATTTTTGTTGGATGTTTTTCAATGTTTTATCATTAAAATATGATGATTTAATATTTTTTGTGGAAATTTTTGAGCACTTTGTTTTGTGGATTAGATGTAGTAGACTAATATAAGCATAATGATTGTCATCTTAGAAAAAAAATTCAAGTTCAATTTACAAGATATATATGTATACCACATTTATATACCATCAATAAATGACAGTTCACAAATTCAAGTGCAATTCACAAGGTATGCATATGTATATCATATGTGAACATACCCCATGTATATACCATTAATAAATGACAATCCATAAGTTCAAGTGCAATTCACAAGGTATACATATGTGCATACCACATGTGTATATAATCAATAAATGACAATACACAAATTCAAGTGCAATTCACAAGGTATACATTAAATGACAATACACAAATTCAAGTGCAATTCACAAGGTATACTATGTATACCATATTTGTATAATATTAATAAATGACAGTCCACAAATTAAAGTGCAATTCACAAGGTATATATATATATATATACCATATGTGTATATTGCATGTTTATACCATCAATAAATGACAATCCGTAAATTCAACTGCAATTCACAAGATATACATATATATGACATATATGTGCATACCACATATGTATACCATCAATAAATTGCAATTCACAAATTAAAGTGAGTATACATATGTATACCACATATGTATACCATCAATAATTAACAGTCTATAAATTCAAGTGCAATTCACAAGGTATGCATATGTATACCATATATGTCTACCACATGTATATACCATCAACAAATGACAGTCTATAAATTCAAGGGCAATTCACAAGGTATACATATGTATACCAAGATTTCTAAACTCGAAGAGTTGCCTACACTAGCTTATAATAGCTCATTTGCTACAAAGAAGTGATTGTTACTAAGTGCTCTTTGATAGGATCATTCATGCTATCTTTAAATTGGCAGCACTGAAAAGCCTCAGTAAGCTCTGGTTCAGGAGTGCACTTACTAAGGCGGTTGCATTCTTTCTCATATTTTTCTATTGTCATATTTCTTTGTCTTAGATTCAAAAATTGCTTCCGCTTTTCTTCTTTATAAGCATCAGTGAGAAATTTTTTCTTGAATTCTTAGGAAAAGAAATCCCATGTAATATGCTCAGGTAGCTTTGAATGCTTCAAAACTAACTTTCACTAGTCATATGTTGCCCAGTAATGAGACAACACAAGCCACCATTTGATCAGGTGGACATCGGATCTCTTATAAAACTTTCTCAACTTTTTCAAGTTGGTGAATTCATGAAATTTATGCTTGAAAAAAAATAGTAATTAGTGATGATTAAAGGACTTTGAACGTTCAATTAGATAATTTGATGCTTAAATTGAATTTTCTTCAAGTCAGTCAATATATCCAAATTAAGAAATTTAGGTATGATCATGATTTGAGACAATAGAAGTTATAATTATACATTTAGATTGTAACGCTCCAAGATTTTCAGTCTTGCTAATAATAACTTGGCATGCTGAAAATTTAGCGAAGGTTAAATTTTGACCCGTGAGACTTGGAATTTTCTTTAAAATCATATAATCTGATATTTGGATAATTTGGTTAAATAAATGGTAATAGATAAATGTGTATTTAATTAGACAAGTAAGTACAAATAATTAAATAAATATACATATAAGTTAATTTTGGGTGTTTGGAAATAAGGAAAAGAAGACATAAAGAGAAACTGGAAAACGGGAGAGAGAGAGAGAGAGAGAGCCAACGATGGAGAGGTAGGAAGGGAACCACCAGCGTCGGCGATAACACAATGGCGATGAACCGGTATCCTCCGCTGCAACGGCCAGCTACGCCACCTTCGCTCCCTGTTCAACTGCGGTTTTCGGTGTTCTGCCCCTTCTTCACGAGAGAGAGAAAATGAATGCTCCTGTCCCTTTTTTCGACCACCATCGACGTCGAGTGGCAATATGGACAATACCGATGGACTCCAAGTGAGGAAGCGCTCCTTCCGGCACCTATCGATCATCCCCACGTGCCGCCGACGAGGAGATCAAAAAAAGTATGCCGAGAGTTTCTTTTCCATTTTTTGACCAGCTTTAGTGGCAGATGACGACACGAGCAACACAACGGGACTCCTGGCGATCAGGTGAATCTCTCGGTGTCCATGGATCATCCTCACTCTCTCCAGCGATGAAGAGATCGACGTTGGGGTGAACCGAAGCTTTCGACGGTGATTCCGGCTAAACGACACGACGGATGGGCGCGTGATCACCATAAATGGAGCCCTGGTGCCTTGAGCTGTCCTCTGATGATGGCGGTGCATCTCCGGTGAAGCTCCAGTGAGTCTCCGATGAAAGGGACAGACAAAAATTTAGGAATCTCAACTTCAACTGGTACGTGACTACAAATTTTACTTTTCTAATATGAATTTAATAACCTAATTTGATTTAGGGAAAGTTTAGGTTTTGTGTTGTGTGATGGTTTGTATAATAATTGAGTCCAGTTGGTTTTTAAGGTTTAATTATTTGTAGGGTAAGTTAATTTATGCGTAAGAAAGTTGGAATGATTGAATGTGGTTGCAGTGTAAATAATCAGTATGTTTAATTTAAGAAGATTAGATTAAAGGAAAATAATTAGTAAAAAATAGAGGACTTGGGATGTTCAAATGGATAATTTGACACTTTAACTTGTTTATTTTATGTGAAATTCACATTATATGTATAGGCATATGTGAACTAAGTTAAGAAAAAAAGAAAATGTAATTAAGTGTAAATCTATAAAAATTGGGATGGAATTAAGCATGAAGAATATGAAACTGAATCTTTGGGTGCATAATGGGTAGACTTATGGATAATTACCTATTAATTACATATAGGTATGTAAATGGTATGATATGTAAATTGTATGGAAAGTTGAATTGGTGTGTTATTAAAGAAATTAATTAATAATTAGTTGAATTATGGCATTATATCAAGTGAAAGGAAGATAAATATCGCAAGCCAAAAATGAGATATGGTCAAATGATAAGTAATGTAAAAATTGATGAATTATGATGCTTATAGTTATGTGTACATAGAAATGAAATGAAATTGTAATTACAAAAAATAAAAACAATGATAATGATAATAGTAAAGATATTAGTGATAATTAAGATTAAGATAATACCGATGATAATAGTAATGAGTGAAATAAGTAATGGAATTTATATATGGATGGATATGAAACAAGTTATGTGAATATGCTAAGTATGAGAGAAAGTGAAATGTGTAAGGATATGTGATTATACAAATAATATTGTATATAATGTATACAAGTATACTTTGTTGATATGGCATGTGAATGATATATAGGTAATGTTTATCATGATATTTAGCTAATGGAATGATTAAATGGAAGAAAAATAAAGTGTATATAAATGCATTTGAAGATTTTGTAATGGATTGGAATACATTGATATGAAGTATTACTGTATGATTGATGAATTTTTGGAAATTAATGATTATTGTAATTGCCCTTAGTAGTCTGATAGTTAAGTCTAGTTCAGGATATAGTGGCCAGCCATAGGGACTTTTAAGAACCGCGGTTCGGGTCATGATGACTCGTAATGGTAGGCTAATAATGTTCTACCACCTCATTACTGTTACTGCTATTACTGTCACTGTATTGATATTACTATTTACTGTACTGTAGTGGCCCTGTAGGGTTCACATCCCGTATATTCGGTCCATAGATTTCTACCGGGTTATACCAGGGGCATATTAATGAAAAGAAATGAAAAATGATAACTCTTCTAAGGAAATGTAATTGATAATTGATTTTATTTTAGTAATGGTACGGTGAGGGATTTTATTTGTGCATAAGATCTTCGTGACCACCAATGTGTATAATATACATGCATATCTATCAGTAGTAATTATAGAATAAGATGTATGATAAAATAATTATTAATGTGAAAATGAGAAATTTAATGTCATATTATATGCTCATTGGCTATTTAGGAATTCGTGAAATTTATAAAGTGACACATGATAAGCATGTTTTATATATGATCGGTATGTATTGAATTTTAGGTTATTAAATCGAATCGAGAATTTGAGTATAAATGTTACAGGGAAAACCTTATTTGTTTGCTTATGAACATTGTTTTATTGTACGAAGTACCTATGTTTATTATGGAATTTGTATAGATAACCTATAAATGATCAGTCTAAGAACGAGATGCTAATTCAATAATTAATAGTTAACAAAAGTAAATTAAATGTATAAACTAAGAGATGAATTAATAATCATGAAATAAAATACTAACAAAAAGAAAAAGGTAAATTTTTAAGTAGTAAGTTGTTATATATGTGATAGGCATATAGTTTAAAGAGTAATGTAATATTCTCAAGTGACAAACAATAAACTATATAAGAAGATTGTAGATTAAATATATATCGTATAAAATTTAAATGGTTTGCCTATGTACGTTGATTTTTATATATTCAATGTTACTTGACTACCCGAGGAAAATGTGATCTAAAGACGACGAAGAGTAAATAGTTAAACAATAAATGATATATTGATTGGAAATAACATTCTTAAATGAAATTATGAAAAAAAAGAAAATGAAATGAACGTAATTGAAGGCTTATACGAACTAAGAGAATAGTAAAGTTTCATAGGTAAATGTAAATCCATGTTATTTGTAAGAAATACTGTAAGGTGTTAATTAATGATTTTTGGTGCAAGACTTTTAAGCACGCATATGTGAGTGTAACTTTATGAATAACTCATATCTTTAGTATTGGACAAGTAAATTGGTAGTGACCACTAAGCATAAAGCTTAGCACGTGGTTTACCCTCGCGCAGGTTAAAAGATAGAAATCAAGCGATATACATGAGTGTTCCGAAAGATTGATGATGGATGGGAGTCACGACAAGAAGACAATAAAGATGAAACTTTTGGAGATGGATAACTTGATTTCCATTTCAGGATGCCATGTACACTACATAGATAATTAAAATACTATTGTAACGAATAGTTTGTATCAGACAATTATTTATAGTCGATAGTTTTTGAAGTATTAATATTATATCTTTGTATTTTATATGTTTGAAATAAGTATCGAGAGTTGATGATATATGTAAATTACGATATACAATGTGTGTGATTGGACCCAAATTGGAGGACGGAAAAAATTTGTGTTGGAGCTTGTATTGGAGTAGGATGAATGAATGTATGATTTTTAGAAGTGTGAAGAACTTTTGTTTACAGGGGGATAGGCAAAATTATAGAGGAAGTTCTACTGAAATTCTGGCAGAATTAAATAGCACATTTGGAGTAATTTATGATTCTAAAAATAGGTACTATATGGATAGAACACTATTATAATGAAGAGTTTGTATCAAACAATTGTAATTATGTGGTTAGCTTATTATTTTTTGATATTTATGTAGTATGTATGATGGGGAGAGTTACAGGTCATACGTTAAAGAATTGTTATGGTCGTTAAGTTGATAGCTTAAGTATAACTAATGAGGATATACATTTGGGTAGGATAGAATGATGTTGAAAAAAAAAATCCTGCTTTTGCAATGATCGAATATTTATAGGTATCCAAGCAATCATGGTAGTTGCAAGAGTTAACTCAATGTACGTTCAGTATATCGAGTGTAAGGGTGTTACATAGATAGTAATTGAGTTAAAATATATAGATAATTGGAATTTTAGACTGGTGAAATCTCTTATTTCCAATTTATATGCATTATGCCAAAGATCGAGTTTGACTTAACTAATTGACCAATTAGTACGACTAATATGCCCTTGGTAATATAAGAAACTAAATGAGATATGTAATTATAAAAAAATAAGAATAAACTTTCGATGTTTTATAATTCGTTAATGTGGTTATAATAATAAGAAGAACAGAAATTTGTAAGTAAGGACTTGAAATACAAGGAATTTAATGAAATGTAATTATGAATCTATTTTGATTTAATAAATAAATATTGCGGGAATGCATTGAGTTAGTTATTCTAACTAAATTATGTAAGTTATTTTAACTAAATTTGTTTACCTGGCCTTGCGAAATGGGATAAAAATCGTGCCATGCTTTTGAACCGAATTAGAATACTAAAATTAGGTAAAATATTGTGTAACTTAACTGAGAAATTTAGAAATTGGCTATATGCTTTGAATGACTAATTAAGTATGTGACTAAAACATAAAAGGAAGAAATTTGGCTTAGCCTTAGTGATCTAAAAGAGGTTGAGTTTGGGTGAAGGGTTAGTTGCAATCTATGGAACAAGAAACATAGACCTTTGTTTGGTTATTTTGACAAATTAAATTGATTTTAATACATTAAAATGGTTTTTACAAAAATGTGTATATTGTTTTCTTTAATTGGGTGAAAGTTATTAAATTAAGACGTATGTGTTAAGACATAGTTTTTGTGATGAGATGTGGTTAGTGGATGCAAATTCTTCCATTTTCCATATTTTTTTATGAATATGTATGTGTATGTCTATGAGTATGTACTAAAAATTAGGGGTAATTGAAATTAAGTTTCGAGTAGTGAAATTAAGAATGAATTAACATGTATGAAATGTTAAAGTTGATAAAATGATTACTAACTAGTTAGTTTGTCTTAGAACGCCTATTATGTAAGTGTGAAACATAAGCTTAATGCATGTTATTTTTATTAAATAAAGTTAGATTAATAAAATTAGGAATGAATATGTAAAGAAAATAAGCTTAAGCGTAAGAAATAAACATGGCATGAAAATGGAAGGTAGTGGCCGAATCGTATACTATGGATCGAACTAGGAAATTAAATTGTAATTTACTTAATTATGCTATAACTAAGGAATAATTGATGAGTAAATTGTGAAATGGAATTTTTAGGATAATAAATGTACTTTGGCCGAATGGATGTAGGCATGTAAATTAAGATTTTGTTTGATTTAATGTAATGATAATATATGTAAAGAATAACATATATAAGTACAAGAGTTAATTATGTGAATTTTGGACATGTATATTATGTGTAATGGTAAGAAATAAGGCAAGGTTGGAATATATCATGTTATGTAAGTAAAGAAATTAAATAATGACTAATTTTTCCCTTAGTATACTGGTAGTTAAATCAGAAGTATAGGATATAATTGGCTAGCCATAGGGACACTTACCGCAGTACGAGTCATGGTGACTCACATGTATAGGCCAATGGCGGTCTACAATCCCATGTTTCATGCCTTCATGTTATCACGTCCACAGAGCAGGTGATCCATAGTGGTCACCTTTCCATGTATTTGGACCTTTGAGGTCCACGTTCCGCATATCCGGTGCGAGGATTTCTATCGGATATACTTGGGGCAAAACGGTAAATTTAAGTAGTAAGATAATAATTATGTATTAACTGTGTAAATTAAGGGATAAAATGATAATTTTAATGATAAAAATCTTAATTAAGTAAATGATCTTACAAATTAATGGCATGATGAAAGTGACTTTTTGTATGCATGTGAATTAAATGTTCACAAGTATGTATAATGTATATGCATGTATGTTTGGTAGTTTAATTATAATATAAGGTACAAGATGAAATGATTCTAGATGTGCAAATGAGAAATTGAATGCTATAATATATTCACATTAAACTGCTTAAGAATTTCATGAAATTAACGTAGGTAAACATGATAAGTATGTTTTATGCATGATCAATATTTAGTGAGATTTTGATTATTGATTTGGAAACTTGATTGTATATGTTTTATGAAGTTCCATTTGTTTGTCTATAGGTGCTGAACGTATTGCATGAAATGGTGATTTATTGCACGAGGTGTGTATTATGAAGTTAATGTAGGCAAATCATAGATGAATAATAAGTAGTATATTGATTGTGAAGAATATTTTTAAATTGAATCGTGTAATAGGAAATGGGTGTAATTGAATGTTTATACATACTAAAAGAAGGATTGAGTATAACATGTGAAATGTAAATTATTATATGTTGTGTGTACACCATGAGGTGGAAATTGGTGACCTTTATACAAAAACATAACCATGTATATGTGTGTTCGAATTTTATGTGTGTACCTTATGTTTAAGTATCGAAAAAGTAAATATGGTAGTCGCCACTAACCTTTTGGCTTAGCGTGTGGTTCTTTTTCGCGCATAGATAAAGAATAGCGTTCAAGAGATAAGAGGGATTAGTTCAATAGATCTGTACTAAGTTAGAGTCATATCAAGGCAAAAATGAATGAATGAACTAAAAAGGGGCGTTATGTTGTAATTTGGATTTTTCTTTCTTACTTTGGCATATGCACTAGATAAATAGTTTGGAGTATCATTTGTAATAAGAGTTTTGTTTCAAACAGTTGTATTATAGATATTAGTTTATGATATTTTGATACTACTTGTGCAGGAGATCTTTGTATTATATGTAATTAATTTAGAAATAAGTGTGTTATATTATGGACGAGGATGATATTATTGTTTATGTATTTTGTATAGTTGAAATAAGTATAAATGCTGATGGAATATGTGAGTTACATAATATGTATGATTGATATATATATAATAGAGGATGGAAAAATTATGTTGAAGTTTGTTTTGGAGTATGGAGAATGGATGTGAGATTTTAGAAGTGAAAAAAAAAATTCCTTACAAGGGGTATTACAATTTGGAATATTATATAATTTTGGGAAGAAATTTTATTATTTGTATATTATGGATCCTAAAATAAGTTTGTAACATTTTTATCCGGCTCATTTTTTAGACTGGGCATAAGGTGTTAAAGATACTGCTCGTATCACCACTCGATGCCAAAAGTGGTTGGAATATGGAGGAGAAGTTTTTGATCGAAGAGAGAAAAATGATCTAGGATAGAAAAAGAGAAGGCATAGCAGAACTGGCGGAGGAAGGTTTTCTTCTTTCTGTTTCTTTCTTTTCCTCCCCCTTCTCCATATTTCTAATCTTTCTTTCTTTTTTTTTTATTCTTTTATTTTTATATGGCTAGGATTGTGTCTCTAGATTTTTTTCAAGGCTTCCCAAGAAAATTCCACATCCTTCTATATGTGTATATATTACATTTATTTATTTTTGTGGATCGTTCAGAGAAAAAGATTCTAAATCTTTAATCCTTTAGCCAAAATAAATTTTCATTGCTTAATTTCCTGATTTAAATAATTGCCATGATTGATATTGATCCAATATAATCACTTTAGTTAACTTCATTTACAATATAATTGTCTACTCAAAGTCAACTATTAACTATTCTTGAGTCGAAAATTGATCTTCAGTAAATTTTTTATCAATCAAGTTATTATTTACGACACCGAAAATTTCAAAGCGTTACAGAGATTTTGAGGAGAACTTAAAAAATAGTTAGCTGGAGTTAGCTACTTATCAATGGCATTTTTGTAATTTGAAAGTAATTAGTTTGAGCGGGAAGAACTGCTACTGTGCTAAGTAAGCTAGAGTTTCTTTTAGTTCATGAGGTCTTCATGTATAAAAACATATAGGGAAAAGGCCAAATTTATCGTTAGAGTATTAAAAATAGTATATATTTGCTTTTTAAATATATTTTGGATAAAATTTGCCTCTTAAGTATTGAAAATGGTACACAATTGCACCTTAAGAATATTTTTGAGCCAAAACTGCCCTTGCTATTAAGTAACTCGATTAAATTTGCCACTGAAAATAACAGGATTCTAAATAAGCAAACAAAAAAATGTATAATAAATTGATTGAAACCACGTTTAATTTACCATATGTGACTATAAATTGACACTCATTTTAACTCTCAAAACAAATGGTTGAAATTCATTATATTAAATTTATCAAAATAACAAGATTTCAAGTAAGCAAACCAAAATTGTTTGATAGTAAGAAATTTTAAACTTTTTTTAGAGTTAAAATAATGTATCAATCTACAGTGTCATGTGGCAAGTTTAGATAACTTCAATCAGCCTATTATGTATGATTTTGTTTGTTTATTTGCAGTCTTGTTGGTTGCAGTGGCAAATTTGAACCAATTATGTTATAGTAAAGGCAATTTTAGCATAAAAACATACTTAAGGAGCAAAATATGTACCATTTTTAATATTTTAAAGATAAATTTGACTCAAAAAATATTTGAACGGAAAATGTGCACAACAAATTTGACCTTTTATGCCAAATATATATTTAACTGTTTTTCATTAGAAAATTGAAGAATACTCATTCATTTTTTTCTCTCAAGAACTATTCCACATTTTCTTTAGAAAATATGCTTATTCCAATTAATTTGAATTGAGTGGAGTCACTTTACTACGTAGGTAAAATTTTTCAGCTTGATTTTTTTAATTCACAAAATTGAAATTTAAAATCTTTAAAGAAATGATTGTTCAACGAGAACCACTTAAGCTAAATAACTATGTAGGCATGTGCAAAATCCGGTCCTACCCCAATACTCAAATAACTCTATCCAAAATTTGCATTCGGATAGAATTATTAGGTCGGATCAAGTAGTGAGTTTATGTAAATTTTGGATTCGATTCAGGCACAGTTAAAATCTTGCCAAACTTGACCCGACCGATATACAAAATATATATATACTTTTTTATAATAAAATTACAAATTACTTGTCTTTACTTGATGGTTGTCCACTAGTTCCTCCTCCTTGGGTTCCAAGTCTGAACACTTTAGAGACACTTTTCTCAATTTTTTTCTTTTTTTTTTTCTCTTTCTTTCTTTTCTTTTAAACCCAAAACTTCCTGAGAAATCCTTTTTATTCTGGAAACCATTTTCTTTTTCTCTTTACACAAAACCGTTTTTATTTCTTTTCACTCTTAACCTAAATTTCTTATCCCACTTAATAAATTTTATTTCTTTTCATTCTTTTTTTTTTTTCATTATTAACCTAAAATCTTTATCTTTCTCTCTCAATAAAAACCAAAATCCCACATCATCATTTTCTTCTTGTCCAAATTGCTAGTAGATCTTTGAGTTGGTTGAGATAGAAAATCCAACCGTCATACGCTCGCTCGCCTACTGCCGTTGGCTCACACACCTGCTGCCATTCTCCATTTTCAATTCTTTTTTTTTTTTTTTCTCTAAATCTGGACAGGGATAATGGATTTTTCTTGTTTCTTACCTCAACCTTTGATTTTCAATTTAAACTTAGATTTTGATTTCTTTTTCTGTTTTGATTGTAGATTGGATTCTTGGATTTCTATTTGTGGATTTTTTTGTTGAGTTTTAATTCTTCAATTTTTGATGTAAAATTTCCTCTTCAAATTTGTTGTCTCTGATTTGGGTGTATTTGTTAGTTAATTTCTGGATTATTTGGATGTGTTATCTATAAGTTACTTGGTAGAGATTAAAATGGTTGTATTTTCGGGTTAATCATGGTTTTTCGGTTCGGGACTCGAAAAAACGGGTTAATCAGATTGGGTTCCAATTTATTATTAGGGTCGGTTCGGATGAGAATAACTCTATTATTTGGGTTTCATATTGGTCGGGTCGGGTCCAACCCAATCCCGATATATGCACACCCTCTATAATTGTGTCACCATTCAACAATTTAATCTAACTAAGCATTCGTTTCTAGTTTAACAGTAACAATTTCATACAACTGTATTTTTTTTACATATGCAATGGGAAACTTTATTTTCCAGTAACCCAACCCACCCCTTAAAAATATAAAAAGACTTTGATAAGCATATTGTGGCCATGAATAAGTGACATATTTAAGGAAGTGATATCATTTTGTGATTATTCTTCTTAATCACTGAAACACTCACATTGACAAAATTTGTCTTTTCTTTCGCCATGCGATCAACGACAATTGTCCTATACCTCCCAAAAATCTCATCAATAGGATCACTACCGAAGCCAAAGTGGCCAATGAGCAACGGTTCGGCCACAGCCCTGATACACTGTGCAACATTATATCCTTGCTTCTCAACTTTTTCTGATATTTCAAATTCATCCTCACAAGCATTCCAACTCACTTCAGAAACCTCCAGCCGATCAATGCTAAAAGACCCTTCCTTCATAATTTCAGATTTCAATTCTAATGCGGAAGGTGTATATTGAGGAATGTTGAAGGAATTAAATTTTTCTTTGTCTATCAGTCCCTGCATGGTTAGAACAATTCAACAAATTCAGTAATATTGAACCAATATATTAAGAAATTACTTAAAAAAGTTACAAATATTCTCCATCATATAACTAAATTTTAATTAGGCCTCACCGTATAAAATCAAACAATCAACTACAATGGAGAGTTCGAATTGAAACTGTCATGAAAGTTTGGAATCGATTTTCGTTTGGTTTTATAAGTTGGGACCTAATTAAAATTTAAGTGATAGGTTAATTGATATTATTATAAACAATCCTTTATTTATTTATTTATCAAAACCTTTTTTTTTCTTTCCTTACAATTTCAACCTTAATATATGTTGCTCCTTTCAATATAGTGTCAAAAAATCTCTAACCAATTTCCGCAAACTCCTGCAAATATTTGCAACATAAATAATTTTTTATCATATTGTTGTCCCTATGTATTGTATTTACTAACGAATTTTCTTGTCCTTGTTAATTTTCTTCGCTATTTTTCTGAAGTTTCATTTTTAATTTAGTGTAAGAATAGCTACTGCAACCCAAATTACTTATATTTTTGGACTACTGGATATATAGTTTCTACAAAGTGAGTCCGAATAGCATACACAAGTCGAATTTTAACTTTAATATTGATGAAAATTCTGAAGGAAGGGATTGAATTGAAAAGAATTGTATATATTAGGGTTCAAATTTTTTAAAAAGAAAAAAATTAATTGGAAAAGATGCTAGTATTGTTTTTGTAGTGTTGAATTAGAATTATTAGGTTTATGTGGCATGCACCTCTAAGACCATTTGGTTGAGAGCTAAAGCCAGAAGTTCCCAGATGTAGCAGCACTCCTTGCTTGAAGGATCTTCACTTCTCCTACCTAAAAATGTCAAAACCATACGACCACCTGCCACCAATTCCTCCGAACGACACATCAAAAACGTCGAAAAATCTTTTTGAAATTGGTTACTGTACGCTTTCAGAACACTTGGTGGACTGCTGCTAGCCATATAAATGTTGCCTTTATTGCTTTCTACCCCTTCAGGAACCTGTCCAACAACAAAATATATAAAATTGCTCGTTACTGTTTAATAAAACATAGCTTTGGGTCCGTTACTTACTCTATCCATAAACCCTTTTTTTTTTTTTTTTTTTTTTTGTAAACAAACTAAAAAAATCATAAATCAAGTTTCGATAGACCTTTTCTATTTTTTCAAAAGGTTTGAAGATTACCTGAGATAACCACATAAGACTATAAGAGGAATGGACAAAATGGAGGCTATTAATGGGGAAAAGCCTGTGGTAGAAAGAACCAGGGACTCCAGTGAAGAAACATGGGCCCATGGTCGTTCCCATTTGTTTTTGCAATTTTGCATGGAAGCTTGGCAAGGACATGAAAATTGTGTTAAAATCATTTCCTGGTAGATCATTCAAGAAAACCTGATACTCTGGGGATTGATGGCCTAGTTTTCCACAAATATTCTCCACTATCTTGATAAATTCAGAAACAGCAAAAAGAGTGTTTGGTCCTGAAGAACAACCCAAATCTGCAATTGATAGAATCTTTGGGTAAATGGTACAATGGAGATTGGTCAAGGCTTCCTCTACTATTGGCTTTGCCATGGATATTACTTTTTGCTGCAATAGATAGCATCAAATTCATACAGAAAATTACTCAGGCGTTTTTCATTAGTTTAGAGTAAAATGGACATGTATAAAAATTATGGTTATGTATTGATCATAAAATCTAAGAAGAAGCACACTAGACTTTGAAAAACCCGCATATATATGTGTTGTATGCATATATGTATGTAATAAAATAGTGTTGTGCGCGCCTGTGTGTGTGTATATATATATATATATTCTAATGAGTGCTACTGGTCTTGTAATAGCAGCTGTGAGTCCAAATTCAATCAAATACGTTATAATAATAATAATAATAATAATAAAACAATAACTAATATTGGTTGATTAAAATGTTTTATTCACATTAAATAAGATCTTAAATTTGAATTTTATAAATAAAAAAAAATTAAACTGTGAGAGTTTAATTTATTTTTATAGTGGATTAATTTGACGTTTAACTAGATTAATCAAAATCTATTACTTTTGAATATCATTAATCATTAAAAGAAAGAAAAAAAAAACTTCATCCATCTCATATACATAGAGAGAGAGAACCTGCAACATTGAGTTTTTAGCATAACTAGTATCCCCCATTCCACCATTCATGTGAAGGACTTGAGCAACTTCCATTAATTTCTCTATTTCTCTTTTGCCCTGTCTCTCAATTTAGTTATATTATGTGGTGTGATTAAATGAGGATTGTGCCTTTATTTATAGGCAGATTCTATCCAAGTTATTATTATAATTAAGGTTATGGTAATTAATATATAACTAGATTAAGCAAAATTTGATAAGATTGACTTCCAATCACATAAAACGTAGTTATAGGACATATCTTTAGCACAAAGTCATTGTGTTCACATATATACT
Organism: Excoecaria cochinchinensis; assembly: GCA_947683425.1. Classification (NCBI taxonomy): domain Eukaryota; kingdom Viridiplantae; phylum Streptophyta; class Magnoliopsida; order Malpighiales; family Euphorbiaceae; genus Excoecaria; species Excoecaria cochinchinensis. Next base: position 35,827,273 of record CANTUQ010000092.1, read on the forward strand.
ACTGCATACGTCACCTTTGCTTACGCCACCATGTTGGCCTTACGTTGTCCACCTATGCTCAACTTCTGGAGGAGATTTTTCACACGGTACGTCGCGAAAATCTGACCACTCTCTTATTTAAATTTAGAAATTAAAAAATATAACTACTTATAGACTATAGGTTGGTACAATCAAAATTTTAGGCCCACATTTTTAATGTGTATCAAAATAATTATTTAGAAACCCAATATATATTGAAAATTGAACTTAATAAAAAAATGTTATAATTTAGGGAGAATAATTTTTTAATTAATATTTTTTTATAAAAAATTTATAAAACCGGTGTGTTATGAAAAAATATTTGCGAAATTGGATTTAATTGAGTCAATAGAAAACTCCCACAGTATTATGACATGCGTATAGGTAGGACTAAAATTTTTTCCGCTCGAAATTATACCAAACGGTTGCAATTTCAATATTTCAAAAATACCAGTATGTTGGGATTTCATGCCATTTTTCAGATAACATTATTAAAATAAAAAATAAAAGAAAGTAAGTGGTAAGTGGGGTAAGGTGACATGGGACCTTATCCTTAGAGTATAATAATGCGCTTACCTCACAGTTGTTTTTTACGTTAAAGCGTGTGAATTTCTGCCACCAATGGCACAAATAATGCTTTTCAAGTCCAAAGAATGAGAAACGCTTTTCAGGTATTTAAATTATTTGTTATGGAAGGTTAAAAATTCATGACGACAGAAATCTTTGCCTATAGATTAATAAAAGATATAAATAAAATACAAAAAGCAAGTGGGGTAAGGTGACGTGGGACCTTTATCTTCGGTGTATAATAATGACCTCACGTTAGTGTTGCTTGTTATGTTAAAACGCGTGGGAAGATTACTGTTGTTTTTTTAATTTACAATTTGCCATTTTTTTATGCTGTTTTCCTACACTAAATGTTGCTGCGACTTATCCTTCTTCCATAAATATTTTTCAATACATTCTAATTTTATATTTTTTTTAAATAATATTAATAAAAAAATTTCCCAATTTAGGGAAGAATAATTTTTTTTTTGTACAAAAATTTTAAAATTTTATACCAAATATATGATGATAGATAGGTGCAAACTTGACAAAAATGAAACCCATTTTTTTCTAAAATAATTGACAAGGAGACAGAAGGGGCCAAACTTGGAAAATGGGTTGGCGTGACCAAACTTGGAAAATTACTTATATGATATATGTGACAATTTTAAATTTGAAAACATATCTTTATTTTGGTCACACAAATTTTATATGTACAATCAAATAGAGCATATATCGAAACTTTAAAAATAAAAATAACTCTTATTTTGACTAGAAGCTAAACATATGCATTTGCCATTTAGCAAATAAAATAATGTAACAAACAAATAATTAACTAGCTAAACCTTTGAGTTTATCACTTTATTTCTTTTATCATTCTTAATATTCTTTTCTTTCTAAAAATAGAGTGTTTTCCATAATATTTTTAGAAATTGGGTAAGTCAAAAATTATAATTTACAGTTTTAGCTTCTTACCGTAAGTTTTGCTAAATGGATAGCCGATTTGACATTAATATCGCAACAATTTTTCACTTTTTTACAGCACTATGCACTCCTTCTTTTCTTTTTCTTTTTTTTTTAGTAAAAATAGTTGACCCTACCTTTCTTTTATGAACAGAAAATGTTTCTGTTAGGTAATCGTAATTATGTACAATTGGGGCTGGATTTAGCTAAGGGGAAATTGGGACTTACTATAAAAATTTTAAATTCTGTGGCCATTTTTTTTCCTTGGTTGATACAAAGAAAATAGCCAAGTAATGCAATCCGTTATCACATGTACTATTGTTAATTTTCTACATATGTAATAGGAGTGTATACGGTTCTAGATATTCCTGTATCGAACCGAAATACTGAAAAAAAAAATTCAGAATCGAATTTTACCGTTGACTTTTTTTACTAAAACTGAATCGAATTGTACTGTTGACTTTTTTATTAGAACCGAACCGAATCGAGAACTATATTGAACCGTACCGAACTGTTCTGTACCGAACTGGACCGAAATAACCGATATTTATTCATTATTATATATAATATTAGTAATTTATATATAAATATTATTCATAATTTCTATTATATTGTTATTATATAAATTTAACTTCATAATTATTTGTATTTTTTTGAAACTTTTATAATTATTTGTATTAAATACTTTAATAGATGAAATTAATATAATAAATAGTTAATAAATTAAAATAATATTTTGATTATTAATAAGATAAATTTAATTATCATATCTATATGAATGTGCAGTTAAAATAACTTGTATTTAATTTAATTTACGTTTAGTGTTACTCAACTACTAAATAATTTTTTATTTTGTACAAATATTTATATACACACACAAATATATATTATTATATCAATAAAATTTTACTAATTAATATAATTATATGAGTATATAATCATCTTACTAATTAATTTTATTTACTTTTAATATCACTCAACTAGTATTTATCTATTGTAAGTTAATAATTTAATTATATAATAATTAAATTTTTCTAATTAATATAATTATATAAGTATATAATCACTTTACTAATTAACTTCATTTATTTTTAGTATCACTCAACTAATACTCATATATATTTTTTATACAATACCTATATGAATAATTGAGCATATAAATTAATAATATAATTATATATAATAATTATTATATATAATGAAATTTACCAATTCAATTCATGTAATTATATAAATATATAATCACTTTACCAATTAATTTTATTTGTTTTTAGTATCACTCAACTAATATTTATCTATTTTGGCACAATACATATATGAGTAATTGAGTTGTAACTTAATAATTTAATTATATATAATTAAATTTTACTAATTCATATTTAATTTAATTTAATTTAACTTTAATGTCACTCAACTACTACTTAATTTTTTTTTTGTATAAATATTTATATACACAATCATTTTACCAATTAATTTTATTTACTTTTAATACTATTTTTACATTCACCCTTATAGTTATTAACTATAATATTAATTAATAATCTTTTAACTATTAAGCCAAATTTAGTGAAATTGAGTATAATAACTGAGCAAATATAATATATATGGAGGATCCTAACTATATAATCAGTCGATGCTGTATATATAATTACCTTATCAATTAATTTCATTTATATTTAGTATCATTCAATTAGTAATTATCTATTTTGACACAATATATATTTGAATAATTGATTTATTTTAATAATGTAATTATATATAATTGAATAATTTATTATATAATCATTTTATTAATTAATTTCATTTGCTTTTAGTGTTACTCGACTAATACTCATATATTTCTATCACAATACGTATATGAATATGTAAATTAAAAATAAAATTATATATAATTATGTATAATAAAATTTTAATTTCTTTTATTTTTAGCGTTACTCAACTAATAGTCATCTATATTTAGTACAATATTTATGTGAGTAATTGAAAATATATTTTAATAATATAATTATATACAATTATTATATTAATAAAATTTTATTAATTAATATATAATATAATTATCTTATTAATTAAATTTTTTTAGAGCAAATTAAGAATAAAATTTGAAAAATTTTAGTAGAATTATTTTTTTATTTTAAGTTTTGGAGGGAAAGGTTAATATTTGGAGGGAATTGAAATATTTGGAGGAAATTTAATGTGAACGAGTTGGATTTTCAATATTTGGAGCGAGTTGAACGGACCAATCGTTATTAATTATTGTTTTTCTTATAATTTTTGCTATAGGTGTCCATTTGCTTATTATTATATGTTTCCGAAAAGCTCATTCATGTGGAGATTGTGAAATATTCTCTTTTCTCTTATAACTTTTTCGTAGATTGTGAAAATTATGTGTCCCAGCGTAGCTCTTTCATGCGGAGATTAGGTAGAATGTACACCTAATTCCCAAAGCAAATATATTTGGAACTAATCAAATAAGAAAAGTTTAGGCTCACAATACTAATTGATGACAGTCTAAAATTTCCGTAATGAAAAGCCCTGAAAAACATAAATTAGGCAAAGATGAAAGCAATGGAAGTGATGATCCAGTGTGTAACCATCATGGTTATTAAAACTGGACCGGCCGGTTCAATCGGTTGAACCGCGAACCGGTTGGTTCAACTGCATAAAACCGGATTGGGAAAAAATCGGGTTGAACCGGCCAAAACTGAGTCTAGTTTAAAATAATTAATAAAATAAGTATTTTTTCATAAAAAAAAAAATAAATAATCTAATAAATTTTATTTAACAAATAATTGATTTTTTTACTATTTAATCACATTTGAATTTAATGAAAATAATATAATAATTTAATAATTCAATAAAATACAATAGAATAAAAATTGAATAAATTATTAAAATTGGTGAATTTAAAGATAATTTTCTATTCTTTTTTTTTAAATTTCACCTACAGTTATTGAATTATTTAATTTTTAAATTAAAACTCATAAAATAAAATATTTTAACAGAAAATACCTAATCAAGTAATAATTTTAAAAAAATAAAAGGTGAAAAAATATTATTACTAGTATATTTGAGGCATATGTTAAATGTTTTGATGGATTTTTTTTTTAGTAGTAGTATTTATAAAAATTATACTAATTAATAATATTTTGAAAAATATAAAAAAAATCCGGTTGAATTCGGTCGAACCACGAACCCTCAGTCTTGCCGTTTTTTTATTCGGTCCGGTTTCAATAACATTGTTAAACCATAAATAATAATAATAAAAATCTCTCAAAAAATGAGATAAAATGTCATAGATATTTTTTTTTTTTTACGAGAAGTTTTGGATCTAAATTTGGAATATGAACAGTTTTAAATATGTAAACGAAAGGAATTTATCATTTTAGAAATTTATCCGACAAAAATTCAAATTAATTCAAAGATAGCTGTAAAAAAATAAATGTTCATAGAATCACTGATCATCGGAAGTGTGTAAATGCTAATAGAAAAAATAGTGGAATCGCTATTCATGGAACGTGAATATTGCTAATAAAAAAGAAATAAGATTTTTTTAAAAAAAGAATTGTTGGTATAAACAATGACTTTGCCTGAACAAATGACCACGTCCTATTCATGTATAATATTAGTATACAGTTTAATATAGTAAAATGTGTCGGTGGGGCACGTGTTGACGACACGAATGCAGAGTTTTCAATTTGTAAATTTTTTTATTTTCATTTTTATTTTTTATTTTTTTGTGCTTTGTTCATATGTCAATTTCAATTCAGTCCCTTTATTATTAACGTTTTAAATGGCCGCAATTCAAATCCGTCCAAATTCACATTAGGTTTATGGCATGCTTCACGAGACAATATATAATTGAGAATTACGTCCTTTTTTTAATTTTTCTTTCTGAAAAATGTTCTTTCGTATTTTTAAAATCTCATCCTTCTATTTTCTATTTCATAAATATATTTTTATATGATATTTATTTCAAAACTGTTCCTTTTATATGATATTTCTCTCGCATGAACCTTTTTTTTCTCCTTTCTTCCAAATAAAGCTGCAAAATTAAAAAATTGTCTGTTATTAGAGACAATAAAGAATCTCCATGCCATGGAGAATTTGTGAACATTTATGAGTATAAGCATCAAGTTCCTCTTCTAAAAAAAAAAAAAAAAAAAAACGCATCAAGTTCCTAATATTTGTAAAAAAAAAACAATGAAATTGTTGTTCATTATTGCTTTTTATTTTAAATTAAAAAAGCCAAATCTTACACAGATTTTGTACAATGATTTCTATTTTCTTATGGTATTTCTGCATTTTAATGGCTCTTTTTTTTATTCCTCTTTAATATTGTGATGTGATTTTTAAAAATGCTTGATAATTTGGATTTTCGCAGGATTAGAATTGAGAAATCAACTTAAAAAAATGTATGCCAACTAAATGCTCGATAGAATGCTTGGAGAGAAATTGATCATAAATTTTGTGGTTTTTGGCATGAATTGCAAGAGTTTTAGATAGAATCAATTGAGTCAAACAATTATAGGCTATTTCATCGATAAAACTCTATGTTTCATCATGTTTTGCACTTTAAATTTTTGGAATAGAATGTTATTAGCTTGTGATTTTCTTCTATTGCTATTTTTGCAAGCTGTGTTGGTAATGCTGATAGTTAAATTAGCTGTTATGCATGTTTTTTATTTGATTTTTGCAGTTCATCATGTTTTGCACTAGAATTTTCCAGTAAAAATGTTGCTGGTCTTTTTTTTTTTTTCTTTTCGTGTTCATTTTGTTACACTACAAGAAAAACGAAAATTAAAGACGGAATTCCGTCTCTAAATATAAATAGCGATGGACACATACCGTCGCTATTTGAGTCGTTTCTAATTTTAAAAACGGAAATTAGAGATGAAAAATAATTTCCGTCGCTATTTTTAGAGACGAAAAATTAATTTTCGTCTTTAGAAACTATTTTTCGTCTCTAAAATTAGAGAAGGAAAATAGTTTCCGTCTCTAATTAAAGACGAAAAATTAATTTCCGTCTCTAATTTTAGAGATGAAAATTAATTTCCGTCTCTATTTTTAATGAGTTTCTTTCACTCCATATTATAGTAAATAATATTAAAATAATATTTGACAAAAATAATATAATTAATCATGTATTCATTAAAACGTAACAATAATTGTAAATATATTAATTAAAATAAAAACACAAATAACAAATTTAAATTTATAGAAAATTTACTGTAAATATACTGATTAATATAAAAGAAATAATATTTTATATCTAAAATAATACAGTATATAAAATTAAACAATATACAAGTTGTACTAAAATATACCAAAAACTTGAAAATGATTACATGATCAACAACTCCCTTCAACTTTATCAAGGCTTTCAGCTAATTTAGCTGCCTGCAATCACAATTCTGAGTGTTATGAGAAATCTATCATGAAATAGAATAGAACTAAATAGTTGAATAGAAAATGTTTTTTACGGTTCGGACTGTTTTTGCTATAACTTTTGCTACAGGTGTCTGATTGCTTATTATAATATGTTTTCGGAAAGATCATTTCGAGACGGTCGAATATTATAGGTAATAGCCCATTTCGGGCTTTAAAAATCAGCATTTAGGCTTCCGTTTTTCAGTTTAAAGTTTAGGTCGCATTTTGTAATTTTATTATTTTCTTTCATATAAATTGTTAGGCTTCCCTAGTTTGGAGCAATTCAATTTTCACTGTTAAAATATGCACACATATTCAAGCATTTATAGATTCGTGTACTAAACTCGTTCACATATTCAAGCATTTATATTTTTATACTTTACTTAACATACTATCATCCATTCACACTTAATTACGTGAATACTATTAATAAATCTTATTTCCACATACATACATTAATTAACACGTGAATACAAATTAATCCCTCAAAAAATATGCGACAAATTTAAAAAATTTATAAATATAATAACAATTATAATTCAATATATATACACATAATATCCCACAAAGTTTTTAAAAAATATAAATATAATAACAATTATAATACAAAATATATAAAAAAATAATAAATATACACACAAATATAATACAAAATTAAGACAATAAAAAAAATAAATTTAACACACAATAATAAAATATATAATAAATTAAAAAACAAAAATATATACTTATTGTTAAAAAAATTAATAAAAAACTCATTATGGTTGAAGTTGAAGATCTAGATGTCGGAAGAAGAGACTTGCCGCCGCCAACAACAGCACATGGCGGGAGCAGAACTCGCACAGGGGAGACGATGGAGGACGCGTGGGGGGGGGGGGGGGGGGGGGGGGAGGGAGAAGGGGAGAGGGATCTCACGCAGGGAAACAGGGGGGAGGGATCTCGTGCAGGGAAACAGGGGAGAGGGGGAGGGGGCGGAGAGCGAGGGTGGCGGGGGAGAGAGAGGGCCAAACGGCGGGAGGGGAGAGGGGGCGGACAGCGGAGGGGAGAGGGTGGAGGGCAAGGGCGGCAGGGGGAAAAAGAAAGAAAGAAAGAGGAAGGGAAGGGGAAAAGGTAAGGAAATTATTTTATATATTAAGTTTTTAGTGACAGAATTTTTTTCTGTCGCTAAAAAAGACAAAAAATATTAATTATCTTTTTAGAGACGGAAGTTAATTTTCGTCGTTATTTAGCGATGGAGGTCATTGACGTAGCTAAATAGAGACGAAAATAAAATTTCGTCGCTAAAATTTTTAAAAAAATTTTAATTAAAATTTTTTTAGCGAAGAAAGCTAATTTCCGTCACTAAAAAATAGAGGGAATATTTCTCTCATTTTTTAGCAATGAAAATTCCATTTCGTTGCTAAATAGAGACGGAAAGAAATTTTCATCTCTATTTAGAGACGGAAATAATTCCGTCTCTAAATAGTTTTCATCTCTAAATAGAGACGAAAATAATTCCGTCTCAAAACTTCCGTCTCTATTTTTAATTTTTCTTATAGTGTTCGTTGCATTGCTAATATGTGGATTTGGTTGATTTTTAGTTGTTAGATTGTCAAGTTAAATGTTTAAGGCATTTTTTAACCTTGAGGTGCAAAAAGCTTCATTGTCACTTGTGTTTCAAGTAGAAAAAGTAGATTGAATAAGAAGAAGACTAAGGATCAAGTACAAATAACTTAGTTTTTTAAAATGTAAATGTGACAATGTGGATGATTACAATGTGATTGTGTAATATCTTTTGTACATAATCCTGGATAATATTTTTGTTGGATGTGTTTCAATGTTTTATTAATAAAATATGATGATTTAATATTTTTTGTTCAAATTTTTTAGCACTTTTTTTTGTGGGTTAGATGTATTAGACTAATATAAGCATAATGATTGTCATCTTAGAAAAAAATTCAAGTCCAATTCACAAGATATATTTGTATATCACATTTGTATACCATTAATAAATGACAGTCCATAAATTAAAGTGCAATTCACAAGGTATACATATGTATACCATAAGTGTATACCATTAATAAATGACAATTCACAAGTTCAAGGGCAATTTACAAGGTATACATATGTGTATACCATATCTGTATACTATCAATAAATAACAGTCCACAAATTCAAGTGCAATTCATAAGGTATACCGCATGCATATGTATACCATACATGTATACCGCTTATGTATACCATCAACAAATGACAATTCGTAATTCAAGTGCAATTCACAAGGTATACATATATATGACATATGTGCATACCACATATGTATACCATCAATAAATTGCAATTCACAAATTAAAGTGCAATTCACAAGGTATACATATGTATACCACATATATATACCATCAATAATTGTCAGTCCATAAATTCATGTGCAATTCACAAGGTATGCATATGTATACCATATATGCCTACCACATGTATATAACATCAGCAAATGACAGTACATAAATTCAAGGGCAATTCACAAGGTATACATATGTATACCGAGATTTCTCAACTCGAAGAGTTGCCTACACTAGCTTATAATAGCTCATTTACTGCAAAGAAGTGATCATCACTAAGTGCTCTTTGATAGGGACATTCAGGCTATCTTCAAATTGGCAGCACCAAAAAGCTTTAGTAAGCACTGGTTCAGGAGTGCACTTACTAAGGCGGCCGCATTCTTTCTCATATTTTGCTATTGTCATATTTCTTTGTCTTAGATTCAAAAATTGCTTTGCTTTTTTATAACATCAGTGAGAAATTTTTTCTTGAATTCTTGGGAAAAGAAATCCCATGCAATATGCTCAGGTAGCTGTGAATGCTTCAAAACTAACTTCCACTAGTCATTTGTTACCCCTTAAAGCAATGAGACAACGCAAGCCACCATTTAATAAGGTGGACATCGGATCTCTTATTAAACTTTCTCAAGCCAAAACTCAGCTTTGTTAGATTCTTCTACAGATGTACCAATAAATTCTCCAGCCCTATATTTTCTCACTGTATATATTGGAGCCTTTAGAGGGATCAATCTCTGTAAAAATCTGAGCCATATCATGTGATATTTTCACCTGGGACTGCTAGTATATCACCTCTAAATGCCCTAAAGGGATCAAAAGTAGATAGATTGGGCTCAACCAGATTATTGCTCTCATCAGAATCTTTTACTACCTCTCTTAGTCCTTCTATACTTTAATCTATACGCAAAATCGGGACAATCAACATTAAGCCAAACATATAATTTATTCACACATACATAAGTAATCCTTAAGCTCTATCTAGGCCAGAATCGCCTAAAATGGGCTTTGATACCACCAAATAAAACACTTCTATAACCCCCCTAGCAGGAAATAAAAGTGCACAACATTTTATCATATTTACTAGAGTTATTGATCATATGAACATATTCTCGAGTTCATCGTCAACATTCACACAATTCATTTGTATCACCTATCGTAGCATGATTTTTATGCATAGGAAGCATTTGTTCATTTTAATGGTATAAATATAGCGTTCAACTCATGACATCTTACTTATGCATCGCTTATGATCGGTTAGTGACTTCCATCCATTAAGTTCATAAGACAACATTTAGACATTTACTAGTCACATATTAGATCATGGTATCAAATTACGAACACTTTTGTACATGAATGTAAATATAATTTTAAAGTGTTCCTCATTAAAAAATACATGATCTATACATATATACATAAGTCCAAAAAGTATACAATATATAGTTCTTTTTACAAAAGATATTTCTATAAAACTAGTTACATATTGGTCATCATAACAATTTTCAAAATAAGACAATCATATCTCCTCCTTTTTGGCCACTGCGGTTGTCCTTGGATCCCTAACCTGTCACTATGACCAACACAAGGAAAAACCACCGTGTTAAGCATATACGCTTAATGGGGAAACTACTTAACAAGACGATAACTCATAGTAGTCATCCACAAATTAAACACACAACAATGGAATAAAGGCATAATAAAATAAGCAATAAGAGATAATCAAACAACATAAATTTAGGTAACCATTATTTAAACATAAATTTAGGTAACCATTATTTAAATTAAGTCACTACTCAGCCACATAACCATTAGATAGAATAGTACATAAAAGAACTGGACAGGACAAGACTAGCCAGAAATAGACCAGCCTACTATTCCTCTCTCTATGTGTGAATAATGAGTACAAAAGATACCTCTAGGTATCAACAAAAGAGACATAAGTCTCGAGCATCATAATTATCAAGAAATAGTACTGTAGTACCATATATGTAGACAAAAGACACATTAAACATTACAAGAAATTAATTATTTCCTAATAAAAAGTTAGAATTTTTCGTCAGAAAATGGATTTGCTGACGAAAATTACCGACGGTTAATTTCGTCAGCAATTGGGCCGTAGGAAAAATTGTCGACGAAAAGAAAATTATGTTGGTAACTTTGTTGATGGAAATAGCATTTCCATCGGCAATTTTGCCGACGAAACTAGGATTTTTGTCAGTAACTTTGCCGACAAAACTAGCATTTTCTTCGGCAATTATGTCGAAACTTACATTTCCAAGATTCAGTCGGCATATTTCCTAATGGAATTTCCTTTTTCGTTAAGAAATTAATACAATTTCTTTTAATTAATTCTTAAATCCTAGAACCTGTTAATGTTAATGTCCGAATGATAGAAAGATTAAAGATAATATCAAAATTATAATGCCTAAAAATAATATAATATAGTTTAAATTGTATTAGTTATAGTTAATAATTATTTATAGGATAATAATAAAGTATATTTTTGACAAAATCCTAACTAAACTGGTGGCGGCCGCGGCGACAGCGAATGATGAGACCTCAAATCCTTAACCTCATTGCGTAGTTCAGATATAAAGTCAAATGATTGTTGTAATTGAGATCTCAGCTCATGTACTGTATTTTGAAGTTTAAGTACTTCACTAGTTGATGCAAACTGTCTATTAGATGCAGCTATTGTTGATGTGGAGGATTGTGAGTAGTAGGTGTTGGCAAAAGTACCTAAGCTAAAAACCCGTCCTCGCCAATCCTTACTACCAACCATATCATAGAATATCTGGGTCTCATCAATATTTTTGGAATTCTGTGTAGGTTGCTGAATTATCTTTTGTACTTGCTCCTATCATAAAATAAATGCTTTTATATTAATTAGTGCTAAATAATAACTAATATGATATATCAAAATAATAGTGAAATATAATTTTAACATGAGTGTACATGTCTGACTCAGGTATTGACGAATGTTTGACTATCATGATTCCTTGTGTGGGTGTGTAAAAACACCCCACCTAGCATAAGAATGATGTTTCCTGCAAACAAATAAAGCATCATAATTGAACTACAATTTCTTGACAATTAAGATGACTACAAATTATTACTAAAATTTCGGCAGAATTTACCCTAAAGTTTAACCAAACCTCATGTACACAAAATCAAAAAAGCACTTTTATATTCTTTTTATCCTGCAATCCAATTACAATTCAAACTCCTAGCACAATTCTTTTTCCCATTCTCCTCAATTCAATCAAGCATTATGTGAATCATCAATAAATCGCATATATTGTAATTAGAGAACTCTTAATTATAACAGTAATGTTTTTTATTACTTTCAAGTCTATGTGCATTCTCCCGATGGCATATCGATCCTCCAATATGTAGGGATGCATTGATTCTGTCTGGTCCTTCTTATCTATTATTAGAATTTCGCTCTCAAATGGAGAGGGCCTCGGGTGTTGTCCAATACTCTTGCTAGTGTGCCCATATTACTTCGGTTATGTAAGGAGTCCGTACACCCATCTTGTGTAATCCGTACACAAAGTCTCTATAACGTCCTCGGGCTCGAATCTCCCATATATGATACATGATGTGATTAAATTGCAAATCCTAGTAAAATTCTTTTTGATGAAAAAGAAAATGAAAATGAAAAACACACTGTAAGTACGTACAAATTACAATATTAATGTAATTAAAATTATCGTAATTTATTACTTTAAATTCTTCATAATAAACATTCTTTGTTTCTTAGGACACTTTCTTCTATACATAAGCTTTATAACCTATTTTGTTCTTGAAGGTCGCCGTCATTGAGCATCAACACTTTCCTGAAGGATCCAAACTAATATACAAGCAATTTCATAAAGTTTTCAAAATTATTACTAGCTTTAAAATCAATACAAACTTAAATATTAATCACTTACTCATTCGCTATAATGGTAATATAAATCCTTCCATCAACTCCAACTATGCCAGGCGTAGTAGCTACTTCTATCCTTGATAGCTGCTTCTATAGGAGTAGATGTAGTAGCTGAAGTGGTAGACGGGATTGGCCGTAATGTAGTAGCCGGAGTGGTAGAAGGGATGGTAGGTAATGTAGTAGCTGGAGTGCTAGAAGGGATGGTTAGTGATATAGCAGCCGGAGTGCTAGAATGAATGAAAGGTGATGTAGTAATAGGTGAAGCAGCGAATGCATGGGGGTAAGGAAAGAAGGGTAGATGCCTCACCTATAGTCTGACTAAGTGGCAACTTGAACCATGGAGGAAGCATATTAGACTTCTTTCTCTTATGTTGCATTTTTAAGACCTGACATGTATAAAAATTTATTGGTCCACTAATAGAAAATTTCATTTTGTATAAAAAAATAGCAAATAAAAAAATATGTTGTTGATGTAACAATAATTTTTCTCACCTAATATAAAATTTGTTAAATGAATTAGTCGCTATCATCACTCAGCTGTAAATTGTAATCATAATCATCTTCATCTTTCGAAGAATTAGAATCAAATTCAGCCTCATCTTAAGATCACTCCCTGCTAGAGATTCGTTATCCTCTTCACATGAAATGTCAACATATTCAATGTCTGGATTGTTCAAAGGTTCATTATCGTCATATGTCAGACTTGCAGTTATTTCATGAACTTTGTTTGTTCCTCTTGAAACTCTTCATTTCATATCGTTCACTTTATCCGATGGCTTTCATTTAAAAAATGTCTCTAGGTTTTACTTTACAAACTGACAACCAATCTGATTTATCTCATCTTAAACTAGGAAAAGGGACATAATACACCTGGATCACTTGCATTGCCAACACAAAAGGTTCAAAATTATGTAATCTTCCCCGTTGGTTGATATCAACTAAATTGTATCTGCTATGCACTTTTGTTCCAACATTAATAGTTGGATCAAACCATTCACACTTAAATATGACACAATATTTTATTGGCAATACGAGGTACTCAACTTTAAATATCTCAATAATTTGACCATAATAATCCATCAATGCCCCTTGTATGCAAACTCCACTGTTTACTATTGCCTTGTTATGACCATGAGATTGTGTATAAAATTTGTATCCACTAACAAAATATACAAGATACGATTTAACAGTTTGCAAAGTTCCTTTTGCAAGATCCAAGATGAACCTATTTTCAATTGGATTTTCTGATGTCTACATATGAAATATTCTAATGTCATTTAAACGAATATTACATAATTGTATCTATCATTTCGTATATTGGAAGTCAAAACTTACATATGTCTCAAACCATTAATGAAAGTGCTTTTTGACTTCTTTGTTTATGTTATTTTGAGTTATTTCAGGCATTGGCTCCTGTAACCATTCCTTAAATAATCTATAACCACCAACAATCGCCATATAAGTTGATATAACACTCTTCACCTAATAAACTAAATTAACAATTTAAAAAATAAATTAAATTTACTGCAGGAAAGGTTGAACCTCTTGGTAATTCAATAAAATGTAACAATGGGTAGCTTTTAGTTCTTCCTCTGATAACATTCTCCTTATTGAGCATCCATTTAAACGCTTAGGATATATAAATATGGATAAGTTTCCATCGTGATCACTTGTTTCATCCCCATCATCATTACGAAGTAGTTTCCTTTATCTTGTATCTAAATGTGGCTCAAAATAATGTGAACAAAATGTACTCGTTTCCTCGACCAAATACGCATTACATATTGAACTTTCAACTCTAGCTTTGTTTTTTACATTTTTCTTCAAGTAAAACAAATACCTACATGACAATTTTGATTCATATTACTTACCATAACACATTACAAGTTTATACATATTGTATATTATAGCTAATTACCTCTCAAAGGGATAAACAAGACCAGCAAGTTTTGCCTCATGTGCTAAATGTATAGGTAGATGCTCTATACAATCAAAGAAGTTTGAAGGGAAAATCGACTCTAATTTGCATAGGATCACCAGAATTTCCAATTATAATCTTGCCATGTTAGCCAACTTTATCTCAAATAATGTTAAGATTTTGAAAAGCAAACTTAGCTCTGTTATAACTTCTCATACCTTAGTTGGCAATAATTCTCGAAATGGAATTGGGATTAGCCTTTGTATAAACACGTAGCAATCATAACTTTTCATTTCGAATAATTTATACTTCCTCATGTCAATGCACCTTGATAAGTTTGAAACATAGCCATCCAAGAACTTTAGTCCTTTTAACCATTCACACAAGACATCTTTTTGTTTTTTATCCAAAGTATAGCATGCTTTTAGATATTTTCCCGTTCGAGTATCTTTTTCTAACTCTTTCCTTTTATAGAACAACTTTAAATATACTTGTGATTTTGCATTGTCCTTTGTCCTCCCTTTTATGTTCATAATTATATTGAACACATTGTCAAAAATATTTTTTCTATATGCATCACATCTAGATTATGCAGTAACAAATTATCTCTCCAATATGGCAAATCCCAAAAGATGCTTCTTTTTCTCCAACCAAAGTTTTTGCTAATTCTGCTATTAACTTCTTCAGTATTAAGTTATGTACCTTTAAGCAAACCCAATTCATCAATCTCTTGCAAGATTTCATCACTAGCTTTAATAACGAGAGGAGGTGCTTTTACCACTCTATTCTTAATGAACTTTTGCTTATTGCGTCTGAATGGGTGATCCGGTGGAAGGAATTTCCTATGGTTGTCAAACTATGATATTTTGCACATATTATAAAGATAAACAGCATCTAAATCATTGCCACAGTAAGGATAAGCTAATTTCCTAGCCATGCTCCAACCAGACAACATCGCATAGGCAAAAAAGTCACTAACTGTCCACATCAAAGCTGCTTTCATCATAAAATTCTGTTTAAAGGATGCATCATATGTTTTCACATCGAGATCCTAAAGCTGTTGTAATTCATATATCAATAGCTGTAAATATAAATTAATTTTATGCTTTGGATTCCTAGGCACTAGAACAATCACTGTTAAGAAAATATATGCCTCATTCATACACATCCATAGGGGTAAATTATAAGAAGTAATTATGATTGTCCATGATAAATATTTTGGCCCGATTGACCAAAGGTTAAAACCCATCAGCGCTCAAACACAACCTAACATTTTGATTTTTAGCAACAAAATCAAGCTGGATGTTATTGAAATGTTTTCATACGACTACATCCAATGGGTGGCTCATTATTCTATCTATGTGTTCATGTTCGTCATGCAATCTCATGTGACATGTAGTAACATCAGATGCATATAGTCTCTGTAGTCTCAGGGTTAGCAAGAAATAATACATTCACTTCTAAGGTACCAATTTCTGCTTCATAGTATAATTTCTCGGTTTGGACCTAGGTTGACTACAAAATTGCAATTTTGTAAATCCACATAATCTCCCCAAAATAACATACATTCCAACTTGCAACAGTTAATTTTCTCAATAGGCAAACTAAGACCTCGAATAAGCTTCTTTATATTGTAAAAATTACCAACCATTTTATGGTCAGGAGGCAATGATTCATTATACCAAGCAAGAATTTTATCAAAAATTCGATCAAAAATATGATTTTCAGATTTTATGTTCAATATTCGAGCAACCGAAGATAACTGAGTCATGTTATCACAACCTAGTAATAATTCTTGATCAGCTAATTTTAGTGAGTCATAGAACTTTTTTGCATTTGGGTTGGGTTCTTCGACATGGGGTATATTTTCCCTAAACTCACAACCAGCTACATCATAAACCATTTGGGTGTAAGGATTATTAGTTGCACTCACATTATATGTTATAAATTCAGCTCCTCCTTGAAATTCAACTATGTTTACTAACATATTAACCATATTAACCCTCGAGGTGCTACAAATTAATGGCTACCCATGTTGTGTCCATTCAAAATAATTTGGAACAAATCCTTTTCTTAGCAAATGGAGATGCACGTCATCAACAGGAAGATAACTAATGTGTTTGCACTTTTTGTAAGGCCCCAAAGTATACCTTAGGAGGATTGGAACATGTTATGCATGCTAATATGTAATTGTAGTACATTTGAGCCTAAATTGTGCATTTGGGACATGATCGATATTTTTGAATTTGTTAGAGGGCACATTGTGTAATTTACAATTTATGTATTAATCAAGGATTAAAATAAAGAAAGAAGTGGTAGTTTATGCATGTATAAGTATTGATTAAAGAGAAGGACTTAAGACAAATTAACCAAGGACTTAAAGTATTGGACCAATGGGAAAGTAATACCTAGTGGATTTAGATGAGAATTTATTAATTGAAGTGGAAGAATCTGCCTCTTTGGGGATACAGCTGGCCAGCCATTCTAGGCCACAAAACACCCAATTCATTTATTAATTCTAATTTCATTTGAGTCTTCATTTTTTGCTTTTAGGGTGGAAGTAGCTCACATGAGAAAAAAAGGAGCTAGACAAGGTGAGTGGGCATGATTTTGAGCTTGAATGGCCATATTCTTTTTCTCTAAATTTCTTCCATGTGATTTAAGTTATATGTATTGGTTTGAGTACTATTTTTTGGATGGTTTTGTGTTGATAGTTGAGGATAAGGTGAGAGATAAAGGGAAAGGCAAAGTTTAAGCAAGGAAAAAGGAGGATCAAGCTTCTAAAAGGTATAAGAGTGTTTGTTTGTATATTTGTGTTAGTGTTGTGCATAATTTTGATGGTTGGGAACATGTTAGTGTTGTTTAAAATGTTTTTGAATGTGAATTAAGGGGCAAAGTTTTCATTAAGGAAGGAAAGTATAGAGATATACTTGTAGGGTGAATTCTGGTGTAAATCCCTTTTGAATTCTAGTGACTGTTTTATCTATAACTAGAGTTAGAGAGTTAAAATTGGGGATGATTCCATTTGGATCACAAACTAGAAATGTAGAACTAAATTTTGTATGAGAGGCTGGAATATGAATCCACCTCTAAGACCACTCATTTCTTTGTTATAGTGCAGTGTTGTTGGTTGTCTTGTTAACCAAAGTAGTCTGTAGTGTTTTGTAAATATCTCTTTCTATAGGTGTCCAAATGACCTAATTTTAGTGTTTATAGAAATATAAGGCATAGAGGAACAAAAGTCTAGAAGACCACTTTGGTAGAAAATGTCATTTCTAGTCCACAATTGGTCCTCAAACTTGGAGCAGAATCTACCCCCTATGCAGATTCTGTGCGTTAGACTCGGCACGGGTGGCCTCTGTACCAACTCGACACCACTGTGCCAACTCAACATAGCAAGCCACTGTCACGAGTCATAACATGGGGCATGACTCATGACAACCCCATCCTTTCTCGTTTTAATTCTTTTTGAATTAGTTGCGCCATTTATGCATTTCAAATGTTAAGCTTTGTATTTCTACTTTATTTTATTATAATTTTGTAAGTGGGAAGTCTTAAAAACGTGATAATGAAATGGAATTCTTGATTAATGGTGTTATAAAATATTATAATATTACTTATAATATATACGAAATTAGGCATTTAGATGTAATACAAGGAAATAAATGCTATTTATTATTTATTATTCTTATTATTATTGATAAAATTATAAGTGAGAGCCTGAATTTCGGATAGTAATGAATAGATAGGCATGCCTATTAGGGTCAGTGTTGGCAGCTGCCTAGTGTTCGCACCGAAAGGTGCCTAGTGTTCGATACCACTTGGTATTCCAGTGATTCGAGACTTACGTCTCTTAGAGTTCGATACTACTCGTCAATATCTAATGATTGTTCCTGTTATCCATACTTGATAAGAATTCAGGCGATTGAAGTGAAATAATTGCATAATTGTGACACGTGACTATTGACAATTGTATAAATGACATAGTGATCCTTAGAATGCTAGTATATGAATGTATGATTCATAATGAATGCTATTGTGTGACATTGATATTGGCATATGATTTTATGATTATTGTGATTTCGTAAAAAGTCAATTGCATTGTTTTCTCCCCACTGAGCCTTCGCTCAGCACAGGTGCTTTCCCGTGTAGGTTCTTAAGTTTTTGGATGTGCCAGTTTGAGTCGTCGTTTGCAGGCCACAAGGATTGAATCTTGAAGTCTTTATATATATATATATATATATATATATATATATATAATGAATAGTATTGTGAATATGTAAAGGATATTGTAATAGTGCAATGTAAATATGATATAAATATTTTAGAGTTTATATATGTATATGTATGACTTGTTATGAAAATAATATTCATTATTTAAGTAATCAATCAATGTTAATTTTAAGGGTATAAAAAGAAATTATAATAATTATGCGGTTTATTAATTTGATTAATGTGATATGACCAAGGTAACCATGCAAGATTAGAATTGTATAGTTTGTGTGTAGCGCTCCTATATTCTCTAGGTGGTATTGCGATGTTACACTTTTTACATGAACATCTGATTTTTGGATTGTCCATGTATACATGTTGAGAACATGCATATTTTATAAAAAAACTGAACTCCTTCAACAAATTCAGGATTAATGTAACCATCGGGTGTTTTTCTTCTATACATCTAAGATCTATCAACGTTACTCATTATTGTAAAACTGTTGTTTAAACAAAATGATTTCTTAGTTAGAATTAACTATAACTACATTGGTCAACTTAAAAGCACGAAGATTATATCTAGGTACAAATAAGAAACGATATATGAGAGCCAATCAATTGAGAAAATCGAAATACAATGTGTGAACAATGAAAGCAACATCTTTTGGTTTTCTCATACCTGTGTATAATCTTAGATTTATTAATTAATTGTACAAATTTAATCTCCACCACCTAATTAATAAGCAGTGACATGTAATATGTTAGTACTTTTATTAAAATGTAAGGTCAAACTTGGTCATAATTATTCAAAATAAGCTGTTGAAATTATCATTATCTATTAATTAATAAAATTCAATGGGCAACTAAATCAAAATTGCTTATAGCATATGCAAGTTTAACAAATTTGATCAAACCCAAAGGCCAATTAATTCTCGATTAAAAAAAACTACTAATATCTTAAAATTAAATACCATGCTATTCACTCTTTTACCGAATTCATACGATTCTTATAAATAACCCTCAAGAAACCCACAACCGTCCAACCAAAAATATACATCTTAGTACACAGAAATGCATAATCTAAGAATGGCTTAATACAATAAGTTCTCAATTAGATGCTAAACTTAATGAACACTTACAAAATAATAATAATAATAATAATAATAATAATAATAATAATAATAATAATAATAATAATAATAATAATAATAATAATAATAATAATAATAATAATAATAATCATAATCATAATCTGCCCATGAAATTGTATAGTAAAAAAATGGCTTCAATATAATTATATTAATTATTATTTCATAAATTAATCATAAACTAAAAATGGCATAAATATAATCATCAATATAATTATATTAATCTTTTAAAAAATAAAATAAATAAATTACAATTTTTTTTTTGGTCACTAGCAGGGAGGAGATCCAAGCAAGAGGGGCGGAGTAGCAGTGTCAATTGGTACCAGCATACCGAGCAGGGTGGAGCAGTAGTGTCGATTGTTGAGAGGGGAGGGGAGCGCGCGAGGGGGGAGAGGAGAGCCCTGAGCAGTGGATTGGCACAGAAGGGAGGGCAGAATGGCACCGGGGAAGGACCACTAGGGTTGGGCAGTAGGTAGCGAGGCCAGATCTGCAAGGGAGGGTGAGAGAGAAAAAAGGCCATATATATATATATATATATCTATTTAGCGACGGAAAGTTATTTTCGTCGCTAATTCCCTTAGAAAAAAGCCTCCTCTTTTAGCGACGGAATTTAAATTTCGTCGCTAATTTTCGCAGAAATGAGTGGAGGGAAATTTTCCTCCTTTTTTAGAGACTGAATTTTAATTCCGTCACTAATATCCGTAGCAATTAATGTCACGATTTTTACGCACCATATTTATCGACTGTTTAATTTTTCCATCGCTAAAATCTATTGGTAAAAAATGGAAAAAATTTTTGCCTCATTTTTTAGCGACGGAAATCATTTTTTCGTTGCTAATTTTTCGTCGATAATTGTTGATTTTTTTGTAGTGAAAGTGTCGACAGAAGAAACATAAGTCTCATAATATATAATACTAGAAGACATCGGAATATCATAGAAGCACCTGCACTAACCTTTCTAAGCATGCGTATTTACCCATATCTAAACTCCATTAGGTTATAATTCATAAATTCAGAATTCATTATGCTTACATGTCACTCCCACATTTACATAGCATACACTTTCATTCCACAACCATGTATAAACATATACCCTTCATGAAGCACAAGCTTATGATATATTCTTCATAGGTTACCACATATGTACATAAACTTGTCATGTGTCTAATATTCTTCTCATAAGCTAAGGTGTACATTTATAACTCTCGATAGAAATTGGGTTTTGGGGCTTCCTTGTTCACATGATGCCTAGTGATGATAGTTCTCATAAAGAGAATTGAGGTTCGAAGGAACCAGGAGTGATCGGGTCCACTAGAAAGATTTAATGTGATTTTAATCTTTTTTTTTCTAATTAAAAAATAATTAGGAATCCTTTTTTAATTCTAATTAGGAATCATTTTTTATTTTTTAATTTGAAATTATTTTCTTAATTGAATTCTAATTCTCTTAGTTGGAAATTAATTAGGAATCCTTTTTCAATTTTAAATTGGAATTCTTTTCTAATTAGGATTTAATAAAGAGTTTTATTCTTATTTAGTCAGAGAATCATATACCTATTTTAATTTGGATTACTTTCCTAAGTTAATTAGGATTGATCATTTATATAATGAGGTATCCTCAGAATTTGAAGAAAATGAATTTAATTAGATTTTCTATACTAAGGAATTATGCACTCTTTATTCATCTTTTTTTTCTCTAGTTTTAATTACTTCATTGATTAGGCTAGAAATTTAATCACAAGAATTTATCAAATAGTTTTCCACAAAATTAATTGGTAAACATTCACTTAAAATCCCATAACTAAGGATCTTGGAGGATTTTGTTTCATTCTTGGAACTCAAAACTTCCCTATTATCACTTCTACGAGTGTAAAAGCCTAAACATAAAACTCTCTAGGGAGTGATCCCGATGTATGTTGTTTTGATTTATATTTTATGTTCTTGTTTTGTTTACATAATATTAAATCTAAAGGGAAAATAACATGCCACGTAACACTCTGTTTTCCACCCTAGTAACTTTGAGTAATTTCGTGTGCATTATTGCATGTGTTATTTTAATTAAAGAATTAATTGCATGAGTTGTTATATTTAAGGGCATGTTTGAGTAGTATTATTTTATTTGTAGAATTAGTTGTGGTTTGAGGAGAGTTAAAGGACTAGAAGATTTTTGCCAAAACCCACCATGGACTATGTGACATGTGCTGAGAGAAAGAGAAAGAAATGAGGGGCATAAAAGTCTAGGAGAGAGAAAATGAAAGAGAGCAAAATCTGCCCTTCTCCCGTTTCCTCTTCCCGTCTTCTTCTTCTTCCTCTTCTCTTTTTCCCTAAGCCTTCTCAAGTGGTTCTTTGGTGGGATTTGACAACTCAAGAGCTAATTCAGTAAGTTTGTGCTCTTCTTGTTCTTCTTTTTCTTCTTTCCCTTATTTTTTCCCGTTAGTTATGTGTGTGAGTGGTGTGTGGTAGTTGAGTTGGGTTTTGATTGATTGTTGTGTTTTAGGGTTATTTTTTTTATTCAAAGGTTCCTCCTAGAGATCCCAAAGGGAAAGATATTGCTAGTGGAAGTTCAGCTCCTTGATCCCTTTGAGCCTAAGGAGTTTTGGAAATCCAAGGTTTGGGATTTTGGTTGATTTACATTTTAATTGTTGAATTTCTGTTTTGATTGGTGAAAAATTGATATAGTAATGTGTATGAGTGTGCTTAATTGAAGTATGTGATGATAATTGATAGTAGAATTGAGTTTGAACATGAATTGGGTATATTGATGATAAAAAATTCTGGGTTTAGAGTATGAGGGTTTGTGATTGTTCAGTTGATGATTTAATTTATGAAAGTTAAATAAAATAGGGGTTTTATGTTGTTTATTGTATATTGAATGCTTGATAGTGTTTGTATTGAAGGTTGATGAGTCTATTGCATGTTGGGTTGGTTTTGGGTATGAATTTTTGCAAATTCTCGGCTGAGGGAGCTGGAAATCGATTCTGTCGTGAGTGTGATAGAGCCCGATTATCCAAGCTCATGCAGAGAAGGGCTTCTATCGCGGGCGTGACTTTGATCGTAAGCGCAACAGTGATTTGGTTTTGCCGTGCTGATTGCCATCGCGAGCACGCCTAGGTGTGCAAACGCGACAGTAACCTCCCTGCCCTCTGTCGCGAGCGCGACAGGGGCCTGGCAGTTATTCTTTGCGCTAGCACGAGGGCTATCGCGAGCACAGTAGTAAGCGAGTTTTGCCTCTATCGCTAGTGCGACAGTTCCTCTACTTTGCTTTTTCGTTTCTTTTTATGTTAGCTAGCAAAGTAACTTAACTATGAGATGCAAATGCTATTGTGTATGATCTTTTATGTACTTCAATATATGCGTTATATGTGTTGTATTATGCATAGCCTACAAGAGTCAAGTTAGTGGATAGTTAGGCATGCCTAAAGAGTTCTGTTAGCTACAGCCCCAATGTGTTTTGGATCCTGATCAGGTCACCATTTGGGCCCTCGCGATCCTTAATATGTTCGGATCTTGTTTAAGATCTTCAATGTGAAAATGTTTTTGGATGAAAATAAAGAAATTGCTTTTGACTGTACGTTCACTCGTTATCCGCTACTAAGAATTTGCAGGCATATATGTGATTCTCTTATGAATATGATCTTGTTATATTAATGAGTATATGTTGTGGAACCCTTGTGAATGTAGTGCTTAATATAAAGTTTTTATGCTCAAATGGAATTTGGATATGCTTGTGACATATGCATGTGTTTTGCCTTAACAGCCATTGTGAATGGTCATTTATCTTTTGTTTCCCTACTGAGTATTATCACTTAGTAAGGGTGCTGTATCCATGCACGTGCGGAAGCTGTGGAGTTTTTGGAAGGTCAGCTGCAGTCTAGGCCAACACAGTAGGAGTGCTTTTTGAAGAGATTTATGTTTTGTTTAGTGTATCTTTTTGTATAACCTTGTAGTTCTTTTTTGTTGTTGTAATCCTTCAGCTATTTATCTTGTAAAGTTGTAAAGAAAGATTTTGTAATTCTATATCTTTTTGTAATGAATATTCAGTTATATCAATGGAAAAGATTTGAGATTTTGTTGGCAGTTTGAGCCTGTTCTTTCAGATATAAAATGTTTTAAATTATTATGTTTATTTCGTTATTCATATGCCTGTTTGTGGTTCATTTTGGTGACACTCTTATCTATGCAGGGTCTCACTCTACTTTGTGGGTAAGCTCCCTTACGTATAGGTAGGGGGTGTTACATGCCATATGCATATATGGAGGTAACATAATCAGGTTATATGCTACCTACGTCTTGTAGCGCATATATTTAGCGAAAGCGTTTACAAGGATCCCTTCAGGCGTCACTGGTCTGACTGATATTCACAAGCGGGATAACAGCAACTAAATCACAGTCTAAAAGACCCTTGGAGTGAAAACGAGCAAAGGAAAAAACTGACAGACTTTCAGTATAAGAGCTTTTTCTTATATTTCTTTTCTTTGCCTTTGCCCTATATATAGAGAGCCTTATACTCTTAATTAGGAGGGCTATTAATTAAGGTAATTAATAAGAAATGGAAGTTACAAAATTAATGGGAATTAAATGGGTAGTTACAACTTTTAATTAAGGAATTAATATGTAACTTTTCTTATTTAATCCATTTAATTAAGGGAAAAAAACCCTTAATTAAAGGACCTAATATGAAATTTTTCCATACCTGTGTAATTCCCATATTGATATGGATTCGGGTTTATATCGAGAGTCATGAGCGTATCCAGACTCCATCAAAATCTGAATTTTTTTGTGCATAATTAATTTAGGAATAAATAAAATTTAATTGAGTTATATTGAGCATGAAATTTAGTTAGATTTAATCATTTAATATATGTTGTTAATTAAATTTACATCTAAATATGTATATATATGATAATTAATTTATATATTTATATATGTTTGTATAATTTTTGTTGGTTTCAAAATGGAAAAAATCATTTTTAAAAAGATTAAAAATCATCAAATCGCCTTTTTTTTTAAGTGACTTTGTTGATAATTTATGGGACTTTGGGGACCTTATGGCCGTGAGCACAAACTCATGACCATGAATGTCCCAGCTTCACAACCTTGCATGTTCAATTCTTTGGCCTTAATCCTTTGTTTTCTTTATTATCTCTTTTCTTTTCATTTTTTTATTTCTTTTATTTATTTTGTTTATTTATTTATTGTTTTATTTTTATTCAATTAATATTCTTATTAGTATCCCTTGTAATACGCATATTTATATATTTATTGCTTTAATGATTTTTCTACTATTAAAATTTCACTTCAAATTAGTTTTGTATATAATTAATTAATTTGGTATTTTTGTTAATTAGAATCTTTATTTTATTTTCTTTAAAATTCAAACAATAAAGGCCTTTTCATGAAAGGACTAATGTCCTAACCCATCTGCATGTGAGGTCCAATGAGCTCAAAATCAATGAATTGGCTCGTTTTCATATATGTATTTATACAATGTATTTTATGTGTATAAAGGCTTCCATGCCTCATGGATGATTTACTTTTTATGTACATTTACCTCTTCCAAATATGCTTGATGCGAATATATATTGCATGTGCTTATCTTGTGAGAGAAATCCAATAACTTAAATTGATTCGAACTTATTCATTACTAAAGTATGGCATAAATAAGAGTAGAGTTTCGAACCTATCTTTGATTTGGCTCTATGAGGTTTTTTCAATATGATTGAGTGGCAACTCTTAAAACCTGTCTCGTGGTTGCCTAGTAATCGCAAGATTCTTTTTATCTTATTAGAAATGGTCTTTAATTCCTCTAAATACTCATCTTGAGTTTAGGACCCTTTGATCGAGTTTTTGATTGTTTCAAAGTAAGATAGATTGAATATTAGTGGCGCAAAAGTGGCAACTCCACTGGGGACCATAAGACTTTGCTCCCAAAGTGCCCCAAATTAATATTGAATAGAATCTTTAAGTTATTACCTTTGTGTTTTGTAGAATTGCATTACATGCTATGGTTTTAGAATAAGTTAAACATCCCCATTGCCTTGGTGGCATCTTAAAGCATAAACCCACCTCCGTTCAATTTGGTGGCCTGTTAGAGATTATAATCACCATTCCAAGTGTAATGTCCCCAAATTTGCATCTGTCATGCATGGTTTGATGTAAGGGATAAATAATTACCCTAGGATAAATTTCGGAGTAATCGAAGTTGGATAAAATAGGAAAATTAAGAAGAGTGTAAAGGTTAAACATGCTCAGGCCAAGGAAATCCGAGGATGGGTGACCTGGCGGGCAGTTTGACCTAAGAGTAGTCTAGGAAAGTAGGTGTTAAACGGAATCTGGTAGTATAATTTGAGAAGAAAACGAGCTTAGATCGACCCTTAATCGAGAGCAAGAAATTTTTACTCGGTACCGTAAAGAGGGTTGACTGAAAGTTTGACCGGACACAAAAATATTTTACAGATCTTTGAAAATTATTTTAATTGCATAGATATGTTAAAAATAATTTAAATAAAATATTAGAAGTGAAAAATAAATTTTCTGGCAGTTTTAGAATTTCGGGTTTCAGATTGGCTGGATAGACCGCCAAAGCCAGAAGTATACCGAAACGATGTCGGAATGGGCTAAAATTTTAACCACATGTTCTTGAACATTCTAGGACACACAAGAAAACATTTCAGTGCATTCTGACATATAGAACGAAAATTCTGGAAAAAGGGTGCAGAACCGAGATTTAATTAATTAATGGTCTTAATTAACATATTTTAAGCATTTGAGGACATGGAGATCATTAAAATAAAGTCATAATTAGGTGTGTATAAGCTTAAGATAAATGGATAGGTAGGGATGAAGGAATGGATGACAAGTGGCTTAATTTCAAGCCATTAGATTAAATAGTTAGAGATTAAATCTTGGCCATTCCTTTTAACCATTAGAAGAAAAGATATAGTAGTGTAGAAAATTATGAAATTCTCCCCAAATCTTCAGAATTTTCCCCATTGTTTCCTCTCAAACCCGAACCTAACCTTTCTTTTCCCCTCCACCATTTTTGCTTCACACAAGCTTTCTCTCTCCAAATCCAAAGCTCAAATTTCATCCTCACTGCTTTGGTTGAAAAACACAGTTGTGTTCCTTTGAGAAACACAGCCGTGCTTTTCGCGCTATTTTGTTCCTGTGTTTTCCTTCTTTTTTCGGCGATGCTCGTTGCTTTTGCTGAGGAAACACAGCTGTGTTTCGTAAGAAAATACAGCTGTGTTTTCTCCCCCGTCTCATTTTTTTTTTCCATTTTCTTTGTTTTCCTGTGTGCATCGTCTTGCTTAATTTATTTTCATTTTTTATGCAATTGTTTTATGCTTAGTTATTTCTTTTTTATTTGATTATTTATGGTAAAAATTGTATTAATTGGTTGTTTATTTTTAATTAATTTAATCGTTTATCTATCTAATTTGTTTGCTCAAATTATATTAATCTTTTAATTTCTCTTGCGGACATTTGATTTTGTTTTTGTTTTTCATTGCCTCGAAATTTATTCATGCGAGTTATATTCGAGGTCGGGTCGGAGGACTAGATAATTAAAGACCATCAAAATTTAGGGTTTGCATGTTAATTACTTTATTTTCTTTTATTTTTATTTTATATGTAAAAGTATATTTTAATCCTCCGCATTATAGAAAATCACGTTTTTAGATCATTAATAATTTGGGATTTTTCTTAATAAATTGGACCATTGTCCTATTTTAGCCAACAAAATCTCACTATCAAATGGAGAACTAAAATTTCTTAAAATGTAATCACTCATCCCGATTTTTCTCAATCAATATCCTAAAAATAGTTCTCTAATTTTTCTAATAAATAAAAAGGAACCAATGGTCCTAAAATTCATAACCCGATTTATGTATGTTGCATTTTAATTTCTTTTATGCGTTTATTTATTTGTTTGTTTATATTTTCTTATTTTGGGAGATTGTTTTGTCCCATTTCCTTTTATTTATTATTTATTTTGGGGGATTGTTTTGTCCCAATTTCTATTTTGTAATTTATTTATCGCTTTCCTATGTGAATGAATGCGCTTTAAATTTATTGCATTATCGCGTGAGATGAGAGATGAAATTTTGATTTCTTAAAAACTCATTTATTAACTTAAGTCATTAATAAGAGTGAAGTTCCGGACACCATCTCTGGTTTAGACCAATAGAGGTTAGAGACCTTTCCCAGTTTCTTGTAAACTGGGTGGCGACTCCAAAATACCTCAAAAGGTGCCTAAAGGTGTTGTGAGGCTAGATGATCCTTTCCAATGTTCTATTGGAAAGGAGGTGTCCAAAATGTCTCACGATGCTCAAGACCAAAAAGACGCGAACCAATCCCTCGAGCATTAAAAGCGGGTTCAATGAGGGCCTTGCTGGTCCGACACGCTTCACAGTGGCGACTCCACTGGGGACTATGATCGAAACTTCGCTTCGAAAGTGACTTAAGTTAAAATAATAATTGAGTTGTTAAGAATCAAAAATTCCATTTCTAATCAAAATTGCATTGCATCCACTAGAGCCTTAGAATTATGTTAGTTGGTCCCCATTTTACCACGGTGCATTCCCAAAGCACGACCCTACTTTCACTCATTATAGGGAAGTACTTGGGATAATCACCAGCCCAAGCCTCGTATCATTCATGGTATATCAAATGGAGACCCGATCGGTTGCTATGCTCGTGATGAGCTAGACCCGTTGGCAGGGACCATATTTGGGTAGCCCTAAAGTAACACCACCTTTGACTAAAGCCTATGTAATGGCAATAGATACTTCCACTAGGTAATATGCTCCGTAATACTGTGCTTGCTATGTGGGCCCTTATATATCAAACCAATTCAAGCATATTAATTGGGCACTCATCAAAGGCTTTCATGCCCCGGTGGGGTCGTTTTAGTCTGTTTGAAAGGTCCAGATATATAAAGGCCAAAACCCATGCGCCTGTGCTTTAAATTGAGAGTGTTATGCTGCCGGTTTTCCACCATGCACCATACGTACCCATTGGGTTCACCGTTGACCCATGGGTTAAGCCCACCTAGGACAAAGACTAGACAACCTCGTGTGTGGGAGAAATAAGGTTGGAATGATCTATTTGCTTGTATGTGGTTATGAATGCAGCACAACATGCTTATGCATCACATGTCATTCATGCATGTCGGATAAAAAAATGAAAAAAAAATAAAATAAACAAATATATATATGTGTGAATAACAAAATATATTTTCTCATGTTGCGTGTGTACATATCCTTTCGTATGCACATTATTTTTCACATATACATATCATCTTGCATATAATTTCTTCCATGCATCACAATATATCATTGTAATCTTTTACTCATCAAGGACCATCTGCATCTCACGATCATGCATTATACATTTTATCCATGCATCATTCTAATAATCTGAATCTTTCAGCTATCATAGATTCATCCAAGTGGATTAGAGGTCCTGACGGTAGACTAGTGAGGACAGACTCGCCTTTGGATTGCTAGAATTAGTGCTTGTTTGTGATTCTGAGTCACTCTCAACATCCAGTGCATCATCCTCGAAGGCATAAGAGACCGGGGCTCTAACCACTCAAGATCTTGCTAGGAGATTAGAGAACTTTGAACGAAGAATGTTGGATATGATGGGTGTAATGGCTGAAAGGATTGGTCGTGCCCTTGTTCCACAAGCACCCATTGCTCCCCAACCACATGTTGCTCAACAAGTGCCGGCAGTACCTCCTCGGGGGCAAGTCGAACAGCTTGCTGGTGGAGAGGCTCCCCTCGCTGGAGCTGCTGCCCATCCACTCGTTAATGAAAATGAAGCTGCTGTGCCTGTTGAGCCAAGAAGGGCAAGGGTCCCTAATCCCGATGAGGATTTTGTGGTGGAAGATGAGCCTGAGGAGTTAGTAGCCCACCAAGTTGTGAGAGGTAGGGTACCTGTGACGCGCGCCGAACCCCGTGGGCGCCCCTTGACTGCCCGCTTGAGGGCGATCGGGCAAAATGAGGTTCGTTGACAACTTGCGATGAATTGCAAGTACGTCTATTTTGGGCAACAAAGAGGTTTCATGGAGTCGCCACCCAATACAACATTGGGAAAGTTCCTCTCTCGTCGGAGAGCCTAAGACAGCGCATGTATCCATTTTGGGCAAACCAAAAAGGGTATTGAAGGATGAACCTCTCTCCCTTGGAGCCTAGGATTTTTAATTAGGTCATTTGGCGGGACGCAAGAGGTGTCTTGGAGATCCCATTGGAATGGATCTCTCACCTCGTTGAGCCCAAAGACCAGAGATGGATTCGGGACTTCTCATCTATTTCTACCTTGAGTTATTTTATAATTAAGTTTTGAGTTCATTAGTTCGCTCTCTCTCCACACGATGCAATTTAATTTAAGGCACAATCATTCATATTTAAAAGCGGTAAATAAATAGATAAAATAAAATAGAGAAAGCATCTAAAATACAATAACACTAGGAGCGAAATACAACTCCCATTTTAAAGGTGCAAACCATACATGAAACCGGGGAATTAATTATGTGGACATTGGTCCTTGATTTTGACTATTATAAAAATAATTTTTAGTGATAGATTCATTGGATAAAAAATAGGACATTGGTCCTTGATTTTGTAAACCTTCATTTTTGTAGAAAACATTTTTATGGTAGTTTTTTAGACGTGGTTGAAAATCCTTTATTATTACAGAGCACAAATAAATAAAATGAAATAAAATAATAATTACATATTTTTGAATAAATAAATAATGAATAAAATCTAATCTATTTGTCCCGACCATGCCTCTTAGACGGGTCGCATGTCACTCGTGGTTACAGCCATGACAGGAAATAATATTAGTTAATAATGAATTAAATTAAATTAAATGACAAATAAATAAGTAAATGAATGAATAAAATAAATTGAGAATTGATGAATATAAAAATGACAATTATAATGATGCTAATAATAATGCCATAAAATGATAATGATAATAAATAATAAATAAACATAAAGTAATAATAATAATAAAATAGTAAAATAATAACAATAGTGACAATAATAAAGAAACATGAAATAATCATGATGACGAGAATAATAATAATAATAATAACAACAAAATAAATAATAATAATAATAATAATAATAATAATAATAATATAAAATAAATGAACATAACATAATAATAATAATAATAATAATAATAATAATAATAATAATAATAATAATAAATTGAACATAAAGTAAATAATATTGACAATAATAATAACATAAAATAATAATACTAACAATAACACTAATACAACAATATAATGATAATAATAATAACAACCATGATAATAATAATAATAATGATATTAAAATGATAATAACAAAACACAACAATAGATAATAATAACTAAATATATACAAAAATAATAATAAACACAATAATAAATAATAAATAATAATAATAATAATAACAACAAAACAGAATAATAAATAACCAAAATAATAATAATATTAATTAATTAATAATAATAATAATAATAATAATATATTTAAAATAAATAAATATAAATAGGACTTACCGGATTTCCCTCGCCGGAGCCGCCGAAGGCCGTCGGTGGTCAACACCTCCACCGCCACGAGGTAGATCGGAATGCCGGGAGTCTATCGCCGCCGGTCACACGCCGTAAGGTCGCCGGAGTAGGCTGGAAGTCGCATCGGCAGCTTCCTCTCTTTCCTCACCGATCTCCTCCACGCCGGCGACTGCGGCTGATCGGCGACCACCATTGGCTTCGTCCGGGTCTCCTTTTCACTCCGGTGGGGCGCGTACGGCGGTTCGGCGCCGTGGCTGGCCGGCGGAGGCCTCGCCTCCTTCCTCTCTCTTTTCTTCTTTTTCTCTTCTCTCCAGCGTCTTCGGTTCCCGTGGGTGCTCCTCTCTTCTCTCCTCTTCTTTCTATTTCCCTTTTATTTTCCTTTGATTTTTGGTCTTTTTTATTCTTGCTTTGTGTCTCCTCTTTCTCTTCTTATTTCTTCTTTTCATTTCCTTTTTCTTTTCTTTTTTATTTCTTTGATTTTCTGGGTCTCGGGTTCCCTGTTCTTGCTCTCCCTTCGTGCTCTCTTCCTCTTTCTTTTTCTTTCTTTTTTGATTTCTTTCTTGGTCAGCCTTTTCTCTGTTCTTGCTCACTCTTTTCTTTCTTTTTCTTTGCTTAGCCGACCTCCCTCTCTTCTTACCCTTTCTTCCTATTTTTCTTTCTATTTTCTTCTTTTGATTTCCTTTTTCTTTCTTTTTCTTCTTATGCCGATAGAGCCCCTTCATTTTGCTTATCATTTTCTATTTATATCCCTAAATTAGGTTAAGTTTGGTTACCCTAATTATTTCCTCCATTTTTAATTTTCTGATTTTTTTTTTAATTTTAATTAACTTACTTAAACTAACACATTAACTAATTAAATACTCTATTAATTAAATACTTTATATTTTTATATCTATTTAATTTAATCAACCTACTTAAATTATCACATCTAATTTATCTAATTAAACACTATATTTATTTTCTTTTTCAAATTTAATTACCCAATAATATTAACTAATCAATTAACTAATAATATTAACTAATCTTAATTTTTCATGCACTTTAATCTAATTTTTAATTTAACCTACCTACCTATTTTATATATATTATATATTTTTTTAGAGGAATTATCAAGGCCCCAAAATTTCCATTGCCATCGCCATTTTTTTTTTTAACATTAAACCCGACTCGGGACCCAGTGTCTACAGTTGCCCCCAATTTTGGAGAAACTAGTGCCTAGACACCTAGGTGAGCCAAAATTCAAAGAAGGAAGAGAGAGAATTATATACCTGGGGATGTCAGACCTTACCTTGTTGGCGCTGGTACATGTGCCCTTACCAGTCTCGTCTCGACCTGTTTCTGCTGGTCTCGTCTCGGCTCGTGCAGCTTTAATGAGATGTAGTACTCTCTGACTTCAAATCTCCATTGCGAGATGCGGTATTCTCTTACTGCATCTCGTCGCGATGTGTTCTATCGCTAATCCCCCTGCTAACCTCATCTCAGTCCGTATGGTGGCTATGAGGTGCAATACTCTCTGACTACAACCTCAATCTGTGGTCTGTTCTACCACGAGTGTTCCGCTAGCCTCGTCTCGGCCTGCACAGAGTTTGTGAGATGTAGTACTCTCTGACTATAACCTCTATTTGCGATTTATTCTATTGTTGGCGCCCCACTAACCTCGTCCCGGTCTGCACGGTGGCTGGTCTGTACCGCTAGCCTCGTCTCGACCTTCACGGCGTGAGGTGTAGTTTCTCTAACTCCAACCTCTATTTGTGATCTGTTCTATCGCTGGCGCCCTGCTAACCTCGTCTCGGTCTGCACGGTGGCTGGTCTGTACCGCTAGCCTCGTCTCGTCCTGCACAGTGTAAGGTGTAGTTTCTCTAACTCCAACCTCTGTTTGCGATCTGTTCTATCGCTAGCGCCCCGCTAACCTCGTCTCGATCTACACGGTGGCTGGTCTGTACCACTAGCCTCGTCTCGGCCTGTACGGTGTGAGGTGTAGTTTCTCTAACTCCAACCTCTATTTGTGATCTATTCTATCGTTGGCACCCTGCTAACCTCGTCTCGGTCTGCACGGTGGCTGGTCTGTACCGCTAGCCTTGTCTCGGCCTGCACGGTGTGAGGTGTAGTTTCTCTAACTATAACCTCGATGTGAAGAACAGTGTTCTCTAACTGTCACTTCGGTTGGCGAGATGCGGTGTTCTCTAACCACAATCTCGAAATGGAGAGCAGTGTTCTCTAACTGCAACTCCGATTGTGAGATGCGGTGTTCTCTAACCACAATCTCGAGGTGGAGAGCAGTATTCTCTAATTGTTACTTTGGTTGGTGAGATGCGGTGTTCTCTAACCACAATCTCGAAATGGAGAGCAGTGTTCTCTAACTGCAACTTCGATTGTGAGATGCGGTGCTCTCTAACCACAATCTCGAGGTGGAGAGCAGTATTCTCTAACTGCAACTCCGGTTGAAGAGCAGTGCTCTCTAACTACAACTTCAATTGGTGAAGTTTCCCTGCTAACCCCCATCCGATCTGCAAGGTGCGTAGTACTCTCTGACTACCACGTGAACTGTGAGATGTAGCACTCTCTGACTACAATCTCGGTGTGAAGAGCAGTGTTCTCTAACTGTAACTTCGATTGTGAAGTTTCCCTGCTAACCCCCATCCGATCTGCAAGGTGTGTAGTACTCTCTGACTATAACATGAGCTGTGAGATGCAGTACTCTCTGACTACAATCTCGATTTGTTGGAGTTCCCTATTATTTATCATTTTCTTATTATGATTATATGATCAGTTGTATTTATAGGAGAAAATCAAGTAATAATAAATATAAAGAATTTACATGCAAATGTAATAATAAACATGTTCCACTAATAGAATAAACTTTGTACAATATATACAAATATGATGATAATAATGAAAATACAAAATGTAACATCAAAATAACTCCCTGAATAGCCTATAGTGGTGGATAATATGAGGGCTCCTCTGATGGATCCTTATCTTCATCTGATATGTGGACTGGCTGAGGCTGAGATGAAGAAGCAGAAGGTCCGGCTCCTGAGGTAGATGGCTGACTAGGAGGAACTGACGGTCCGGGCTGTGGAGCTGCTGAAAACCCAGGCTGCTGGCGAAATCGAGGAGGAATGCCTCCTCAGAGGACTTTGGAATTCTACCTCGTCAGAGGACTTTTGAAAGTTTGCCTCCTCAGAGGACTTTGAAGGTTGTGCCTCCTCAGAGGACTTAAGGATCCTGCCTCCTCAGAGGACTTAAAGATTTACAAGAACTTTGAAATGATTACCCCCTGAGAGGTCTTTGAGATTTGCCCCCTAAGAGGCCTTTGAAATTTGCCCCCTGAGAGGCCTTCGAAATTTGCCTCTTAAGAGTGCTTTGAACTTGTGCTTCCTCATAGGGCTTAAAAGGGTTTGCCTACTCAGAGGGCTTGAAAGAATTCACCTCTTAAGAGGACTTTGAGATTGTGCCGCCTCAAAGGGCTTAAGAAATATCGACATGTGCAGTCATGAGGTTGAGATTGATGTACATCATCTAGGAGACACATGACACTTTGTATGCATGGAATGCATATATGCATGAAACGCATGTGAAAAGCCATGTATGTATGAGATGGCACATAAAGTTATGCATGTATGAAATCTAAGAGTTATGAATGTATGAAATGACATGCGATGTTATGCATGTGTGAAATTTAAGTGTTTAGCGTGTGTACTATGCATGGATTACAAATATGATATGCATGCAAAGAATTGTGTACATGACATATATGCCACAGTCACGTGCATGATAAAAAATTATGGAATGTGTGTAAAGAGTCGTATTCTGTAAAATGTTTGTAAATGATCATGAATGAGAAATGCATGTGAAAGATCCAGTATAAAATATATGCAAGAGGATAATGAACGTGAAATATATACAGATGATCACACCTGTGAGGGTAAAGAGTCCTTCACTGGCATTGGTGTGAAGAATTACATGCAAAGATAGGGGGAAGTCATTATGCACATGAAGGCTATGTGAAGAATTGGATGTGTGTGATGTGTGTATGGATAACTATGCATATAAAATAAATGCAGAAAAAATCATGTATATATGTACAAAATGCATGCAAATGATGTGCATGTGAGATGCATGCAAAAGATATGCCCACGAAATACGCAAAAATAAGCGATTATAAAAATGGACCTTAGAGGCACGTATGCGAAAGTATCTATGAAATATGGTCGCTAAAAATTTTATGCCAAAAGACATGCACCAAAAATTATACATGTAAAACTATTTTATAAGAATGTTTGCTACAGTTATGCGTAAAAACATTTGCAGAAAGCGTATGTACAAAGAATATTGTTGGGAGTGTTTCATGGGTAGTGATAAGAAATACCCCAAGATTGTAAAATGAGTGCAACCTATTAGGTACCCCAAACTCGAATTTTCTATCTTCCTTTGAAAGTACTGAATGAACCACATTCTCAACTGATTCAATGTCAGCAAAAGAATTCGGGAGTCATTCCCAATGAGGGGCAAGAAGATAAATGTGTAGACATCAAGGTTTACTAAACCAACATGTAAATACGAGGCATACCACGCAATCCCTGTGTGTATGTGCAAAAGGCCAAAATAAGATTTTTTCATTTTTCAAAAGCAAATTCTAGAAGCAATGTCGAGGACAAGACTCAACTCAAATGCATAAATGCACTCATGGCTTTTCGCTTGAAGCTCAAGAAAAATCATATGCCTCTTCCTACATACCAAACCTTATCAGAAGGTCATCTCCGCTAATTAGATAAGGCCAAACCAAGAATCAATAGGTCTTATTTTGGTTGTAATGTTAGGCTCGGGTAGATGGTTATCAAAGGAGGATCAGGTTTCTAGAGAAAAATGGCCGCAACGTTCATTTGGATGATGGAATCATTTCAAACTAATTTCATGCTGTCCAAAAATTCTTGAATTTGGACTCGATAATACTCTGACTTATCAAGCTCAACATAACAATTAAGCTAAGAAAGATAGCTACTGAACTCATCAAGGGGTATTATCTTGGGCCCTACTATTTTTCTTCTTTTTTTCTTCTATTTTTTCTTCAATTTCGATATTTTTTTTTGGACTTTCTCGATCCCTTTTTTTTTTTTCTCACAAGCTTATGTCTCTAATTACATAAAAAGTTTATCGATGATCTAAACCCCTTTTCCCGCAGTACAGGCTCATCCCTATCGGGGCAATTTTTGGGTAGCTCATGAAATTATCCATGATTGAAATTTTTTTTTCTCAAGGGGTAAACCCATCCTTATCAGGGTGATTTCTGGTAACCCAAAAATTATCAATGGTCGAGATTCTCTCCTTGAAGTGTAAACCCACTTTCACCGGGGCAATTTTTGACAGCCTAAAGAAATGTCATAATGCACATCCATCCTTACTAGCGCGGCCATTTTTCTAAGGGGAAGCCAAAATCATTTTAGGGGAAGGGTAGTTTTAACATGTGTAATAATAAAATCGGTGCGCATTTAGCATACCAAAATAAAGGCTCAACGGGCTTGCAAGTGATTGTGAAGCAAGGGTAGGAAATGGTAATTTAGAGAGCTATACAAAGAAATGGTGCCTAAATCATTTTCTAGATTCAGCCTTATCCAGAAGTCGCTTCAACAGGTAATCAGAAAGGTTCTAGTGATCTTAGTGAGTTTTCATCCGATCCCCTAATTGCAACTAGTTTTTTCCAGTTTGTTTTTAAAATAGACCAAAAGTGCTCAGAATTTAGACATTACATAGTATGGCCAAGTATTTTCATGTGATCCAGCTCTCAGCGATCTAACATATCTACCCCTTACTTAATTCAAAGTGGAATGAAACGCAGATTTCTAAAGTTAAGATAAAATCCATTCATAGTTGAGAACTAGTTGGGCAGAGTCAAACTTTGAATTAGAAGTATCTTAATAAGGTGCAAACATATCAACGTTTTAGGGTATAGCTTAGCACAAAATTTTGACTCCATCAAAATGTATATGCACAAAAAATCGTTTAGGCAAACAAAGAAAACTCTCTCTTTTTTTTTTTTAATATGTACAAACTATGTGTTAAAGGCTATGTACATGGAAAGATGTATGCAATAGTGTCATGCATATTAGCAATGTGTGAGGAATTATATGTGCAAAACATGTGTAAAAACATATTGTATAAAAATATGTACACAAAATATATGTAAAGATGTGTGTGTGTAAAACACCTGCGAAAAAAAATATGAGTGTGTAAACACTGCATGATAAATGACGTGCATGCATAAATTTGCAGTGTACATGTAAGCAGTATACAATGAAGGTAAAGGTGCAAGATATGACACAACATGAGAATGAATGTTCATAATACAGGGTGTATGTGTATATGGTGTGATTTAGACATGATAGAGATATGTATGTAAGATGAAGATGTGATGTAGGATGAAGATGATCTGGCATGAAAATATGCGCCAATGAGTTCGAGGAGTGGCAAAACTCACATATATAGAAGTGTAAAACATATACAAATAATGCACATGAGATGGGACACAGCATAAGAATGATTCTGTACAGTGAGCTTCTATGGTGTGCAATACAAGACATGAGATGAAAGTGGTCGCAAGAAATGAGTGGCACCTACAGAGTACGTGTATTTACATGGTATGCACACGCAAAATGTGGCATGGTATATATGTAACGACTGGCATGCATGATGCAGGATTCATATGTGCATGGTATAACACATGCATGATAATGCATGTTCATGACATGGCGCACAATGTGAGAGATGCAAAGTGCCATGATGTGTATAATGTCTAGTCTAATGAAGTATGCTAATGTGTGCACACTATGACATGCAGCAATATATGTATGTTCCAGCGCACAATGTTTATGTACATGTGTAATGTGAGCATACGGATATGTACATGCTATGACACATGGTGAATGCATTATTTTGATTTGATAATTTTTTTTTTTTTACATGTCATGGTGGTAGTATGTCTGTGTGTGTTATGATGCATGTCGATACGTACCTTCAGGGATGTAGGCTGTATGTACTGGTTATGGTGCATGATGGATGTCATGGATGTCATAATGTTAGTGTGAGTCGTGACAAGCACTGCTATGTATGTATATGCAAGACAAATACATGTTATGTTCATATTCACAAATTATGATACAAGCAATTTTATATATAGAGTGCACAAGTTCTATTATTGTATGGAAAGAATTATACATGAGACAAAATGCATGTGTTTTATTTACTATTATTACTCATAAAAGAACGTACAAGCACAAATACACACACAAGAAAAGAATTCCTCCCAACCTTATTTTTATCAAAAGGAGGTCGTGCGGGCTCTTTCCCTAGGTAGGCTTGACCCATGGGTTAAAGGGGAACCCAATGAGCGCGTAAAGCGTGCTGATTGCCCCCTGAAAAATCTAGAAAAGCGTCGTCTTGCTTCATGGACTCTGACCCATAATCTTCTGACCCGTGTGCATCTTGAAGTTCAAAGGGATTAGATCCTCCCCATCTAGCTCTTTGTCTTCGGGGTTTATCCCTTTTCCCATCATTAACATTCGGGACATCGCCTCGAACTTTTCTTTCATTTTTTTCCAGATGGCCTCTTTTGTTTGGGGTGCTTTCCCTCTAATAGATTGGCGTTCTTCGTGTTCATCCTCTTCTAAGTCATCTTTTAACCTCTGGGCTAGCCTTTTCCCTTGGGCCCTGGATGTGGTAGCTCTCAAATCCATTAATGGTGGGTGAGTTTCCTCTTGTAGGTTCTCTCTGTCCTCCTCCATTTTATTATTTCTCACAGGAGGAGGCAGAGGGTTCTACTGAGCAACTGGTTGGCCCATTATGGTTACCATGGCCATCAATCGACTCTCAAAGTCCTCAAGCCTTTGGCCTACTTCCTCTGCTATCAAGGCCCTGGTAGCATCTGCCTCTCTTGGTGAATCGGCCATTTCTGAAAATTTTCTGAATGCCTGTTAATTGTGCTTGAAAACACCCTCCGATAAGGCAGCTGTCGGAATCCCTAACCAACTATGAAAGTGGTCTTTGATGGCTGAAAAGCAAAGAGTTAGAATAATGCATGAATAATATGCAATGTATGGTCGTGTTGTACAACAAATAGTATACAACATCTAAAAGAGATTACAATAATACATGTGAAATTATACCCAAGATGATATGTACATGTAATAATTATGTGCCAAGAAAAGGATGTACATATAAGGAGGAAATAAAAAAGAATTATTTGTGCATGAATGGCATAAATATACAATGCATCATCCACAACAACATGCAAGCAAGTAGATCCTTCCAACCTTATTGCCCCCACACACGAGGTCGTGCAGTCTCTGTCCTAGGTGAGCTTAGCCTATGGGTCAACCGGGGACCCGATGGACGCGTGTGGTGCATGGCAGAAAACCGGCAGTATAACCTCTCCTAACTAATGCCCAGGCGCATGGGTTATGGTCATTATTTATTTAGGCAGCCTGAATAAATTGACATAGGCCTATCGAGGCATGAAAGCCTTTGATTAGGTGACCAATCAAATTATCTGGTTTGTCCGAAACATGATGATCCACATAGCAAGCAATAGTATTATGGTTCATACTACCTATTGGAAGTGTCTATTGCCATTACATGGGCTTTGGTCAAAGGTGACGTTTTAGGTCTACCCAAACATGGTCCCTGCCAATGGATCTAGCTCATCGCGAGTGTAACGACCGATTGGGTCACCATTTAATATACCATGATGGTACGAGGCTTGACCTAGTGATTATCCTTAACACTTCCCTACATTGAGTGAACATAGGGTCATGCTTCGGGAACGCACCGAGGCTGATAGGGGACCAAACTAGCATAAATCTAAGGCTCTAATGCGATGCAATGCAGTTTTGAAAGAGGGTGAAATTTATAAAACTAAAACCTAATTGTAAATGTTAATCAAGATACTTTCGAATCGAAGTCTCGAGTATGTCCCCAGTGGAATCGCCACTGTGACGCGCGCCGAACCCCGTGAGTGCCTGCTTGAGGGCGATCGGGCAAAATGAGGTTCGTTGACAACTTGTAAGGTATTTACAAGTGCGTCTATTTTGGGCAACAAGGAGGTTTCATGGAGTCGCCACCCAATAGAACATTGGGAAAGTTCTTCTTGCCTCGGAGAGCCTAAGACAGCACATGTATCCATTTTGGGCAAACCAAAAGGGGTCTTGAAGGATGAACCTCTCTCCCTTGGAGCCTAGGATTTTTAATTAGGTCATTTGACGGGACGCAAGAGGTGTCTTGGAGATCCCATTGGAATGGATCTCTCGCCTCGTTGAGCCCAAAGACCTGAGATGGATTCGGGACTTCTCATCTATTTCTACCTTTAGTTATTTTACAATAAAGTTTTGAGTTCATTAGTTCGCTCTCTCTCCACACGATGATTTTTAATTTAAAGCACAATCATTCATATTTAAAAGCGGTAAATAAATAGATAAAATAAAATAGAGAAAGCATCTAAAATACAATAACACTAGGAGCGGAATACAACTCCCATTTTAAAGGTGCAAACCATACATGAAATCGGGAAATTAATTATGTGGACATTGGTCCTTGATTTTGACTATTATAAAAATAATTTTTAGTGATAGATTCATTGGATAAAAAATAGGACATTGGTCCTTGATTTTGTAAACCTTCATTTTTGTAGAAAACATTTTTATGGTAGTTTTTTAGACGCGGTTGAAAATCCTTTATTATTACAGAGCACAAATAAATAAAATGAAATAAAATAACAATTACATATTTTTGAATAAATAAATAATGAATAAAATCTAATCTATTTGTCCCGACAATGCCTCTTAGACGGGTCGCATGTCACTCGTGGTTACAGCCATGACAGGAAATAATATTAGTTAATAATGAATTAAATTAAATTAAATGACAAATAAATAAGTAAATGAATGAATAAAATAAATTGAGAATTGATGAATATAAAAATGACAATTATAATGATGCTAATAATAATGCCATAAAATGATAATGATAATAAATAATAAATAAACATAAAGTAATAATAATAATAAAATAGTAAAATAATAACAATAGTGACAATAATAAAGAAACATGAAATAATCATGATAACGAGAATAATAATAATAACAAAATAAATAATAATAATAATAATAATATAAAATAAATGAACATAACATAATAATAAAAAATAATAATAATAATAATAAAATGAACATAAAGTAAATAATATTAACAATAATAATAACATAAAATAATAATAATACTAACAATAACACTAATACAACAATATAATGATAATAATAATAACAACCATGATAATAATAATAATGATATTAAAATGATAATAACAAAACACAACAATAGATAATAATGACTAAATATATACAAAAATAATAATAAACACAATAATAAATAATAATAATAATAATAATAATAATAATAATAATAAAACAGAATAATAAATAATAAATAACCAAAATAATAATAATAATAATATTAATTAATTAATAATAATAATAATATATTTAAAATAAATAAATATAAATAGGACTTACCGGATTTCCCTCACCAGAGCCGCCGGAGGCCGTCGGTGGTCAACACCTCCATCGCCACGAGGTAGATTGGAACACCGGAAGTCCATCACCGCCGGTCACAAGCCGTAAGGTCACCGGAGTAGGCTGGAAGTCGCGTCGGCAGCTTCCTCTCTTCCCTCGCCGATCTCCTCCACGCCGGCGACTGCGGCTGATTGGAGACCACCATCGGCTTCGTCCAGGTCTCCTCTTCACTCCGGCGGAGCCCTTGCCTCCTTCCTCTCTCTTTTCTTCTTTTTCTCTTCTCTCCGGCGTCTTCGGTTCCCGTGGCTGCTCCTCTCTTCTCTCCTCTTCTTTCTATTTCCCTTTTATTTTCCTTTGATTTTTGGTCTTTTTTGTTCTTGCTCTGCGTCTCCTCTTTCTCTTCTTATTTCTTCTTTTGATTTCCTTTTTCTTTTCTTTTTTATTTCTTTGATTTTCTAGGTCTCGGGTTCCCTGTTCTTGCTCTCCCTTCGTGCTCTCTTCCTTTTTCTTTTTCTTTCTTTTTTGATTTCTTTCTTGGTCTGCCTTTTCTCTGTTCTTGCTCACTCTTTTCTTTCTTTTTCTTTGCTTAGCCGACCTACCTCTCTTCTTACCCTTTCTTCCTCTTTTTCTTTCTATTTTCTTCTTTTGATTTCCTTTTTCTTTCTTTTTCTTCTTATGCCGAGAGAGCCCCTTCATTTTGCTTATCGTTTTCTATTTATATCCCTAAATTAGGTTAAGTTTGGTTACCCTAATTATTTCCTCCATTTTTAATTTTTTGATTTTTTTTATTTTAATTAACTTACTTAAACTAACACATTAACTAATTAAATACTCTATTAATTAAATACTCTATATTTTTATACCTATTTAATTTAATCAACCTACTTAAATTATCACATATAATTTATCTAATTAAACACTATATTTATTTTCTTTTTCAAATTTAATTACCCAATAATATTAACTAATCAATTAACTAATAATATTAACTAATCTTAATTTTTCATGCACTTTAATCTAATTTTTAATTTAACCTACCTACCTATTTTATATATATTATATATCTTTTCGAAGGAATTATCAAGGCCCCAAAATTTCCATTGCCATCGCCATTTTTTTTTTAACATTAAACCCGACTCGGGACCCAGTGTCTACAGTACCCAAAGTGGAGGATGAGACCCTGAGAGGAATGAGGCAGCAGATTGAGGCTATCACCCGAATGTTATTAGCTAGAAAGGGGATCAACCCCGAGGACAGAGATCTGGGGGATGAAGAGCTGCTGCACCAGAGGTTTAAGATGCCTGAATTGCCGAAGCTTGATGGTACTTCGGACCCGTCTGCTCACATCAAACAATACACCCTGGTGATAAAGGGCATAGGATTTACTAAGAGGCAAAAGGTGGAATATTTCTGCCTCAGTCTAGTGGATTCGGCAGTGGACTGTTATCACGGGTTGAATAGAAGATCCGAAGAAGACTGGAACCTCTTGACTGAGGAATTCATGAAGCAGTACGACTGCAGCACCAGAATAGAGGTCACCCTGAAGGACCTTGAACTTTTACAGCAATGGAGTGACGAGTCATTCCATGAATACCTCACCAGGTGGAGGAATAGGGTCATGGAGATGAAGCAAAAGCCTGACACTGCTGACCAGATTAGGCTATTTATTAGGAACTCCTGTCCTTACTTGAGGGGCTTGCTCAGTTTTAAGG
This sequence comes from Excoecaria cochinchinensis, assembly GCA_947683425.1. NCBI lineage: Eukaryota > Viridiplantae > Streptophyta > Magnoliopsida > Malpighiales > Euphorbiaceae > Excoecaria > Excoecaria cochinchinensis. Next base: position 35,871,599 of record CANTUQ010000092.1, read on the forward strand.
GGCTCCAAGATTAGGAGTCACTTAAAGACATTGTTGTAGAGGCCGAAGGGGCATACCTAGCAAAGAAAGCAAACGAGAATAACTTTCCTGGGAAGAAATTTGGGAACCAATCTGGATACAGGTTAGGTGGGGCTGGAAGCAGTAATAAAAATGGAAAGGCAGCTGAGGTAGCAACTACAGAGGTCAGACAGGGTCAAAGGTGCTACTCTAACTTGGGCCGTTCTCTATCCTGGATATTGGAAAGACTGATGAAAGAAGGCAAGCTACGACCTTTAACGCCTAGGCCAGCCATGAATCAGGGACAGCCGGGAAATAGAGATGACCAGTACTGCACCTATCATCAGCACACTGGGCACCTGACGAATTACTGCCGAACTCTGAGAAACAAGGTCTAATATCTCATTGACACCAAACAGATCACTGATCTCGAGAAAAGAGAGAAGAAGAAGAAGAAGAAGAAGATAAGCTATAATGCCGTCCCTCTGCCAAATATTTGATTAGGTTTGGTCCACCTGAGTGGCACATTTTATAAGAGCGGCATGGAGATACTATGTTTTTTTAATGCTTTTTATTTTAAGAACTCCTTGTGACAATTTTGTTATGTTAATATGATGAACAATTTTTGCTTATTTGTATGGTGTTTCTAATGATTTCATTTCTTATGATCATGATACTGTAACGCGCGCCGGAACCAGCAAGGCCCTCTTCGGGGATCCGCTTTTAGGATTCGAGGGATAGGTTCGCGTCTTTTCCGATTTTAGGTATTATGAGATATTTTCGGCACATCCTTTTACAATAGAACATTGAAAAGGACCATCTATCGCCATAACACCTTTAGGCACTTTTGAGGTATTTTGGAGTCGCCACCCAATTTACAAGAAATTGGGAAAGTTTAACCTCTTATCGGTCTAAACCAGAGATGGTGTCCGGAACTTCACACTTATTGGTGCCTTGGTTAATTATAAATGAGTTTTTAAATTATAAAATTTCATTTTTCATCTCACACAATTAATGCAGTTTATTAAAGCGCATATCAATCACATATAAAACGATAAATAAATATAAAAATAAAGATAAAAATAAATTACAATAAAACTAAGGGCGGAATACAACCCCCATTGTAAATAAAATATAAATCATACATAAAATGAGGTATTTATTAAGGATGAGGACATTGGTCCTCTCATGCATAATTAAAAAAATTATTTTGAAGTGACAATTTATTTTTGGATAAAAAAGCTAGGACATTGGTCCCATTTTATTAGAAAACCCAATTTTATTTGTAGAAATATTTTTGTGTGATTTTTGATTAAGCGTGCATAAAATAAATGGTTCAATTAATTATTACATGCCCAATAACTCAATAAAACAAATAAAGGAAAAATAACAAGTACAATGAAAAATAACAACTCCTTGAATCTCCTCCTTCATTCGCACGGGTGCTCAAACAGGGGAGCACAAAGATTTAACACCGACAACAAACACAAATAAAATTGATGTTAGTAATCAAAGTAAGAAAATCAACTAAACATTTATAACAATACATAAATTAAATAAAACATGTATATTATATGATAAATACATTAAATGACATATTAAAATAAATTAACAAATTAATAGATCACTATTTAAAACATAAAGCAATAATAATAACAATAACAACAACAACAACAAAAATAATAATAACAATAATGAGGATAATAATAACGATAAACGATGATAGTAACAATAAATAACACTAATAACAATATACTAATGGCATATATGATGATGATAATAGCAAAAGATAAGTAAATAAGTAAATAATAATAATAATAATAATAATAATAATAATAATAATAATAAGGATGAACAATTAAAAGAAAATGGGAACAAATAACGAAATTAAAAGTTAGATCTACATCTAAGAATAATATTAAAAGTTAGATCTACATCTAAAATGACATAAAATAAATAAATCAACAACAAATATATAGATCTACATGTTTACTAATTTAAATGTTAGCAAAAATGATGAAAACAAAAATTAAATCAAGAGATCGAGTCTAGAATGTTTACCCTCAGATTTCGGATTCGATGGAAAAAATATGATGGATTTTCCTTGTTTTGATTTGCAAAATATGGTTTAGAAATAATAAAAATTTAACTTTTATTGTTAAGAAAATTTGCTTGAGAAATAAAAAAAGAAAATTAAATTGATTCCCAAGAACAAAGAATTGATTTCTTTGTCTTAAGAATAATTATTGATTAAAATTAAAAGGAAGAAAATTGATGAAAAGAAATTTAATTTCCAAGAACAAAAAATTATTTTTTGTCTCAAGAAATTATAATTGGTGAGAAAAATCAAATCCCAAGAACAAATAATTACTTTCTTTGCCTCAAGAGAAAATATAGCTTGAAAATTGAATTTTTGGCCTTGAATATTTTATTTTTTGATGAAGAAAACTCAAATGATGTAGAGAGGATTTTTTAGAGAGAGGAAGTGAGAAGATGAGGAAAACTAGCAAAATTAAAAATTCTTCCTAGAGAGAAAATGGCCAACCCCCTAATTTCTCTCATCTCTTTCTTTTTATTACCAAAAAAACTAAAAAAACAATTAATTAATTAAGAAATAAAATTATTTTTATTAAATTTTTCTTAATTTAAGTGTGAAAAAGGAGAAAAACATCAACCAAATCCCGGAAAAATCTTCAAAAAAGTCAAAGAAATTGAAAACAAAAGATTTTTGGGTGAAAAAATTTCAATTTCGGTGATTTTGGGGCGACTGAGGCGAAAGCATAGCTGTGCTTTTAAAAAAGCACAGCTGTGCTTTTGCGCGCAGTGCGCGTAATGCACACTGTGCAAAAGCACAACCGTGCTTTCAAAAGCACACCCTCCATCTAAAAGCACACCCTCTCTTCTTTCTTTTATTTTTTTTTCTTTTTTTTTTTAATTTTCAAATATGACTAAAAAATACTAAATTTATTCTCAAAAACTAATTTTTAAATTATTTTATTTTTTATTATTATTTTTTTATTATTATTTTTTATTATTTTTTTTATTTTTTATTTTTATTCTAAAATGCAAATTTGACAAGAAAATCATCATTTTTAACCTTATTGCCTGAGAAAGCAATTTTTCATCATTGGGTAACTCCGATCTAGGCTGACTCAGGACCCGGTGTCTACAGTTGCCCCCAGTTTAGGGGAAGCTAGTACACTAGTGTCTAGGTGAGCCTAAACTCAAGGAGAAGAAGGAAAGAGACACGTACCTGAGGCGGACTTCTCTCCGAAGCGAGTGATGCTGTTGTGGTCGTTATTGTCATGTTGTCGGTGTGTTGTTTTTAGTCGAAGCGGTAGTGCCGTGATCGTGCTAACCCTCTGTAGAGCGGTAGTGCCGTCATCGTGCTAACCCTTCTGAGTTTTAAAGTGGTATCGTCGTGGTCATGCTAACCCTCCTTAAAGTGGTAGTGCCGCCATCATGCTAACTCTTCTGAGATTTGAAGTGGTAGTACAGTGGTCGTGCTAACCCTCCTTAGAGTAGTAGTGCCGCCATCGTGCTAACCCTTCTGAGATGATAAAGTGGTGCTCCTTGAGAGGACTTAGAAATTTTGCCCCCTCAGAGGACTTTGAGATATTGCCTCCCCAGAGGACTTTGAGATTTTGCCTCCTCAGAGGTCTTCGGGATTTGCCTCCTCAGAGGTCTTCGAGATTTGCCTCCTCAGAGGACTTGGAATTTTTCCTTCTCAGAGGACTTTGAGATTTTGCCTCCTCAGAGAACTTTCGGATTTTGCCTCCTCAGAGAGCTTTGAGATTCTGAGATTTTGCCTCCTTAGAGGACTTTCGGATTTTGCCTCCTCAGAGGGCTTTGACATTTTGCCTCCTCAGAGGGTTTCAAGATGCTTTGCCTCCTCAAAGGGCTTGAGGTGTTCTGAAGTGGTAGTGCCGAGGTCGTGTGCCGACGTCGTGCTAACCCTTCTGCTGATTTGAAGTGGTAGTGCCGAGGTCGTGCTAGCCTTCCGTAGAATGGTAGTACCGTCCTCATGCAAACTGTTTTTGAAGTGGTAGTACCGTTGTCGTGCAAACCTTCCGTAGAATGGTAGTACCGGCAGCGTGCAAACCCTTTGAAGCAGTAGTACCGAGATCGTGCAAACCCTCCTTGGAGTAGTGGTACCGTCCTCGTTCAAACTGTTTTTCGGAGTGGTAGTACCGTTGTCGTGCAAACCTTCCGTAGAATGGTAGTACCGGCAGCGTGCAAACCCTTTGAAGCAGTAGTACCGAGATCGTGCAAACCCTCATTGGAGTAGTAGTACCGTCCTCGTGCAAACTGTTTTTTCGGAGTGGTAGTACCGTTGTCGTGCAAACCTTCCGTAGAATGGTAGTACCGGCAGCGTGCAAACCTTTTGAAGCAGTAGTACCGAGATCGTGCAAACCCTCCGTGGAGCAGTAGTACCGTCCTCGTGCAAACTGTTTTTGAAGTGGTAGTACCGTTGTCGTGCAAACCTTCCGTAGAATGGTAGTACCGGCAGCGTGCAAACCTTTTGAAGCAGTAGTACCGAGATCGTGCAAACCCTCCTTGGAGTAGTAGTACCGTCCTCGTGCAAACTGTTTTTGGAGTGGTAGTACCGTTGTCGTGCAAACCTTCCGTAGAATAGTAGTACCGGCAGCGTGCAAACCCTTCGGTGTTTTGATAAAGAGATGCCTCCTCAGAGGACTTGAGATTTTGCCTCCTCAGAGGACTTTCAGATTTTGCCTCCTCAGAGGACTTTGAGATTTTGCCTCTTGAGAGGGCTTTGAGATTTGCCTCTTGAGAGGGCTTTGATTGATGCTCGGATCTGATGATTGAACTGATGTCTTGATCGATGTTGTTTTGATTGCTTGTTTGGATTGATGTTGTCATTTGCCTTTTGTCGGCATTGGCACTTGATTCTTTCTTTCTGCAAGACTTATAAAGCAAAATATGTAGGAAAAAGTGATGAGCATGCACGTGAGATGTATGTGTATGAGTCATGCATGAATGCAGGATGAGGATTCATCTATGTGGATTTGGAGGTGACGGCCGGTTTGACCGTAGTCTTCTGTAGGATCAATGCCCCCTAGAGTTGCTTTTGAATTACATGCTTTTGGGGATTATGAGGTTCTCTTCTGATACCTGTAGTCATTATTTTAAGGTAGTGCGTCCCTTGTGGATTTTCACACTAGCTTTTCTTAGTGGGGGATGCGTCCTTGTCGGATTTTCACATAACCCTGTGCCTTATTTTTTTGCCAGGAATGGACCCAACCCAATCCAGCGGCTTTTATTTATTTTATTTTTGTAGGGCAAACTGCCTGTCGCCAGGTTTTCACCCTGCCCTTTAGCCTAACTTTTGCTTAGAGCGCCAGTCACGGTTTTCATCTCTAACGGCTCTTTTTTTTTTTTTTTTTTTTTTGGTGTGAGAGAAGTTGGAGTTGTTGCGAAAGGTCTTTTGGGTATGATTGGCATGTGCTTATGTCTCAGATATTGGTTGTATGAGCTTGGTTCTTTATTGGGAAGGTGCTGTAGGATTGGCTTCACAGTAGGTAGCAAGATGATTTGGCTGAAGTGCCTGAGTAGCGAGAATGGTAGAGGGTAGATGATAATAGTGTGCTGGTGTCATGCTGGACCCAGACGACTTTGGGCATGCAAGATGAATTGCTCTAGTTACATCAATACATCTTTGCGTAAATGCATATATTCCAATCTGATTTCATAACACATGATCACCATTTGGCATTAACTCGAAAAAATATGAGACACCATCTAATCTCGGGATAGATCTTGAGAGCATCAAACTCCTGTTATCCATCAACCCTCGCGGGTTTTCTTGATCGAATATTTTCTCTCTCTCTCTCTTTTTTTTTATTCTTTATTTAGCCTTTGCCATGGACCCTCCTTCAGTTCGTCGGTGTAGATTGAATTTGCTTTCATCTTCGTTAGCCGGGGAGGCTGCTCCTTCTGGCGATGGTTCTTTTAGCATCAAAGTTTCGTTCTTAGGCCTTGTGCAGACTGGCTGAGATATTGAGTTTCTTGGCTTCAATCTGCATCTTCCATTTATTGGTTTTAGGTGGTTTAATTCCTGAGGTAACCGTTGGCGACTTAGGATAAAACTATGGTTTAGGACAGGACTATAGTTCTTTCCCCTCTTTTTTTTTGTTTTGTTCTTTTTTTTTTGTTTTTTTTTTTGTTTTTTGTTTTTTGTTTTTTTTTTTTTTGAGAGGTAATGAACTGTCCTCCTGAGTTCGGTTACATGGGTGTTTTTGGCCTCATATGATTAGAGGTTGGTCTTGATTGGTTATGAGGTCGCATCTCAAATGGTTAGGGTGAAAGGGATTTTAGGGCTTGGTTATATTTCTTGTGAAAGGTTCAGGGTTTCATTCGTCTAGTTCCTGATGTAGCACTTGGAGCTTGATTTTATTTAGCAGTACCATATGCATCCCAGATGTTGGGAGTGCGAAGGAATGGCTTTCAAAATTTGGTTTGTCGTCATGTTGGCACGTGGAAGCGGCATGGTCTCAAGAATATCCTTGTCAATCCTCAGCATGTCACACCAGATCCAGGCAGAGGCCCTTTTTTTTTTCTCTCTCAAAATTATCCTCTCCTCAAGAGTTATATCAGTTGCCATCAAGATTTTGTTTGGATTCTCCAAAGTTCCGAGACTAGATGGAGTCGTATTAATTGGGTTAATGTCAAAATGAATGGATGCATCGTGATTATAAGGAATGAAATCATAGAAATATCATACAAATAAGCAGAAATTGTGCAATTTATTGAAAATAACCAAATTGTCATAAGTAGTTCTTGGAATGAAAAGAAATAAGCCATAAAAAAAACATAATCTTCTTCCCCATTCTCCCGACAAGTGTCAGCGACTTATTCATATCCACGTAGCTCCTGCAAGATATGCCATTCTAGTGGACCGGATCCAATCACATATTTGGTGGAGGGACCGCATTATAGGCTGGCTTGTCCTTCTTCTCGCTCTTCTCAGGGTCCGAGATCTATTTAGTATCAATAAGGTCTTGGATCTTATTCCTCAAAGTTCGGCAGTAATCAGTCGAGTGCCCAGTGTGTTGATGGTAGGCGCAGTACTGATCATCTCTATGCCCTGGCTGTCCTTGATTCATGGCTGGTCTGGGTGTTAGTGGCTGTAGCTTGTCCAATTTCATCACTCTCTCTAGTACCCAGGACAAAGAGCGGCCTAAATTGGAGTAGTGCCTCTGGCCTTGCCCAACTCCAGTTGCTGCAACTTCTACTAACTTGCCATTTCTGCCGTTACTGCTCCCGGCACCATTTGATCTGTACCCTGATTGGTTCCCAAAGTTCCTCCCCGCAAAGTTATTTTGGCTTGCTTTCTTTACCAGGTAAGCAGCCTCAGCCTCTACAGCAATATCCTTAAGCGATTCCCAGTCTTTGAGCCCCTTAAAACTAAGCAAATCTTTTAGGTAAGGGCAGGAGTTCCTGATAAATAGCCTAATCTGGTCAGTAGTGTCAGGCTTTCGCTTCATCTCCATGACCCTGTTCCTCCATCTGGTGAGGTATTCATGGAATGACTCGTCATTCTTTTGCTGTAGAAGCTCAAGGTCTTTCAGGGTGACCTCCATTCTAGTGCTGCAATCATACTGTTTCATGAATTCATCAGTCAGGAGGTCCCAGTCCTCTTTCGATCTCCTATCAAGGCCATGATACCAGTCGACTGCCGGACCTGCTAGACTAAGGCAAAAATATTCCATCTTTTGCTTTTTGCTCAACCCGGTGCCCTTCATTACCAAGGTGTACTGCTTGATATGTGCAGATGGGTCAGAAGTACCATTGAATTTCGGCAGCTCAGGCATCTTGAACCTTTGGGGTAGCAGCTCTTCGTCCCCCAAATCTCTATCCTCAGGGTTGATCCCTTTTCCAGCTGATAACATGCGGGTGATAGCTTCAATCTGCTGTCTCATCCCCCTCAGAGTCTCATCCTCTAACCTGGGTGCTCTGCCCCTCACAGCTTATTGGATCATTAGCTCTTCATCTTCCTCCTTTATCACAAAGTCATCATTAGGATTGGGGATCCTTTCCCCTCTTGGTTCGATGGGTGCGGCAGCTCTATGCTCGTTGATTGGTTGATGGGCAGCAGCTCCAACGAGAGGAGCCTCCCCACCAACAAGTGGTTCGGCTTGCTCTCGAGGAGGGGCTACCGGCGCTTGTGGAGCAACAGGCGATTGTGGAGCAATAGGTGCTTGTGGAACAGGAGGGTGAGTAATTATTTCGGCCATAGCTCCCATCATTTCTAACATTCTTCGCTCAAAATCTTCTAACCTCTTAGCAAGGTCTTGAGTGGTCAAAGTTCCAGTCTCATCTGCCATGGAGGATGATTCACTTGTTGTTGAGAGTGACTCAGAATCCCAATTAAGCACTAATTCTAGCGATCCAAAGGCCGAGTCCGTACTCACTAGCCGACCGTCAAGACCTCTAATCCACTTAGATGAATCTATGATGGCTGAAAAATTTAAATTGTTAAAATGATGCATGAATGATATATATACAATGCATGATTGTGAATTATGCAGGTGGTCCTGGATGAGTGAAAGATCAATAAATTACAGTGATATAATGTGGTGCATAAAAAGAATATACATAAAATGATATGCAGACAAAAGGATATACACACACAAAATGAAATGCATTTTTTTTTGTTTTTTTTTATTATTTTTTTTATCTTAATTTTATCATAAAAACATGCATGAATGACGTACACAATGAATGGTCGTGTGTTATGCAACATAGACAAACACATGCAAGCAAGTAGATCCTTCCAACCTTTTTACTCCCGCACACGAGGTCAAATAGTCTCTTTCTAGGTGGGCTTGGCCCATGGGTCAACAGGGAACCCAATGGGCGCGTATGGTGCGCGGTGAAAAACCGGCAGCATAACACTCTTAATTTAAAGCACATGCGCATGAATTTTGGCCATTATATATTTAAATAATTCAACTAAATTAAAATGGGCCCATCGGAGCATGAAAACCTTTGATAAAGACCATTTAATTTGATTGATTTTATTTAATATACGACGGCCCAAATAGCAAGCATAGTATTATGGTACATCTAACCTAGGGGAAGTATCTATTGCCATTACATGAGCTTTGGTCAAGGTGGTGTTGCTTTAGGACTACCCAAGCATGGTCCCTGCACGACGGGTCTATCTCATCATGAGCATAACGACCGATCGGGTCACCATTTGATATACCATTTGATGGCACGAGGCTTGGGCTGGTGATTATCCTTAACACTTCCCCAAATTGAGTGAAAATGAGGTCGTGCTTCAGGAACGCACCGGGGCTAATAGAGGGACCAAACTAGCATATTCTAAAGCTCTAACATGGATGCAATGCAATTTAGATGAGAGATGAAATTTTAATTTTAAAAACCCAATTATACATTTTAACCAAGACATTTTCAGAGCAAAGTCACAAACAGTCCCCAGCGGAGTCGCCACTGTGACGCGCGCCGGAACCAGCAAGGCCCTCTTCGGGGATCCGCTTTTAGGATTCGAGGGATAGGTTCGCGTCTTTTCCGATTTTAGGTGTTATGAGATATTTTCGGCACCTCCTTTTACAATAGAACATTGAAAAGGACCATCTATCGCCATAACACCTTTAGGCACTTTTGAGGTATTTTGGAGTCGCCACCCAATTTACAAGAAATTGGGAAAGTTTAACCTCTTATCGGTCTAAACCAGAGATGGTGTCCGGAACTTCACACTTATTGGTGCCTTGGTTAATTATAAATGAGTTTTTAAATTATAAAATTTCATTTTTCATCTCACACAATTAATGCAGTTTATTAAAGCGCATATCAATCACATATAAAACGATAAATAAATATAAAAATAAAGATAAAAATAAATTACAATAAAACTAAGGGCGGAATACAACCCCCATTGTAAATAAAATATAAATCATACATAAAACGGGGTATTTATTAAGGATGAGGACATTGGTCCTCTCATGCATAATTAAAAAAATTATTTTGAAGTGACAATTTATTTTTGGATAAAAAAGCTAGGACATTGGTCCCATTTTATTAGAAAACCCAATTTTATTTGTAGAAATATTTTTGTGTGATTTTTGATTAAGCGTGCATAAAATAAATGGTTCAATTAATTATTACATGCCCAATAACTCAATAAAACAAATAAAGGAAAAATAACAAGTACAATGAAAAATAACAACTCCTTGAATCTCCTCCTTCATTCGCACGGGTGCTCAAACAGGGGAGCACAAAGATTTAACACCGACAACAAACACAAATAAAATTGATGTTAGTAATCAAAGTAAGAAAATCAACTAAACATTTATAACAATACATAAATTAAATAAAACATGTATATTATATGATAAATACATTAAATGACATATTAAAATAAATTAACAAATTAATAGATCACTATTTAAAACATAAAGCAATAATAATAACAATAACAACAACAACAACAAAAATAATAATAACAATAATGAGGATAATAATAACGATAAACGATGATAGTAACAATAAATAACACTAATAACAATATACTAATGGCATATATGATGATGATAATAGCAAAAGATAAGTAAATAAGTAAATAATAATAATAATAATAATAATAATAATAATAAGGATGAACAATTAAAAGAAAATGGGAACAAATAACGAAATTAAAAGTTAGATCTACATCTAAGAATAATATTAAAAGTTAGATCTACATCTAAAATGACATAAAATAAATAAATCAACAACAAATATATAGATCTACATGTTTACTAATTTAAATGTTAGCAAAAATGATGAAAACAAAAATTAAATCAAGAGATCGAGTCTAGAATGTTTACCCTCAGATTTCGGATTCGATGGAAAAAATATGATGGATTTTCCTTGTTTTGATTTGCAAAATATGGTTTAGAAATAATAAAAATTTAACTTTTATTGTTAAGAAAATTTGCTTGAGAAATAAAAAAAGAAAATTAAATTGATTCCCAAGAACAAAGAATTGATTTCTTTGTCTTAAGAATAATTATTGATTAAAATTAAAAGGAAGAAAATTGATGAAAAGAAATTTAATTTCCAAGAACAAAAAATTATTTTTTGTCTCGAGAAATTATAATTGGTGAGAAAAATCAAATCCCAAGAACAAATAATTACTTTCTTTGCCTCAAGAGAAAATATAGCTTGAAAATTGAATTTTTGGCCTTGAATATTTTATTTTTTGATGAAAAAAACTCAAATGATGTAGAGAGGATTTTTTAGAGAGAGGAAGTGAGAAGATGAGGAAAACTAGCAAAATTAAAAATTCTTCCTAGAGAGAAAATGGCCAACCCCCTAATTTCTCTCATCTCTTTCTTTTTATTACCAAAAAAACTAAAAAAACAATTAATTAATTAAGAAATAAAATTATTTTTATTAAATTTTTCTTAATTTAAGTGTGAAAAAGGAGAAAAACATCAACCAAATCCCGGAAAAATCTTCAAAAAAGTCAAAGAAATTTAAAACAAAAGATTTTTGGGTGAAAAAATGTCAATTTCGGTGATTTTGGGGCGACTGAGGCGAAAGCATAGCTGTGCTTTTAAAAAAGCACAGCTGTGCTTTTGCGCGCAGTGCGCGTAATGCACACTGTGCAAAAGCACAGCCGTGCTTTCAAAAGCACACCCTCCATCTAAAAGCACACCCTCTCTTCTTTCTTTTATTTTTTTTTTCTTTTTTTTTTTAATTTTCAAATATGACTAAAAAATACTAAATTTATTCTCAAAAACTAATTTTTAAATTATTTTATTTTTTATTATTATTTTTTTAATATTATTTTTTTATTATTTTTTATTATTTTTTTTATTTTTTATTTTTATTCTAAAATGCAAATTTGACAAGAAAATCATCATTTTTAACCTTATTGCCTGAGAAAGCAATTTTTCATCATTGGGTAACTCCGATCTAGGCTGACTCAGAACCCGGTGTCTACAGTTGCCCCCAGTTTAGGGGAAGCTAGTACACTAGTGTCTAGGTGAGCCTAAACTCAAGGAGAAGAAGGAAAGAGACACGTACCTGAGGCGGACTTCTCTCCGAAGCGAGTGATGCTGTTGTGGTCGTTATTGTCATGTTGTCGGTGTGTTGTTTTTAGTCGAAGCGGTAGTGCCGTGATCGTGCTAACCCTCTGTAGAGCGGTAGTGCCGTCATCGTGCTAACCCTTCTGAGTTTTAAAGTGGTATCGTCGTGGTCGTGCTAACCCTCCTTAAAGTGGTAGTGCCGCCATCATGCTAACTCTTCTGAGATTTGAAGTGGTAGTACAGTGGTCGTGCTAACCCTCCTTAGAGTAGTAGTGCCGCCATCGTGCTAACCCTTCTGAGATGATAAAGTGGTGCTCCTTGAGAGGACTTAGAAATTTTGCCCCCTCAGAGGACTTTGAGATATTGCCTCCCCAGAGGACTTTGAGATTTTGCCTCCTCAGAGGTCTTCGGGATTTGCCTCCTCAGAGGTCTTCGAGATTTGCCTCCTCAGAGGACTTGGAATTTTGCCTTCTCAGAGGACTTTGAGATTTTGCCTCCTCAGAGAACTTTCGGATTTTGCCTCCTCAGAGAGCTTTGAGATTCTGAGATTTTGCCTCCTCAGAGGACTTTCGGATTTTGCCTCCTCAGAGGGCTTTGACATTTTGCCTCCTCAGAGGGTTTCAAGATGCTTTGCCTCCTCAAAGGGCTTGAGGTGTTCTGAAGTGGTAGTGCCGAGGTCGTGTGCCGACGTCGTGCTAACCCTTCTGCTGATTTGAAGTGGTAGTGCCGAGGTCGTGCTAGCCTTCCGTAGAATGGTAGTACCGTCCTCATGCAAACTGTTTTTGAAGTGGTAGTACCGTTGTCGTGCAAACCTTCCGTAGAATGGTAGTACCGGCAGCGTGCAAACCCTTTGAAGCAGAAGTACCGAGATCGTGCAAACCCTCCTTGGAGTAGTGGTACCGTCCTCGTGCAAACTGTTTTTCGGAGTGGTAGTACCGTTGTCGTGCAAACCTTCCGTAGAATGGTAGTACCGGCAGCGTGCAAACCCTTTGAAGCAGTAGTACCGAGATCGTGCAAACCCTCATTGGAGTAGTAGTACCGTCCTCGTGCAAACTGTTTTTTCGGAGTGGTAGTACCGTTGTCGTGCAAACCTTCCGTAGAATGGTAGTACCGGCAGCGTGCAAACCTTTTGAAGCAGTAGTACCGAGATCGTGCAAACCCTCCGTGGAGCAGTAGTACCGTCCTCGTGCAAACTGTTTTTGAAGTGGTAGTACCGTTGTCGTGCAAACCTTCCGTAGAATGGTAGTACCGGCAGCGTGCAAACCTTTTGAAGCAGTAGTACCGAGATCGTGCAAACCCTCCTTGGAGTAGTAGTACCGTCCTCGTGCAAACTGTTTTTGGAGTGGTAGTACCGTTGTCGTGCAAACCTTCCGTAGAATAGTAGTACCGGCAGCGTGCAAACCCTTCGGTGTTTTGATAAAGAGATGCCTCCTCAGAGGACTTGAGATTTTGCCTCCTCAGAGGACTTTCAGATTTTGCCTCCTCAGAGGACTTTGAGATTTTGCCTCTTGAGAGGGCTTTGAGATTTGCCTCTTGAGAGGGCTTTGATTGATGCTCGGATCTGATGATTGAACTGATGTCTTGATCGATGTTGTTTTGATTGCTTGTTTGGATTGATGTTGTCATTTGCCTTTTGTCGGCATTGGCACTTGATTCTTTCTTTCTGCAAGACTTATAAAGCAAAATATGTAGGAAAAAGTGATGAGCATGCACGTGAGATGTATGTGTATGAGTCATGCATGAATGCAGGATGAGGATTCATCTATGTGGATTTGGAGGTGACGGCCGGTTTGACCGTAGTCTTCTGTAGGATCAATGCCCCCTAGAGTTGCTTTTGAATTACATGCTTTTGGGGATTATGAGGTTCTCTTCTGATACCTGTAGTCATTATTTTAAGGTAGTGCATCCCTTGTGGATTTTCACACTAGCTTTTCTTAGTGGGGGATGCGTCCTTGTCGGATTTTCACATAACCCTGTGCCTTATTTTTTTGCCAGGAATGGACCCAACCCAATCCAGCGGCTTTTATTTATTTTATTTTTGTAGGGCAAACTGCCTGTCGCCAGGTTTTCACCCTGCCCTTTAGCCTAACTTTTGCTTAGAGCGCCAGTCACGGTTTTCATCTCTAACGGCTCTTTTTTTTTTTTTTTTTTTTTTGGTGTGAGAGAAGTTGGAGTTGTTGCGAAAGGTCTTTTGGGTATGATTGGCATGTGCTTATGTCTCAGATATTGGTTGTATGAGCTTGGTTCTTTATTGGGAAGGTGCTGTAGGATTGGCTTCACAGTAGGTAGCAAGATGATTTGGCTGAAGTGCCTGAGTAGCGATAATGGTAGAGGGTAGATGATAATAGTGTGCTGGTGTCATGCTGGACCCAGACGACTTTGGGCATGCAAGATGAATTGCTCTAGTTACATCAATACATCTTTGCGTAAATGCATATATTCCAATCTGATTTCATAACACATGATCACCATTTGGCATTAACTCGAAAAAATATGAGACACCATCTAATCTCGGGATAGATCTTGAGAGCATCAAACTCCTGTTATCCATCAACCCTCGCGGGTTTTCTTGATCGAATATTTTCTCTCTCTCTCTCTTTTTTTTTATTCTTTATTTAGCCTTTGCCATGGACCCTCCTTCAGTTCGTCGGTGTAGATTGAATTTGCTTTCATCTTCGTTAGCCGGGGAGGCTGCTCCTTCTGGCGATGGTTCTTTTAGCATCAAAGTTTCGTTCTTAGGCCTTGTGCAGACTGGCTGAGATATTGAGTTTCTTGGCTTCAATCTGCATCTTCCATTTATTGGTTTTAGGTGGTTTAATTCCTGAGGTAACCGTTGGCGACTTAGGATAAAACTATGGTTTAGGACAGGACTATAGTTCTTTCCCCTCTTTTTATTTGTTTTGTTCTTTTTTTTTTGTTTTTTTTTTTGTTTTTTGTTTTTTGTTTTTTTTTTTTTGAGAGGTAATGAACTGTCCTCCTGAGTTCGGTTACATGGGTGTTTTTGGCCTCATATGATTAGAGGTTGGTCTTGATTGGTTATGAGGTCGCATCTCAAATGGTTAGGGTGAAAGGGATTTTAGGGCTTGGTTATATTTCTTGTGAAAGGTTCAGGGTTTCATTCGTCTAGTTCCTGATGTAGCACTTGGAGCTTGATTTTATTTAGCAGTACCATATGCATCCCAGATGTTGGGAGTGCGAAGGAATGGCTTTCAAAATTTGGTTTGTCGTCATGTTGGCACGTGGAAGCGGCATGGTCTCAAGAATATCCTTGTCAATCCTCAGCATGTCACACCAGATCCAGGCAGAGGCCCTTTTTTTTTTCTCTCTCAAAATTATCCTCTCCTCAAGAGTTATATCAGTTGCTATCAAGATTTTGTTTGGATTCTCCAAAGTTCCGAGACTAGATGGAGTCGTATTAATTGGGTTAATGTCAAAATGAATGGATGCATCGTGATTATAAGGAATGAAATCATAGAAATATCATACAAATAAGCAGAAATTGTGCAATTTATTGAAAATAACCAAATTGTCATAAGTAGTTCTTGGAATGAAAAGAAATAAGCCATAAAAAAAAACATAATCTTCTTCCCCATTCTCCCGACAAGTGTCAGCGACTTATTCATATCCACGTAGCTCCTGCAAGATATGCCATTCTAGTGGACCGGATCCAATCACATATTTGGTGGAGGGACCGCATTATAGGCTGGCTTGTCCTTCTTCTCGCTCTTCTCAGGGTCCGAGATCTATTTAGTATCAATAAGGTCTTGGATCTTATTCCTCAAAGTTCGGCAGTAATCAGTCGAGTGCCCAGTGTGTTGATGGTAGGCGCAGTACTGATCATCTCTATGCCCTGGCTGTCCTTGATTCATAGCTGGTCTGGGTGTTAGTGGCTGTAGCTTGTCCAATTTCATCACTCTCTCTAGTACCCAGGACAAAGAGCGGCCTAAATTGGAGTAGTGCCTCTGGCCTTGCCCAACTCCAGTTGCTGCAACTTCTACTAACTTGCCATTTCTGCCGTTACTGCTCCCGGCACCATTTGATCTGTACCCTGATTGGTTCCCAAAGTTCCTCCCCGCAAAGTTATTTTGGCTTGCTTTCTTTACCAGGTAAGCAGCCTCAGCCTCTACAGCAATATCCTTAAGCGATTCCCAGTCTTTGAGCCCCTTAAAACTAAGCAAATCTTTTAGGTAAGGGCAGGAGTTCCTGATAAATAGCCTAATCTGGTCAGTAGTGTCAGGCTTTCGCTTCATCTCCATGACCCTGTTCCTCCATCTGGTGAGGTATTCATGGAATGACTCGTCATTCTTTTGCTGTAGAAGCTCAAGGTCTTTCAGGGTGACCTCCATTCTAGTGCTGCAATCATACTGTTTCATGAATTCATCAGTCAGGAGGTCCCAGTCCTCTTTCGATCTCCTATCAAGGCCATGATACCAGTCGACTGCCGGACCTGCTAGACTAAGGCAAAAATATTCCATCTTTTGCTTTTTGCTCAACCCGGTGCCCTTCATTACCAAGGTGTACTGCTTGATATGTGCAGATGGGTCAGAAGTACCATTGAATTTCGGCAGCTCAGGCATCTTGAACCTTTGGGGTAGCAGCTCTTCGTCCCCCAAATCTCTATCCTCAGGGTTGATCCCTTTTCCAGCTGATAACATGCGGGTGATAGCTTCAATCTGCTGTCTCATCCCCCTCAGAGTCTCATCCTCTAACCTGGGTGCTCTGCCCCTCACAGCTTATTGGATCATTAGCTCTTCATCTTCCTCCTTTATCACAAAGTCATCATTAGGATTGGGGATCCTTTCCCCTCTTGGTTCGATGGGTGCGGCAGCTCTATGCTCGTTGATTGGTTGATGGGCAGCAGCTCCAACGAGAGGAGCCTCCCCACCAACAAGTGGTTCGGCTTGCTCTCGAGGAGGGGCTACCGGCGCTTGTGGAGCAACAGGCGATTGTGGAGCAATAGGTGCTTGTGGAACAGGAGGGTGAGTAATTATTTCGGCCATAGCTCCCATCATTTCTAACATTCTTCGCTCAAAATCTTCTAACCTCTTAGCAAGGTCTTGAGTGGTCAAAGTTCCAGTCTCATCTGCCATGGAGGATGATTCACTTGTTGTTGAGAGTGACTCAGAATCCCAATTAAGCACTAATTCTAGCGATCCAAAGGCCGAGTCCGTACTCACTAGCCGACCGTCAAGACCTCTAATCCACTTAGATGAATCTATGATGGCTGAAAAATTTAAATTGTTAAAATGATGCATGAATGATATATATACAATGCATGATTGTGAATTATGCAGGTGGTCCTGGATGAGTGAAAGATCAATAAATTACAGTGATATAATGTGGTGCATAAAAAGAATATACATAAAATGATATGCAGACAAAAGGATATACACACACAAAATGAAATGCATTTTTTTTTGTTTTTTTTTATTATTTTTTTTATCTTAATTTTATCATAAAAACATGCATGAATGACGTACACAATGAATGGTCGTGTGTTATGCAACATAGACAAACACATGCAAGCAAGTAGATCCTTCCAACCTTTTTACTCCCGCACACGAGGTCAAATAGTCTCTTTCTAGGTGGGCTTGGCCCATGGGTCAACAGGGAACCCAATGGGCGCGTATGGTGCGCGGTGAAAAATCGGCAGCATAACACTCTTAATTTAAAGCACATGCGCATGAATTTTGGCCATTATATATTTAAATAATTCAACTAAATTAAAATGGGCCCATCGGAGCATGAAAACCTTTGATAAAGACCATTTAATTTGATTGATTTTATTTAATATACGACGGCCCAAATAGCAAGCATAGTATTATGGTACATATAACCTAGGGGAAGTATCTATTGCCATTACATGAGCTTTGGTCAAGGTGGTGTTGCTTTAGGACTACCCAAGCATGGTCCCTGCACGACGGGTCTATCTCATCATGAGCATAACGACCGATCGGGTCACCATTTGATATACCATTTGATGGCACGAGGCTTGGGCTGGTGATTATCCTTAACACTTCCCCAAATTGAGTGAAAATGAGGTCGTGCTTCAGGAACGCACCGGGGCTAATAGAGGGACCAAACTAGCATATTCTAAAGCTCTAACATGGATGCAATGCAATTTAGATGAGAGATGAAATTTTAATTTTAAAAACCCAATTATACATTTTAACCAAGACATTTTCAGAGCAAAGTCACAAACAGTCCCCAGCGGAGTCGCCACTGTGACGCGCGCCGGAACCAGCAAGGCCCTCTTCGGGGATCCGCTTTTAGGATTCGAGGGATAGGTTCGCGTCTTTTCCGATTTTAGGTGTTATGAGATATTTTCGGCACCTCCTTTTACAATAGAACATTGAAAAGGACCATCTATCGCCATAACACCTTTAGGCACTTTTGAGGTATTTTGGAGTCGCCACCCAATTTACAAGAAATTGGGAAAGTTTAACCTCTTATCGGTCTAAACCAGAGATGGTGTCCGGAACTTCACACTTATTGGTGCCTTGGTTAATTATAAATGAGTTTTTAAATTATAAAATTTCATTTTTCATCTCACACAATTAATGCAGTTTATTAAAGCGCATATCAATCACATATAAAACGATAAATAAATATAAAAATAAAGATAAAAATAAATTACAATAAAACTAAGGGCGGAATACAACCCCCATTGTAAATAAAATATAAATCATACATAAAACGGGGTATTTATTAAGGATGAGGACATTGGTCCTCTCATGCATAATTAAAAAAATTATTTTGAAGTGACAATTTATTTTTGGATAAAAAAGCTAGGACATTGGTCCCATTTTATTAGAAAACCCAATTTTATTTGTAGAAATATTTTTGTGTGATTTTTGATTAAGCGTGCATAAAATAAATGGTTCAATTAATTATTACATGCCCAATAACTCAATAAAACAAATAAAGGAAAAATAACAAGTACAATGAAAAATAACAACTCCTTGAATCTCCTCCTTCATTCGCACGGGTGCTCAAACAGGGGAGCACAAAGATTTAACACCGACAACAAACACAAATAAAATTGATGTTAGTAATCAAAGTAAGAAAATCAACTAAACATTTATAACAATACATAAATTAAATAAAACATGTATATTATATGATAAATACATTAAATGACATATTAAAATAAATTAACAAATTAATAGATCACTATTTAAAACATAAAGCAATAATAATAACAATAACAACAACAACAACAAAAATAATAATAACAATAATAAGGATAATAATAACGATAAACGATGATAGTAACAATAAATAACACTAATAACAATATACTAATGGCATATATGATGATGATAATAGCAAAAGATAAGTAAATAAGTAAATAATAATAATAATAATAATAATAATAATAATAATAATAATAATAATAATAATAATAATAATAATAAGGATGAACAATTAAAAGAAAATGGGAACAAATAACGAAATTAAAAGTTAGATCTACATCTAAGAATAATATTAAAAGTTAGATCTACATCTAAAATGACATAAAATAAATAAATCAACAACAAATATATAGATCTACATGTTTACTAATTTAAATGTTAGCAAAAATGATGAAAACAAAAATTAAATCAAAAGATCGAGTCTAGAATGTTTACCCTCAGATTTCGGATTCGATGGAAAAAATATGATGGATTTTCCTTGTTTTGATTTGCAAAATATGGTTTAGAAATAATAAAAATTTAACTTTTATTGTTAAGAAAATTTGCTTGAGAAATAAAAAAAGAAAATTAAATTGATTCCCAAGAACAAAGAATTGATTTCTTTGTCTTAAGAATAATTATTGATTAAAATTAAAAGGAAGAAAATTGATGAAAAGAAATTTAATTTCCAAGAACAAAAAATTATTTTTTCTCTCAAGAAATTATAATTGGTGAGAAAAATCAAATGCCAAGAACAAATAATTACTTTCTTTGCCTCAAGAGAAAATATAGCTTGAAAATTGAATTTTTGGCCTTGAATATTTTATTTTTTGATGAAGAAAACTCAAATGATGTAGAGAGGATTTTTTAGAGAGAGGAAGTGAGAAGATGAGGAAAACTAGCAAAATTAAAAATTCTTCCTAGAGAGAAAATGGCCAACCCCCTAATTTCTCTCATCTCTTTCTTTTTATTACCAAAAAAACTAAAAAAACAATTAATTAATTAAGAAATAAATTTATTTTTATTAAATTTTTCTTAATTTAAGTGTGAAAAAGGAGAAAAACATCAACCAAATCCCGGAAAAATCTTCAAAAAAGTCAAAGAAATTGAAAACAAAAGATTTTTGGGTGAAAAAATATCAATTTCGGTGATTTTGGGCGACTGAGGCGAAAGCACAGCTGTGCTTTTAAAAAAGCACAGCTGTGCTTTTGCGCGCAGTGCGCGTAATGCACACTGTGCAAAAGCACAGCCGTGCTTTAAAAGCACAGCCGTGCTTTTAAAAGCACACCCTCCATCTAAAAGCACACCCTCTCTTCTTTCTTTTCTTTTTTTCTTTTTTTTTTTTAATTTTCAAATATGACTAAAAAATACTAAATTTATTCTCAAAAACTAATTTTTAAATTATTTTATTTTTTATTATTATTTTTTTATTTTATTTTTTTATTATTTTTATTATTTTTTTTTATTTTTTATTTTTATTCTAAAATGCAAATTTGACAAGAAAATCATCATTTTTAACCTTATTGCCTGAGAAAGTAATTTTTCATCATTGGGTAACTCCGATCTAGGCTGACTCAGGACCCGGTGTCTACAGATGCATTCATTCATTTTGACATTAACCCAATTAATACAACTTTATCTAATCTCGAAACTTTGGGGAATTCAAATAAAATCTTGATAGCACTTGATATAACTCCTGAAGAGAGGATAATTTTGAGAGATAATGATAAAACAAAAAAGAGAAAAAAAAGGGGAGCCTTTGCCTGGACCAGGTATGATATCCTAAAAATTGACAAGGACATTATTGAGACAACATTGCTTTCACATGTGCCAACATGACGACAAATAGAATTTTGAAAGCCATTCTTTTGCATCCACAACATCTGGGTTGCACATGATGTTGCCAAATAAGATCAAACTCCGAGAGCTACATCAGAAGATTAGACGAATAAAACTCAGGACCTTTGGGAGAAACATCTAACTCAACAGTATGACCCCTTTTCCTCCCAACCATTTGAAATGTGTACCCTAAGACCAATTAACCATCCAGGACACTCGTAGCCAAATCCAAAAGGAGAGCCCTTTACCTCTACCCGAAAAAAAAGAAGCAAAAACTAACAAACAAAAACCACAATTTTGCCTCCAAGACATCTAAGCCTAACCTGTAACCCAATTTCAACCATTGAAGGTCACTTCAGAACTTGAAAAGCTGATAAAAGTAAGGTGTGGGATTTCACATTCAAGTCCCAAATAAGAAATCCGTCTTCTCAGCCAGTTTACACAAGGGTCGAGAACAAGACTTCGATGCTAAAAAGAACCACTCTCAGAAGGAGCAACCTCCCCTGTTAGCGAAGACGAAGGCAAATTTAATCAACACCGACGGACTGAAGAAGGGTTCATGGTAAAGGCTAATAAAAAATATAAAAAAAATTAAATGATAATAGTAATAATAATAAAAGGAGAGAAAATATTCAATCATGAAAACCCGAGAGGGCTGATTGATAACAGGAGTTTGATACTTTCAGGATCTATTTCGAGATTAGATGAGGTTTCATATTCTTTCGAGTTAATGCCAAATGATGATCATGTGTTATGAAATCAAATTGAAATACGTGCATTTATGCAATGATATTGATGTAACCAGAGTAGTTCATCTTGTATACTCAAAGTTATCTGGTTCTGGCATAAAATCAGCACATGGATACTATCTATCATCTACTGCTCTTGCTACTCAAGTAGTTCAGTCGACTCATCCTGCTATCAACTGTGAAGCCAATTCTGTAGCATCTTCATGATAAGAACCAAGTTCAAGCAACCATGATCTAAGATGTAAGTGCATGCCGATTATAACTAAAAGATCTTTGACGACAACCTCAGTTTCTCTAAAAAAAAAAAAAATGGCCGTTAGAGATAAAAACCGCGACTGGCGCTCTAAACAAAAGTTAGGCCAAAGGGCAGGGTGAAAACCTGGGAACAGGCAGTCTGCCCTATAAAAAATAAAATGAATAAAAGCCGCTAGATTAGGTTGGGTCCATTCCAGGCAAAAAATAAGGCACAAGGTTATGTGAAAATCCGAAAGGACGCATTTCCTGCTAAGAAAAGCTAGTGTGAAAATCCACAAGGGATGCACTACCTTCAAAGAATGACTACAGGTACTAGAGGAGAACCTTGTAATCCCCAAAGGCATGAAATTCAAAAGCAATTCCAGAGGGCACCGATACTACTGTAAATTGTGACCAAACCGGCTGTCGCTTCTAAATCCACTCAGATGAATTCTTATCCGGCATTCCTGCATGACTCATGCATTTCACTTGCATAATCACCAGTTTTTTCTGCATATTCGGTTTTCCAGTTTTGCAATAAGAAAGATTCGATGCAGACACCAACAAAAGGCGAGTTATGACATCAATCCAAACAATCAACCAAAGACCTCCCAGGGGGCAATCAACCAAAGGGCTCATAGACAGCACCACTATAGAGGAGTTTGCATGATGGGGGCACTACCATTCTACGGAAGGTTTGCACGACCACGGTACTACTGCTTCGAATCTCATAAGAGTTTCCATGATGGAAGCACTACCATTCTACGGAAGGTTTGCACGATCACGGTACTACTGCTTCGAACTTCAGAAGGGTTTGCGCACTACCATTCTACGGAAGGTTTGCACGATCACAATACTACTGCTTCGAACTTCAGAAGAGTTTATACGATGGCGGTACTATCATTCTACGGAAGGTTCGCACGACCACGGCACTACCCCTTCGCAAGGGTTTGCACGAGGGTGGTACTACCATTCTACGGAAGGTTTGCACGACCACAGCACTACCACTTCAAAGACGGTTTGCACGATGGCGGCACTACCATTCTACGAAAATTTTGCACGATCACGGCACTGCCGCTTCAATAAACATGCCAATAACATGGCGACAACCACCAAAATAGCATCACCCAATTCAAGAAGACAACTGCCTCAGGTACGCGTCTCTTGTCTTTTTCTTTGAGTTTTGGCTCACTTAGGCACCTAGGCGTTACATTCTCCAAAACTGGGAGCAACTGTAGACACCGGGTCCTGAGGCAGCCTAGACCAAAATTATCCAATGATGAAAATGATACCTGTTTGCGGGCAAGAAGCAAATAGAAGTGATGGCTTCCTCGAAAAAAAAATGTTTTTCGTTTCTTTTTTTTAAGAAAAAAAATTAGTTTTTGGGCTTGGGCGGTGAGACCCATCTCATTAACGTGAGATGGGGGCCTCACGTTAGTGAGGCCCATCTTACTTACGTGAGGCCCAGCCTCACGTTACGTGCTCCTCTTCCGTTTTACAGGGATTTGGTTTGAAAATAAGGGGATATGTTGGATTTGGTGGGAAAACATCTAATCCAGCAAAGACATTAAAAAGAAAGAGTGAAAAACTGAAAAAGGGGGGGGGGAGAATTATTGGAACAAGGGAGAGCATTATTGGAAGTGGAAGAAAACGAAAAAAAAGAGACAGAGAGAAAAGGTTTGAGAGCAAAAAACAAGGATTTTGGTTTTTTCAAAAAGCATTGAAAGTTTGTTCTTGAATCCAAGAAGCCAGCACTTCTTCATTTTGCACATCGAACGTCAAAATTTGAGGGTAAATACTGGGTTCACTTCTTCTTTCTTCCTTTTCTTTATTCTTTCTTTTTTTCTTTCCCTTTCTCATTTGGTTTTCCCAGTATATTCTGTGCTTTGTACATATTGTATATATTTGTTGTTTGATTTATTTAATCTGTTCATCGCATGTACATTGTTGTTATGATTAAGTAAGCATGTTTGTTGCATGGTTTTGTATGTGTTCGTTGGTCTGTTGAACCTCCTCTGTTTACCTCTATTTTTTTTTGGTTTTTTTAGTTGTGATTGATTTGTGGTATCAGATCGGTTTTTATCTTTGTTCTTGCTTGTATTGTGGTTGTTCGATCGGATTGTGCCTTATTTTCCCCTCTCCCGATCGGAAGCATAGAGAGGAATCCCCATTCTCGGTCGGACTGCACAAGTCGTGCACGCCTTGCATGACTCATGCAAAGCATGCACAACCTGTGCATGCCTTGTACGCCTTGTGCAAGGCATGCACGAGTCGTGCATGCCGTCCCTCTTCCCTCTTTCCTCCTCGGTTTTCCTCTCTTCCTGCTTTATCCGATCATCAGTTCTCCGATCGTCTATTTTCCTTGTACATTTCCATCTTATTTTGCCCCTTTAATTTTAGGTCTTTGCTTGGGTTTTTTTTTTCTCTTGTAATAATTGTTAACTCCTCTTGTTTGTGTTTTTGGATGGATTTAATTCACTGGTTTGCCATGGTTTTTTTTTTCTTGTTTGCACTCTCTGTTTATCATTTTTTAGTTTATGTTAATTGATGAAATTTTGATTTAATTTGTTTTATCCCTATTATTGCATGCCATTTGGTCTAGTTTTGTTGGATGTAGTGCTTTAAAATTGAAGCCCACATTTTTCTATTGGAACGAGGCTGCTTTGTGTAACAGAGCAAAAGCACAACTGCTTTGGTTGAAAAACACAGCTGTGTTCCTTTGAAAAATAGAGCCGTGCTTTTCACGCTGTTTTGTTCCTGTGTTTTCTTTCTTTTTTCAGCGCTGCTCGTCGCTTTTGCTGAGGAAACACAACTGTGTTTTCTCCCCTGTCTCATTTTTTTTCCATTTTCTTTGTTTTCCTGTGTGCATCCTCTTGCTTAATTTATTTTCATTTTTTTATGCAATTATTTTATTCTTAGTTATTTCTTTTTTATTTGATTATTTATGGTAAAAATTGTATTAATTGGTTGTTTATTTTTAATTAATTTAATTGTTTATATATCTAATTTGTTTGCTCAAATTATATTAATCTTTTAATTTATCTTACTGACATTTGATTTTGTTTTTGTTTTTCATTGCCTCAAAATTTATTCGTGCGAGTTATATTCGAGGTCGAGTCGGAGGACCGGAGAATTAAAGACCATCCAAATTTAGGGTTTGCATGTTATTTATTTTATTTCCTTTTATTTTTATTTTGTATGTAAAAGTATATTTTAATCCTCCGCATTATAGAAAATCACGTTTTTAGATAATTAATAATTTGGAATTTTTCTTATTAAATTGGACCAATGTCCTATTTTTGCCAATAAAATCTCACTATCAAATGGAGAACTAAAATTTCTTAAAATGGGATCACTCATCTCGGTTCTTCTCAATCAATATCCTAAAAATAGTTCTCCAATTTTTCTAATAAATAAAAAGGAACCAATGTTCCTAAAATTCATGACTCGATTTATGTATATTGCATTTTAATTTCTTTTATGCGTTTATTTATTTGTTTGTTTATATTTTCTTATTTTGGGGGATTATTCTGTCCCATTTCTTTTTATTTATTATTTATTTTGGGAGATTGTTCTGTCCCAATTTCAATTTTGTAATTTATTTATTTACTGCTTTATTTATCGCTTTCCTATGTGAATGAATGCGCTTTAAATTTATTGTATTATCGCGTGAGATGAGAGATGGAATTTTGATTTCTTAAAAACTCATTTATTAACTTAAGTCATTAATAAGAGTGAAGTTCTGAATACTATCTCTGGTTTAGACCAATAGAGATTAGAGACTTTTTCCAGTTTCTTATAAACTGGGTGGCGACTCCAAAATACCTCAAAAGGTGCCTAAAGGCGTTGTGAGGCTAGATGATCCTTTCCATTATTCTATTGGAAAGGAGGTGTCCAAAATGTCTCACGATGCTCAAGATCAAAAAGACGCGAACCAATCACTTGAGCCCTAAAAGCGGGTTCAATAAGGGCTTTGCTGGTCCGGCGCGCGTCACATGTGGTTTCTTAGAGTGTTGGAAATTCATCTGTATATGTGCCAGTTGGTTGGTACATAAATACAGCAGGTGAAGGTTGGATAGGCTTAGGTTTCCAAATAAGGGAGGAGGCTGCACATAATTGAGGGTATTGTTTCTAAAAGGCTTAGGTGGAGGTAGTGGTGTAAAAGGTTTTAGGAAAGGTGGAGATGGTGATGCTGGTGAAAGTGGTGGTGAAGGTTTAGATGGTGTAAAATATGGTGGTGCTGTGTATTGAACAACATAATCATATTTACCTGAGGGTTCTCCAAGTATGCCAACTGTAGGATCATCATCTTCATCAAGATGATCTTGAAACCGAGCTTCAGAGGATACTTTCTTCTTGTCCTTTCTTTGTCTCCGTTCGAGATCATCATCGTCTAATTCAGCTTCAAGTGAGGCTTGATAACAATCATCACAATCACAGTTATCCCAATAACAATGGCCATCCCGCTTGTAAGCATAGATGGGATGTCCATCAGCATCAAAGGCTTCAATAGGAATTTCTTCCTACTGAAGAGAAGGGAGAGGTTGAAGCATAAATTGGGTAGAGAAGACAGAGGCTGCAGAAGATTTTGGTTGATCTTTTATTTTAGGAGGGACAAACTTTGATTCAATCATACCATCCTTTCTTTTGATAAAGATAAGAGTAGTAGACTGCACAGGCTTCTTTTTTTGATGGAGAGTATCGTAGCTGGTAAGACATGATTGAGGGAAATACCTCAATAGTTCTTCTTTTTGTAAGCTGCTTAGGAATTTGGACATAGGTAGGAACCTGAGTGGAATCTGCACTTACTATCAAAGCATCATTAGAACAAGGAAAGCATATATCCAGTGCATGGTTCTGGACACGGTAGATTATTTGATAGTGCAAAGTTGCCACATCAGTTGTTTGGACCTGATCAGCTCCTGTAATATGGATCTGAACATTCAGATTGTCAAGGATGTGAAAATCCTATAACCTCATGTTGAAGTTAGGATAAAAGGTAAACATGACTGTTCCAGCATTTAAGGATGTCTGAACTGTGCCAATAATAGCTTGGGAGTAATTCAAGTATCTGGTATCAAGAAGAGCAATTCGAGTAAAAATAGGAAGACCTTTGTGTCCATGGTAAGTGACAGCAATTCGAATAGCACCAAAGTGAATATGAGTCAAACCTTGATGAATCCAATTTGAGATAGATTCAGAAGGTACTTCGAGGGCTACAAACCATTCTTTTCCTATAGCTTTGATTGGGTGTTGAGTAAAGGAAGAGGATTGAACATATTCCTTTACTTGAGATCTAGGTTATCGAACAAGGGTTTTAATACTAGAAAAAATATTGGTTCGTGATTTTGTGAAGGCATCATAAGGGTTGAGGAAAAGAAGATGAGAATCTTGGATTTTTTTTGAATTATCTAAGAAGTTTAATTCATAAAGGCAATTGAGTTTTTGAATGGTTTCAGGTTTGAGTGAAAAGGAAGATCGAGAAGAAAAAGAAGTTCTGGGTATAGATACTTATCGGTATTCAACAAGTGTACTGAATCGACAAGTAATAAAGTGGGGTATAGTTAAGACCCGGAGTTATCGTACCCAAAGAAAAAAGGATTGTTACGTTAAATATCTATAGATGAGTGAATATGAGATATCCCCGATTTGTTTGGTGGAGAAAACTAAGCTAAGCAAGAAAATAAATTAACAATTAAAAATAAAAGTGTTCATCAAGATATTACTCAAGGATGAAATTAAATGCTTAGGAAATTCTATCCTCATAAATGTAATTGGAAATTGGTAAAACAATATAAACATGAAATTTTGGACAACCCAACTAAACCCAAGCGTCCCATTCACGAGCAAGCTACTCTAATTGCATAATGTCCCATTCCGGAGCAAGCCATACAACTAGCCTAAGGACGGGTCTAAAGTCCTAGATTCGGTTTGCTTTCCCATTCCGGAGCCAAATAACCCAAAACCCATCTATTCCTCACATCCCACTCTAGTCTTAAATCATAAAATCCTGCACTTTTAGATTCCCATTCCGGAGCAGTCCAAAAGACACAGCAAGAATGATAAAAACTGAGTATAAATAAATTATAACACAAATCAGATTTGATATCAATCATCATTCCGGACTAAATCATGATCAAACCTAATAATCATTATAATTGCAGAAAATATAACAAGAGAAATAAAAGAAACCATGAAAATATTCATTAAATCCAAATATCCAAATATAAAATATGATTCAAGAACTCCTAAGCATGAATAACTACTCCAACATCAAGAATATAAACATAAAATATTAAAAATTAAAGTTTAGAATACACCCTTGAAGAAAGAGAAAATAGATCTTGAAGCTCTTGTTCATCCACCTTGGAATCTCCTTGAATCCCCAAAATATATATTTAAACTAAGAATAATCTAAATTAATTAAGAACAAAATTGCAATTTTAAAATTAAATCTATCTAAAACAGAATTTTAAAATGAAAATCAAAACCTAAAATTAAAATAAAAGACTGTTGGAAACTAAAAAAAATCAAAACTAAGTCTAACTAGCTCTCTTTGAAGATGAAACGGCGTTCTTTTTAATGTCTGAGGAAAAGCACAGCTGTGCTTTGAGAAGCACAGCTGTGCTTTGAGAAGCACAGCTGTGTTTTTGGCTAGGGTTGCGTCGTGTAATCCTTGTGACACAGCTGTGTTTCATGCAGAAACACAGCTGTGCTGTGGGCGAGGCAGTGCGCGTTGTCTCTCCGTGCGCGCGCGCCTCTAGCTGCAGAACACAGGTGTGCTTTGCGAGGAAGCACAGCTGTGTCGTTGGTTGTCCTCACTGATGCACGCTCCATTCGAAAGCACAGCTGTGCTTTGTAAAAGCACGGCTGTGCTTTAGGCAAAATCTGCCTTCCTTCCATAATTGCTTCTAAAATCAATACCGAACCTCCAATTTAGCTCCGGATTAAAACAAAACACCTGAAAACATCCCAAAATTTTTTAAAATTATAAAAACATTAAAAACTAATAAAATGACAAAAACTAATTAATTAATATTAAAATTAAATAAATAAAACACATAATTATGCCAAGAATTAATCTAAAATATTAATATAATTGCAACTTATCAACTACCTCAAACTCAAACCTTTACTCGTCCTCGAGTAAACTGAATGAACCTCATTCTCAATCATTTCAATCTCAACAAAAGAAAATAAGGAGTCATTCTCAATTAAGGGACAAGAAAATAGGCTTGTAAATACCAATACTTACTAAATAATAAATAAACACAAGAACATACCAAACAATTTCTCTGTGTGTGTGCAAAAGGCCAAAACATAATTTTTATCATTTAAAAAAAAAACTTTTAGATATAATGTTGGGAAAAGGAATCAACTCGAATGCATGAATGCACTTATGGCTTTTCACTCAAAGCTCAAGAAACACCATATGCCTCTTCTGCTTAGGTAGATTGGCTAACAAAGGAAGATCAAGTCACTAGAGAAAAATGGCCACTACCTAAACAAAAACCACAACCACCCAACTAGACTAGTGAAAATTCCCAACTCAATTACATACCATCAAAATAAAATTGGTCTTAAAGACACCTTAGCTCATCAAACTTAGCTCAAAATTATAAATGCCACATAATATTCCACAATGATCAGCACAAGGCACTAGTTCAAGTTTTACTAAATTTTGTACCCCAAACTCACATTTTGCTCAATTAGCTAGGAAAAACTTGCAATGCTTCTTCTTCTTTTTCAATTTTTTTTCCTCTCTCTTTTTTTTAAAAGAAGCATAAAAACCAACTAGCCACTAACAATTAATGAAGCACTTAATAAATCCAAAAATATCAACAAGAACGAAAATTGAGCTCTAATTTTCAAAAGACCAATAAACAACATAAATCACATTCCTCTTTGTCAACCCCAAACTCATATCTTTAAATGGGCTCAACTCTGCATTACACACACCAATCAATCCTCAAACAGAAATCTACATCAAAAATTGACAAAAAGTAAACTCCTTTTTACCCAAAATACAAACCCAACCTTACTAGAGTGGCCACTCTTCAAAGGGGAGGCAAAAATTATTTAAGGCTAAAGGTAGTTTTAATATGTGTAACAATAAAACAAGCACGCATTTAGCATACAAAAATAATAAGCTCAACGGGCTAACAAGAGACTATAAAATTGATGTAGGAAAAGTCATTTAAAGTAGCTATTCAAAGAAAGGTTGCCTAAATCATTTTCTATGTTATGTCTCATCCGAGAGTCGCTTCGATGGGTAATCAGAAAGGTTCTAGTTCTCTTAGTGAGTTTTCATCTAATCCCCTAATTGCAACTAGATTTTTCTCAATTTTTAAAAAAAAATAGGCCCAAAGTGCTCAAAATTTAGAAATTGCAAAGTATGGTAGTCTAGCAAACGAAGATACAAACAGGACTATTTCTCACTCAACTTAAAATTGAACGAAACACAAATTTCTAAAACTGAAATGAAAATTATTCACAATTGAGAACCACTAGGACGAAATAAAAATTTAAATCGAAGGAAAATAAAAAAGAAACAACCATAAAAAATATTCAGATACAAACTTGGCACAAACACACCACAAACAAAGCAAAACTAACTAAAAACCACTCAAACACAACAAACTAAAAAGACACATACAAAAAAAAACTGGTTTTGGTTTGAAAAATATGAAATGGTACTCCACTCCAAACTCAAAATGTTGCACTGTCCTCAGTGCAAAAAAAATGAAGTACACAAAAATATTTTTCAAAAATTTTCCCTTACTGTGCAAAAAGCCCATTGCAATTTAAAAATTATTGCAATCATCTCAAAATGGCAAACATAAAACAATTACTCTGCAAAACTAAAAACAATCAAAAATTCCTACATGCCACCTGTGCAAAAACAAAGAAACTCAAAACCTGTGCAAAAATCTAATAATAACTGTGCAAAATGAAATATTCTGAATTATATGAAATGCATAGCCAACACAAATAATATATCTATCCTATCACACGGCATTGGCTCAGCCACACAATTTCAAAAATAAAACAAAATAAATAAAATCATACATTGCCTGACTACATCAATTTCATTAACTAAAAATAAATAAATAAATACAAAATCTATTGTGTAAGAATCACTTCCTGAAAGATATACAAAATATCATTTTGGTGGTCTTCTAAGATGTGGGGGATACACAGTTGAAATAGGAGTAAAAAATCCACGAATCTCACTGCTCAACCTGTCTAACTGTGCCATGATCCTCTACTGAAATGCCCCTAAGAATGCCTCTCTCCTCTCGGCTCCCAGGACCATATCTCGACGCACCTGCTCCATCTGAGTCTCAATGGAAGACAATCGCTCCCAAGCTCGCTGCACTGATAGGTCCATTCCAGATATCAACTGGTCACTCTGAGAAGTAGCCGCCCTAACCTCCGCCAATCCTCTGCTCAACTCATCCAATATCTCCCAAACCCTCTCCTGGAAAGCTGTCTGCTCCCTCCTCGACTCACTAAAAGAAGTCTGAAGCATGCTGATAGAAGTCTCAAATCACGTCATCGATGTTGTCATAGACTGCATCTCAGATATCAAAGTCTGGACTAAAGAAGCATCTAGATGTGGAGTTGAGGGTGGAGGGGCTGTGGAAGAAGATGGCTCATCATGCCCCTGAGCATAGCGACTCATATCTGGAGGGGAGAATGGTATGTCACTCCATTGCCTCACCCTCCTACTGGACGTACTAGCTGTCGCTCTCTGTGGCGGAGGTGGTGGTGGAGCATCAACATCGTGATCAGCTAGCTGGTGGGCACCATCATCAGAATCGCCCTTTGTATCATCACCTGAGTCATGGGCCTCTATCTCCTCTACTCTCCTCAGTCTGTATCCATACTCGGAAGATGGATCCTCTATAGCAATTCTACATCTGAGCACTACCTCCTCATCAATCAAGTATGATGACGTCAAATGTCGTCCCATCTCAGCAGTAGGCAGATGTAGGGCTCTCATAAATAGGGTGATCAACCCACCAATCCCGATCCTCTTCCCTGAGGTAGCTGTAGCTCTCTTCAGTTGCTTGCACAACCAGGGTACGACATTGACTCTGATACCGGTCTCTATAGCATAAAGGAAAAATAAATCTGGTGTAGTCACATTGCTTGGACACCCTGGTCGCATGAACACTGAAGATGTCATAACTCTGTGCAAGTACTGGTAGACAGGAGATCGAAGCTTTGTTGACTTGGTGTTACTGGCATTAAAATGTGTATTGGGCTTCCCGATGATGGCCCAATGTGCAGCTGAATCTCCCAAAATGTGCACCTCTCCATCCACTGGCAATCTCAAATACCTTACTAAGTCTGAAATCGAAAGAAAATAGGGAATATTGTTGACTCTAAACTGAATGGTATTTACATCATCCGTAGATAACCTCAAAAAGTACTGAAAAGTACTAAGAAACTCCAATGTTATCGTAGGATGAGTTGGACCATTCAGAGAAAAGAACTCCTCCCATCCAATGTTCCTCAGTAAAGATAATACCCTCTCTTGAATACCCAGGTCAATAAGTGTCTTCATACTCATAAACCTACTAGAGATAATGATCTTTGCAGCCAGCTTGTTGAACAATATGCGCTGTACTGGAGTCAACCAATCAGGAGGCTAAATGGGCTCTGAAGGTTGCTCATCTCTGTTGCGAACCATGGTACCTGAAAAAGAAAGTATAAACTTTATTCAAAACATCCTTAGGTTCATTAAGTGCAAACTGCATCTATAACTAAATTGAAAGAATAATAGCAAAACTCACCACAACTTCAAAACAGAAATTCACAAAATAAATAGAATTTTCTAGCTAATGAAAATGCAAAATATAGACAATTAAGCATAAGGCAAATGTATAAACAAATTGAAGTACAAAATCAATGCACAAATATAGTGACAATTGAAAAATTGCACAAATTGGAATTTAAAGAAATTAAGAATAAAAAGCACAAGGTGGAAAATAAAAATAAGCACAAGTAATTAATCCGTGAAGTGTACATGCCAAAAAGAATATAATTGCAATTTAATGAAAACTAAAAAGAGAAATGCAAAGTTTGCATAATCGATGCTCTATTCATAGCAAATATATGTAGGAAGGATTCAAAGTTGCATTTAAATAAAAATGTAACAAATTGGCATCCAAAATAACTCATCCTAATCCCATCAAGTCGGGAACTAGCAAACATGCATTTGCCTCAAGACAATCAAGCACAATATCAATTACATTTAAACTAAATATTGCATTTAAACTAAAAAGCTAAGAGCAATAGCAAATACTTCTAAAACAAAATAAATGCCAAGCACAATCTCAAGCAATTTGAATTTAACTTGCAAAATTTTCTTTCCATATTCATACAATGCATAATGCCCCATTTATCTCAAAGCAATTCAGTTCAGACTTTCGAAACCCAAAATCCCAATTTTTAGCAGGTACATTTCAAGACAAAATGCAAGAACACATCCCATCTAGCACAATGATTATTAAGCTCAAATTCAATTCTAGTGGCACCCATCAACTCAACATTGCTATAAAAGCAATTTAGCAAAGACGCAAATATGAAATTAGGCTCAAAATAATTGCTCAATATACAAAATGTAAGATAAATTCCAACAGTTGAAAGCTCCAAATCAGCAGTGAATAAACAACCTGATTTACGCAAAAATGAATTTGAAAATATCCTCAACGGATCATATTGACAGAGCTGGTCAGAATAAATTGATAAAAATGTTGAATTAATCACATGATCAGTCCAAAATTTACATGAATTTCTCATTCAGGCATTTCATCAAACAGCTGGTGAGCATGATTACAACGAGATTTTTAAGCACGATCTTTCCAATCCCATTTCTGTCCATGTTGACCCAAATAAGCAAAACACATCAAAAATTACCACTAACACAACGAAATTACCAATTGAGGATCAAGCACAGTCCACTAAAATGAAAAAATAGAATGCGTAAGAATGAAGAAATTACATACCTAGAACTGTCGAATTGAGCTACTGACTTAAGAAATTTGGGAGATAAATAACGGGAAAGAGGGAGAGAGCTCTTAATTCTTTTAACCCAAAAATCTGAAATTTCTTGCAGAAGTTGGGGAAAATCAGAATCGGCATAAAAGAAGGAAAATACAGAAATAAGATGAAAAGAATTCCATTAAGCTCTATAAAAATGCATAAAATCAAAAGTACCTGAGATGAGCTTGGGTTGGCAATGGAGATCGAAGAGAAAAATTGAGAAAAAATTTTTAAATTGAACAACAGGGGGGAACAGGGGAGAAAAGAAAAGAGAGGAGCAGCGAAAGAAAAGGAAATAGCGTGTTAAAGCGGGTCTGGGTGAAAAGCATAGCTGTGCTTTTGAAGGAAGCACAGCTGTGTTTTTCACACAGCGCTTCGTATTGGCATTTTTAAATGAAAGCATAGTTGTGCTTTCGAAAAGCACAGCTGTGTTTTCGCGTTTTACCTGACGCTACTGTCCTGATGAACCACATCTCACGGTGAAAACAATTTTAATTGTCACCGTGAGATAGCTGTTAAATGCTACTGCCCCACTTCTTCAGGGAGACGCGCCTCAACAGGGCGCTGTGCTGCCTCCGTAGCGCTCGCTGCTCCTGCGCCGGTGCGACCCGCACGCTCGACATGCTGACCAAAAAAATAAAATAAAATAGGAATAAAATATGAAAAATAAAAAATAAAATAAATAAAAATAAAAATAAAAATATGAAAAATAAAAATAAGAGTAAAAATGAAAGTGAAAATAAACAAACAAAAAAAATAACGATGCGAATTTTAAATCGAAGTTTTCAGAGGAACAAAGGGAGCTTTCGACAAGGAAGACATCATTCCTAACACCTTACTGGTGGCAATTATCTTTTTCATCATCGGATAATTTTGATCTTGGACCGACTCGGGACCCGGTGTCTACAGTTGCTCCTAATTTTGGGGAACCTAGAGCTTAGGCGCCTGGGTGAGCCAAAATTCAGAAAAGAAAGGAAAGAAGCGCGTACCTGAGGCTGTTGTCTTCCCGGTCATGCTGATGAAGTCATCTCCTTAGGTCGCCATATAGACTGAGGAACGATTTTCATCCTTTTGGGTGATGTGTCGAGTCTGCTCCAGACTTACGAAATGAGAGAGTTGCTCTTTTGAGCTGCATCGAGTCTGCTCCAGACTTACAAAGTGCGAGGGTTGCTCTCCTGAGCTGCACTGAGCCTGCTCTAGACTTACAAAGTGTGAGGGTGGTGGTGCGCCGAGTCTGCTCCAGACTTATAAAACGCGAGGATTGCTCTCCTGAGCTGCACCGAGTCTGCTCCAGACATACAAAGTGCGAGGGTTTCATCTTCTGATGGTGATGCGTCGAGTCTGCTCCAGACTTACAAAATGCGAGAGTTGCTCTTCTGAGCTGCACCGAGTCTGCTCCAGACTTACAAAGTGTGGGGGTGTTCTTTTGAACGGGTTTTCACTTAGATATTTCCTACAAAATTATGTGCACATAAGTATATACAAGAAATTGTATGTATGACATGAGATGTAGATTCTTGCAAAAATGGATAGACCACGTCCTAGGCGGTCAAGGGTCTATTAAGGATGTGGCTTGGCTGCTCCACCGTGCCCCCGAGGATCCAGAAGAGTTTATCTTGGCTTTAGGGTTTCTGACCCAAAACCTGTTTTGATCAATCTGTTAGGCATGCATCTCTGCCCCCCAGGATTCTGACTCATGTCCTGCATTATACGCCATCCGCTGAAGGGAGATCATCTCTAGTAACGTCGCCTTATCGTTCCGAGTATTGAGAGTCATTATTTTAAAGGTAGTGCATCCCTTATGGATTTTCACACTAGCTTTTCTTAGCGGGAAATGCGTCCTTTTCGGATTTTCACATAAACCCGTGCCTTAATTTTTGCCTGTAATGGACCTAACCCAACCCTGCGGCTTTTATTTTTTACATATATTATTTTTTTTTTGTAGGACAGACTGCCTGTTCCCAGGTTTTCACTCTATCACTTGGCCTAATTTTTGCTTAAAGCGCCAATCACGGTTTTCATCTCTAACGGCTTTTTTTTTTTATGAGAGAAGGTCATTATGGGAACTCCTCCTGAGGGTGATCAGCGCATATCTACTCAAACACTTTTTAATGAAAACAACTAGACAATGGTCATTAGATAAAAGGTATACTTCTTTTCTTTTTTTTTTTTAAGAGAGAACTAAAAATCGATGAGAACGCAAACGGAATTCTTTTATTCATTGCGAAATTGTGTACATTTCTATATGATTTCATCATACATGATCCTCATTTGACAAGAATTCAAAAGCAGAAGACTACACTTAATCTTGGAATAGATCTTGTAAGCATCAAACTTCCTGTTATCAATTGGCCTTCTCGAATTTTCTCGATTGAATATTTTCTCTCAAGCCTCTAATTTTTTCCCAGAGTGCCTTTTTTCGGTTTTTACCCTGACGAGACGCCATATTTTAGCAAGGCCGCCTTTTTTTTTTGGTTTTCGACCCGCGGGGCATTTATGCTCTTCTTTTTATTTTGGTCTTTAGCCATGGAACCTTTTTAACCTGTCAATATTGACCGGTTCTTTGAACTCATTACCATCGCTGTCCATTAAGATCGCTGCTCCCTTTGTTAGTAACTTTTTTAGCACGAATGGACCTTCCTAGGTGGGCCTGAATTTTCCCCGTATGTCTGGCACTCTTGGCCTCATCATCTTAAAGACCAAGTCCCCCTCCTTCAATGGGTGCTTCCGTATCTTTTTGCCAAAGGACCGAGCTAGCCTCTTCAGATAAACCTGATTGTGATAATATGCCCATAGCCTGTCTTCATCCAATAGATTCAACTGCAACAACCACTGTTGTGCCCATTCTGTCTCTGGAATCTCAGCTTCCATGACTACCTTTAGAGATTTCAGCTCTATTTCAACTGGCAGAACTGCTTCAGTCCCATATACCAGAGAGAATGGCGTCGCTCCTATAGAAGCTCTGACCGTGGTTCTATAACACCAGAGTGCAAAAGGGTAGTTTTTCTGCCCAGTTTTTGTAGCTTTAAACCATTTTGGCCAATACCCTCTTAACGTTCTTATTCGCTGCTTCAACCGCGCTATTAGCTTGAGGTCGGAAGGGGAAGACTTGTGATGCTGGATTCCATATTTCTGGAGCATCTGTTTAGTTTTTGCCAAGAATTATACCCCGTTATCAGATACAACGTGGTGTGGGAGGCCATATCTGCATATCAAGTTTTGCTCTATGAAGCCATGTCTCTAGCATCAACCTTTTTGAAGGACTCAGCTTCAACCCACTTGGTGAAGTAATCAATGGCGACTACGATGAACCTGTGCCCATTAGAAGCAGTAGGATGTATCTCGCCTATGATATCTATCCCCCAGGCTGCAAACGGCCATGGAGAGGTCAAATTATGTAGCTCTAAAACCGGCACATGTCTTAAGTTCGCGTACTGCTGACACAACTGGCATTACTTCACATATTTTGAACAGTCCGCATCCATTATGAGCCAATAAAATCCTTGGCGTATGATATTTTTTGCTAAGGCAAGGCCATTCATGTGAGCTCCGTAAACACCGGCATGAATCTCTTCCATAACTCTTTCAGCTTCTTTCTCTGCCAAACATCTTAATTGGATTCCATCCGCTTGTCTCTTATACAAAGTCCCATCTACACTGATAAATTGGGAGGACAACTTTCTATCATTCTTTGGTCCTTCTCAGTGGCTTCCTCTAGAAAAACTAATTTATCCAAATAATTCTGAATATCATAATACCAAGGTTCTCCATCGGCGACCTCGACGTCCACTATTTGCTCAGTTTCAAAACAAGGCTTTTCCGCACTAGAGATCAGCACGGGCCTCATAGCGACCCCTATTGGATTATCCCACATGGACACTAACATTGCGAGAGCATCAGCCAACTGATTTTCATCCCTAGGGATGAAGTGAAAGGTGCAAGCCTCAAACTGGCTACTCAACGTTCTCAAGTGTTTCACATAAGGTACCGGCCTCTCTTCTTTGATTGACCACTCCCCTTTGATCTGATGAATTACCAGGGATGAATCTCCGAAGACTTCTGAGGTCTTTGAACCTAGAGCAAGCAATGCTTCTAATCCGAAGATGCAAGCTTCATATTCCGCTTCATTATTGGTCGCTTTATATCTCAACTTCTTGGCTAATGGAAGCCTCTCACCATCCGGGGTTGTAAGGATAATTCCTGCTCCCGCCCCTTTTCTGTTAACTGACCCATCAAAAAACATCTGCCACCCTTATACTGTTATGGCCGTGACATCTTCATCTGGGAAGTTGTATTCGAACCGGTCTCCCTCAACGGGGTGTTCAGCCAGGAACTCAACTACAACCTTCCTTTAATGGTTTTCCTGGTAATGTATTCGATATCGAACTCCTACAACAATAATAGCCATCTTCCCATCTTTTCCAGTAGGGAGGGTGCCTCCTGAAGGTACCTAAGCAGGTTATGTTTAGCAACCGCTTGCATGCTAAAGAGTGGAAGTAGTGTCGCAACTTCTTGGAAGCCCAAATCACTGCCAAACAAATCTTCTCTACTTCGACATACTTGGCTTCATATAGCAGGAACTTCTTGCTAAGGTAATAAATAGCAAACTCCACTCTAAATTCATCCTCTTGGGCCATCATAGCACCCACTGAGCTATCTTCTATTGCCAAATACAAGATTAGCGGCTTGGCATGACGTGGTGGTCTTAAGACTGGTGGATTTAAGAGATAATCCTTAATGGTATTAAAGGCCAATTGACAATCATCATTCCACACCACCAGTTGGTTGTTCCAGAGAAGCTTAAAGATAGGCTCACATACCGAGGCTAGCTTGGAGATAAACCGACTGATGTACTGTAGTTTTCCTAAGAAACTCCTTACCTCTTTCTCTTTCTGGGGTACTGGCATCTCTCTAATGGCTTTAACCTTATCAGGATCTACTTCGATTCCGCTTTGACTTACCACATGGCCCAATAGCTTACTCGAGGTAACTCCAAAGATACACTTCTTGGGATTGAGGCGCAAATTATACTTACCAATCCTTTGAAAGAACTTTTCCAAAGCCTTGAAGTGACCTTCGCTAGTAGCTGACTTGATCATCATGTCGTCAACATACACCTTTACCTCTTTGTGAATCAGGTCATTCAGAATTCTAGTGGCCATTCTTTGGTAGGTTGCTCTTGCGTTCTTTAACCCGAAAGGCATAACCCGATAGGCGAAAGTACCCCATTCGGTGATGAAGGCTGTTTTGATTCGATCCACAATTTTGTTGAGGATTTGATTGTACCCAGCGTACCCATCCATGAAACTGTACATCATACAGGCAGCTGCACTATCTATTAGCACATCAATATGAGGCAAAGGGAAATCATCTTTGGGGCAGGCTTTGTTCAGGTCCCTATAGTCCACACTTACTCGGACCTTTCCATCCTTTTTAGCCACAGGAACTACATTAGCTAACCAGGTCGGGTATTTAACTTCTACCAGAAATTTAGCCTCAATTTGCTTATGGATCTCTTCTTTCACCTTTTGTGCCCATTCCGGCCTAAGGCTTCTGAGTTTTTGCTTGACTGGTTTAGACTCTGGATAAGTTGGGATGACATGTTCGGCGATGTCTCGATCAATTCCTGGCACCTCATCTTAAGTCCAGGCAAAGACCTTTTCATATTTTCTTAAAATTCTCTCAAATTTTATTCTCTCCTCAGGAGTTACATCTGATGCTATCAAATTTTCCTTTGGGTTTTCCAAAGTTCCGAGATTAAATGCAGTCGTGCTAGTTGAATTAATATAAAAAATGAATGCATAATGTTCATGATCATGAGAGATGAAATCATCAGAAACACCACACAAATAAGCAAAGTCATTCATTTCATTAACATGATTAGCAATGTTAACATTGTCATCATTAAACAGTTCAGGCATAAAAAGAGTATCTAAAACACAATTGTCTTCATCTCCTATTGGCGCCGATGTTGTAGCCGACTGTGCCTCGACTGCCTGGTTTGGTGGAGACTTTTCAAATTCCTCTTGTAACCTTCAGATCTTTTATCTCCACATCTGGCCCTGCTATCTTCCCTTTCCCTTTCAGCTGGGTGGCTAACAGCTTCTCCGTGACAACCTCTTCGGGCCCATCTTCGTCCCAGGCACTGTACTGTGTCATAATCTCTTCGTCCCAAAAGTCTTCTGCAGATTTGATCACTTCCACTTTCCAATCGAAGACATAATTGAAGATTTCAAATCCTAGAATGATCTTCCCGTTCACCCATTGAAGCTCTTCTTCTCTGGTGTACGCACAGACAGAGGATGCCAAAATAAAACTTTCTGAAATATGGGGGATCTCCTCTGACATTTCCTTCTTCTTGCCTCGCTCGCCTTTATACCCTAGGCCCTTTCGATCCTTCTAGCCTTGCGTCGTGATAGCGAACTGCAGCCCTTATGAGTTTTTACCCAGACCGGTCCCAGGGAGAAAATGCATCTTCTTCGTCATATTTACCGCTTGAGGGCTATCCACTGGCCCTTCCCCTATCACTGATACATAAAAACTGCTAAATGGCTGGTTAGTAATCCCCAAGGCAGACACCTGGTTTTCCCTAGCTGCTCTAATAGTCACCACCTCCACTTCGTGTGGTATCCTGATCATTTGGTGCAGTGTGGATGGTACTCCCCCCAATTTATGGAACCACGGCCTTCTAAGTAGGGCTAAAAAGTTGGTTGGGATGGACAAAACCACAAACTCTGCCTCCGTCTCTATAGGCCCAGTCTTAACCAAAGCTCTAAACGTCCCCAACGCTTGTCTCTGAGAATTATCATAGGCTGTGATAGTTAAATCAGACTTGCTGAGCATGCTCTCATCAAACCCAAAAGCTTGCAGTGCTACTAGTGGACAGACATTTATGGACGATTCATCATCAACCATAACACATGCTGTGTGCTTGCCATTTACCTGCGCCCTGATGTACAGCGATCGGTTGTGATTGCGGCCCTCGACTGGCAAATCAGCATCAGAATATACTAACTTCTCTCTTGATCCTCCTTTTACAAGTTCTAGTAGCTCAGACGGAGAGATTGTGGTGGCCACAGTGGATTTGCTCAAAGCCTCTTCCAGCTTCTGTCTGTGGGAAGGAGACTGTCTCAGAAGGTCCTATATAGATATTTTAGCCATGGTCTTTTTTAACTGTTTGACTATAGCATTCTCTTCCGGCTCCCTTTTTGCTGGTGATTGCACTAGTTCCTGCGACCTTTCCACTTCTGGGACTATCCTCCCGCTTCTTGTCACAGCTTTTACCTCCTCTCCTTTTCCATCTGATTCCCACAGGTTGGCAGACAATTCTCCATCATCCTTGTCTTCATCTTCTTCCCCACTTTCGCTGGTGGACCAACAATCTATCGCCCCCACGGGCATCCCTTCCTCTTTTGTCGCGGGGTGAGTGATAGCAATATATTCATTCCCACACAAGTCTCATAGGACATACTACTCGTTTAGGCTTGACCCAATCATACAAACGGGCGGCGGCACAGCATTGTAGTTGGACTACTTTTTACCATCTCTTCGCTCGCGATTAGTGATCTGCTTACTGTCGATCAAATCCTGAATCTGGTGCCTCAGCGTCATGTAATTGTCTGTCAAATACCTGGTATGTTGGTGAAAGGCACAATATTCATGCTCTTTATGCCCCGAATGTCCTTGGGTTCTGGCTGGCCTAGGTTGCAAGGGCTATAACTTTCCCTCCTTCATCAATGGCTTCAATACCCAGGACAAAGGTCGACCCAAGTTTGAGAAGTATCTCTGATTGACCCTTGTTGCTGATACCTCTGCTGTCTTTCCACTTCTAATGCCGCTGTTGGAGCCCGCTGACTTGTTTGCTCCCTAATTAGCGTAACCTCTCTTGGCATAGGCCTCACCGCTCGCCTTTCTCATAAGGTACTCTCCCTTAGCCTCTATTGCAATGTAATTTAAAGATTCCCAGTCTCTTAACCCTTTTATATTTAGTCCCTCTCTCAGATAAGGGCTAGCATTCCGAATGAACAGTCGAATCTGGTCCGGGGTGTCAGGTTTGCATTTCATTTCCATGACTATGTTCCTCCATCGGGTGAGGTATTCGTGAAAAGACTCTCCCGTCTTTTGCTGTAACAGTTCTAAATCCTTCAGAGTTACCTCCATTCTTGTACTGCAATCGTACTATCTGAGAAATTCTTCTGTTAGTAACTCCCAATCCTCTTTTGTCCTTCAGTCCAACCCATGATACTAATCCACTGCTGGACCAGTTAAGCTCAGACAAAAGTACTCGACCTTCTGCCTCTTTGTCAAGGTGGTACCCTTCATCACTAGTGAGTACTGCTTTATGTGTGCAGTGGGATCGGAGGTGCCGTCGAACTTGGGAACGTCAGGCATTTTGAAATTCTGAGGGACCAAATCATCATTGTTTAGCTCCCTATCCTCGGGGTTCATTCCTCCCCCTACCTTTAACATCTTTGACATGGCTTCAAATCTTTCTTCCATCTTCCTTCACATTGCATCCTCTAGCTTTGGCGACTTCCCTTTTACCACCACCAACTCCTCTGGCTCCTACCACACATCAACTTTAGACTTAGGGCCTTCCCTACATTCGATAGGTGCTGGTACCCTTGGCTCAACTGCAGGCGGATCAGCTGTCGCCGGGGGATCCTCTCTAACCACCCCTTGCTCCTCTTGCTCCCTAATCGGAGCAGTAGTCTGTCGCCCAGCAGGCGGGGCTAATGTAGTGGCAAAGTTACCCATCATTGCCATCATTCTGGCCTCAAATTCCTCCAACCTTCTCCCCACTTCTTCGGTGATCATCGCCTTGGTTGCATTAGAACCACTTGATGGATCAAACATGCTTGTCTCTACCAGTGAATCCGAACTTTGATCTGATACTAACTCTAGGGAAACTTTCCTCAATCGACCGTCAGGACCTCTAGACCACCTAGATGAATCTATAATGGCTGCAAAACACACTTTTGTTAGGGTGATGCATGATCGAGGTGAAATGCATGGTTGTGCTGGTGCAGCATAGACAAACACATGCAAGCAGATAGATCCTTCCGACCTTATTTCTCCCACATACGGGGTAATGTTGTCTCTTTCCTAGGTGGGCTTTATCCAAGGGTCAACAGGAAACCCATTGGACACGCATGGTGCACGGTGAAAAACCGGCAGCATAACATCTCTTGCCTAATGTACACATGTATGGGTATTTGGCCATTATGTATTTAAACGATTCAACTAAATCAAGATGGGCCCAATGGGGCATGAAAGCCCTTTATGAAGACCATTTGATTTGATTAATTTTGTTCGATACATGACAGCCCAAGTAGCAAGCATAGTATTATGGTACATTTCACCTAGTGAAAGTTTCTATTTGCCATTACATGAGTTTTGGTTGAGGTAGTGTTGCTTTAGGTCTACCCAAGCATGGTCCCTGCCGATGGGTCTAGCTCATCACGAGCATAACAATCGATTGGGTCTCCATTCGATATACCTTTAATGGTACAAGACTTGGGCTGGTGATTATCCTTAACACTTCCCTACAATGAGTGAAAGTAGGGTCATATTTTAGAAATGCACAGAGGTAAATAGGGGGCCGACTAACATAATACTAAGGCTCTAAAATGCAATGCAATTTTTTTAAAAAAAGATAGAATTTTAAGTTTTAAAAATCTAATTATATTTTAGCTAAAGCACTTTCAAAGCGAAGTCTCAAACAAGTCCCCAGTGGAGTCGCCACTGTGACGCGCGCCGAACCCAGCAAGGGCCCTCATTAAATTCGCTTTTAGGATTCGAGGGACTGGTTCGCGTCTTTTTGATCATGGGCGCCATGAGA
This sequence comes from Excoecaria cochinchinensis, assembly GCA_947683425.1. NCBI lineage: Eukaryota > Viridiplantae > Streptophyta > Magnoliopsida > Malpighiales > Euphorbiaceae > Excoecaria > Excoecaria cochinchinensis. Next base: position 35,915,547 of record CANTUQ010000092.1, read on the forward strand.
CATTTTGGATGCTTCCTTCCCAATAGAACATTGGAAAGGAACATCTAGCCCCATGGTACCTTTGGGCACCTTTGAGGTATCATGGAGTCGCCACCCAATTAACGAGGAATTGGAAGGTCTCTAACCTCTTATTGGTCAAGACCAGAGATGGTGTTTGGAACTTCACTCTTATTTATGCTTTGGTTAATTATAAATGAGTTTTTAACTTCCTAAAGTTCTACATCTCCTCTCACACGATTGATGCATTTAATTTAAAATCGCATTACAAGCATTCAAAAAGCGATAAATGAAAACTATAAAGAAAACCGATAAATAAAGCAATAAAGGAAAGCAGTAAACACACCAAGCACACAATTACATGAGAGATAGGGGTGGAATACAACCCCTAATGAAAGGAGGCTAAAGATATGGGTTGGGACGGAATACAATCCCAAAATTAAATAATATTGCCCCAAAATTAATTACAAGGGCCCAAAAGAAATGAACTTAAACCTTAAAATAATCAAACAAAATCAAATACAAGGGAAACATACATAAATCGGGATATTCATTTTGGGTTGGAACATTGGTTCCTTTGCGTTTATTTAAAGAGGGTTCGAAGAGTCATTTGATTGTTAGTTTGAAAAACCGGGATGAGTGATCCCATTTTTGGAGAAAACTAACTCTTCGTTTTGTTTGTGATATTTTTCATTCCTTGGTTAAAACAAGGGACATTGGTTCCAATTTTATTAGTGAAAATCTCAATTTAATTATAGAAATACTTTGTAATTTTTTACCGCACGCGTGCATAAATAAAACAAATATTTACAAACAAACACAAAACACATAAAAAGGGAGGTCGAAAAGATCTCACCAAACCGAAGTGTTCGTCTATGTGTCGTGACCCATCCGAGGAGTCACGGGGGTATACATGCAATGCAACTCAGATTTTAATCCTTAGACAGAAAAATAATATTAAGGATATTAGTAACAGTTTTTAAACAAAATTAATTAAGTAAGGGCGAAATAAATATTGGACACAATAATATATATAACGACAATAACAATAATAGTAATAATAATAATAATAGTAATAATAATGCAACAATAATAATAATGCAACCAAAATATTAATAACAATAGATGATATTAATAATAATGACGATAATAAGTACTAATAATAATAATGATAACAATAGTGACAGAATAATGATAATAAACATAAACATAGCAATAATAATGATAACGATAATAATAATGTTGGCAATAGTAGCAACAGGGCACTAATTCCTACAAATAATAATAATAATAATAATAATAATAATAATAATAATAATAATAATAACTAAATACAACATAATAATATTAATAGTAAATGAACCAAATAATAATAGTAATCATAATAATAATGACAATGTTGCAACATGATGATAATACTAAATAATAAAGATAATGATAATATAAATGGAGGATGGTGGCCAATGGCAAAAACAAATAAAAAATAAACTACAAAAATCAAATTAAACCAACATAGAGAAATTAGGCCCAAAAATAAGACTGGGGATGTCAACAGTGGCAAGAGTATCGGATAAACATGGCAAAAATAAAAAACTACTAACCATAAATGATAAATAAATAAGAAATTAAGACGGTTCCAAAGTGTTTACCCTCAAATATTGTAGATATGAGAAAGCGGTGTTTTGATCCGTTTTCCTTGTCGAATATTTTGCAAATATTTTGCGGTGATAAGTACAAAGAAAAAAAGAAGTAAAAAACTGTATTTTTAAACAAATGGATTTAAGAAAAAAATATTTTTGTGGGATGAGCCAAGCAAAGGAAATTAATTTTCCTTTCTTAAATCAGTCCCCAGCGAAAATGTTTTTAGAGAAAAAAAGAAGTAGAAAATGTTTCCTACCAATTTCCTTAGAAAAACTTGCGTTTTCTTCCTCTTGCTAGAGAGAAAAAACCAGTTTTCTTTTTTTTGAATAAAATTGCCGATCCCCTCAAATGAGAGAACAGCTGCCCTTTTGATTTGTTGTCTTTGTCGAAAATGGAAGGAGACAAAAGAGCTTTAAATATTAGTTAATCGAAAATAGTACGAAATGGTGAAAAACACCGGTAAAAACGGACTGGGAAAACCAGGAAATGCAGAAAATGCAGGTGAAAAGGGTTGGGCGGGCAAATATGCCCGCGTGTGGGAGGAGCATTGGCGCGCGCGCCTGCTTGGAGACGCGCCCCAACGGGGCGCTGCGCGCACCTCTGCGTGCGTGCTGCCTCCGCAGCTCACGCGCTCGCAAGCACACGCGGCTCCTGCGCCGGCGCAACCCTCCTGCTCGATATGTGGACCAAAAAAATAAAATAAAATAGGAATAAAACATGAAAAATAAAAAATAAAATAAAATAAATGAAAAATAAGAATAGAAAATAAAAATAAGAGTAAGAGTAAAAATGAAAGTGAAAGTGAAAATAAACAAACAAAAAAAATAACGATGCGAATTTTAAATCGAAGTTTTCAGAGGAACAAAGGGAGCTTTCGACAAGGAAGACATCATTCCCGACACCTTACTGGTGGCAATTATCCTTTTCATCATTGGGTAATTCTGATCTTGGACCGCCTCGGGACCCGGTGTCTACATTTTGGTTTTGGAGGCATTCTGGAAAAATAGTCTAGAATCAAGTTCTTGTTGCCTTTTATATGCTCAACTTGGAAATTGTACTTGCTAAACCATTCAACCCATCTGAGAAGTTGATGATGTGGAACAAACTTTCCTTTAAAAGAAAGCATCTTGGGGAAAGATGAACAGTCCATGATAACTGTAAAGTGATATCCAATCAGATGGAATTCGAATCTCTTTATGCCATACTTAACTGCTAAGACTTCTTTAAAGGTGGAATGATAATTGCATTCATATTCTTTAAACTGTCCACTTGCACATCAACGGATGTGTCGGATATTGTCCTTTTCTTCCAAAAGGATTGCACCCCAACATTCATCACTTGCATCTGTCTGAAGATATCTTTTTCCTGTAGAAGGAATGTGAAGAGGTGGCAGGTTTTGAGTGATTGCTTTTATCTTTTGGATTGATTGGGAGTGAGTGGCCGACCAAGGTGGAGGCTTCTTTTTTAAAAGTTGAGTGAGTGGTTTTGAAAAGTGACTAAAATGGGGAATGAACTGGCGAATGTAATTGGCTATACCAAGGAACTATTTAACTTCTTTTTGTGACAGGTGGTCATCAGGGAACTTGAGAAGCTCTTTGGCTAAGTGAGGTTGTGGCTGATAAGTGCCATTGATAAAATGCATCCCTAAGAAATCAATCTCTTCTTTAGTAATAACCATTTTTTATGGAGACAACATGATTCCATGGTCTTTGGTTAGATTGATGAATTGTTGAAGATGGGTTTGATGTGTAGGAACATCTGGTGAAAAGATTAAGACATCATCAATATAAACGAAGGCAAAGAAAGAATAGGTTCGTAAACACGAATCATGGATTGCCGAAAAATGGAGGGTGTAGTTTTGAGTCTAAAGGGCATGACAGTCCATTGGTAATGAAAGTTAAGAATACAAAAAGCAGTTTTGGGTCGATCTTCTGGTGTAATGCCGAGTTGCCAGGATACTGCTTTAAGATCGAATTTGGAAAAGATGCGAGCATTATGAAAGAATGGGAACAGTGAGGAAATATTAGGCAAACGGTATTTGTTATCTTTAAAAAAGGAGTTGAGAGGAGTGTAATCAATGACAAGTCTTTTCTTTCCACGAATCTGTTCTGAGTGTTTGTTCACATAGAAGGCCTGACAAGCCTTGTCTGACTGAGTGGGCTCAATGAGGTTTTGGGCCAGCAATTGGGTACCTTCATCTTGGGATAAAGAATAGTCTTATGGAGTCATACTAGGATGGGTGGCTTTAGTGGGGTTGGCATCTTCTGACTTCTTGAAAGGTAAGGTAACAAAGAAATAAGGACGGGTCCACAAAGGCTTTGGGTGTTTTGCTAGGAAATCTGTATGAGAGGTAGCACAATAGTGGGCTTCAAGCTGGATTTGGATATCTTGAAATGGGTTTGGGCTTTGAATAGTAAACAGGATTGGTGTAGTGGTATAAGGTTAAAAGTATTTTTTATGCTTAAGTCTAGTGGGTTGAATATGAAGTTTGGGCATTTGAAACAATGCATCGAACCGAAGGACAAGATCTTTTCCAGGGAGTTCAGAACCAAGAGCATGAACCCAAACTAAACAATTAGGGAATAATTGGATCTTTATGGGCTGCTTTGTCTTGAGTTTAATAGTAAGAATATCTTGATTTGCTGCTTGAAAGTGCTGGGTATAAGGTTTCCAAAAGGATTCAGGAAGAACTTTTGGATTGAGAATCATATTATGGACACTAGTATCAACAAAGGCAATAACATTGATAGGTCTGGCAAATTTGTTTGAGAAAATCTTAGCAGGAACCAAAGGAATGGGATGTGAAAAAGAAATGGGTTTAAGTGATAATTCTGGGAGAGGTAAAGGGTTGACCGTAAGAGGTAAGGGATTGATAGCAGCAATATCAGTTAGGGATTCCTCTTCAAAGTCCTAATCTGAAAAATCAGAGTCAGAATCTTGAATGGCAAAAAGAGTATAAGTGTCTGCATCATCATCAATTAAGAAAAATGATTCAACATCATCATGTTGAAGATCAATGGGAGAAGCTTGTTGAATAAGCTTCTGGGACTTCCTTTTATTAAGACAGGATTTTGCAAAATGTCCTTTCTCACCACAAGCGTAACATCTGTCTCCTTTCTGTTTGAATCTTTTTCGTTGGAAGAACCGAATTTTCCTTTTCTTTCTCGAAGGATAAATTCTTCTGGTCTTCTTGGGAAACATAGACTATTTGTGATTTTTACAAGAGCAGTCTTTCTTCGGGAAATACTTAATCTCTAAATCTGGTCGTCTGCATGCCGCTTTGAGTTGAGGATCTTTTCCATTTTTCATGGTATCTTTGATCAGTTTTTTGAGAAGTACAAAGACAATCAAGGGCCATTAGCACTTTCTGGAATATTTGTCCAAGCGAGAGGGAGTTCAACTGAATTCCTTGCTCTCTTATCAAGTACATAGTACTGTCAGCCAATTGTTCTGGAATGGAGGACAAAAATCCTTGCTTCAGATTTGGATCAGTAGCACCATTCAGCATATAAAAGACTTTTGACATTCTTTTATAATGCTTGTCAAGATCTTTTCGAAGGAGAGAACAGCACTTCATTCTGAAATAATCGTTGCGAGCAGTTTCTTCAAAGTCAGCAATATTGCCAATAAATTCAATATGAATTTTTTGTAACACATAGGCAATAGACTCACAGCGAAGGAACTGGAGCTTGGAGTACTCATCTAGTCGAACATACCAATCACGAAGTCTTACAATGAAACGGAAAGAGAATTCAACGAAGATTGGTTCTAACAGAGTGACTTCTGGTCTTCTGATATGCAATTCAAGCCAAGCATAGAACTCTTGGATTCGATCTCTCCATTTATGACAAGGAATGTCCTCGAACTGAAACCAAGGTCATGAAGTTAGTTATCCTGTATGGGGTGGTCTGCTTTTTCTTCATCATCAGGCTCATCAGCATGATATTGATGAGTTGTTGTGCTTTCATTAGGAGGGTCTGCCATATAGATGGGAAAATATTTTGGATTTGGTTCAGTTGAGTCTAAGAGATCATCATCTGAAATATCATCTTTATTAGGAATGGCAGATGAGATAGCAGGAGCAGTCTGCAATGCTTTTTTTTTAAGGAATCTATGAGAGGATTGTCTTCTGATGGTTGGATCATATGTGATGAGGGTGGCTCAGAAATTACAATTCCTTTTTATTTATTGTCAGGAGTTGCAACAACTGGGTTGGATGGTTCAGAGGTTGAGGGTATAGTCTGAGTGAAAGGAGGGGTGATTATTATTGGAGCAGAGGTTGTAGATCTTTTAGGTTGTTTACGAAGCTGTTGCTGTATAAACAGTTCGTGAGATGTTTCTTTTGATGGAGAAAAGGTGCAGGTAATAGAACAAATGATGGGCAGTAAATAACTTGATCTGAGCAGGTGAGGTAAGAGAACATGCAGAGGGATTAGATTCCTTTCTTATTATTGAGAGATTTTGGAATGGATTTTGATTTTTTTTGGATTTGGATGTGGTCTGAACCTATCCATTGTGTAGATTAATGGTAAGGTGGTAATGGTAGTGATAGGTTTTGGTTTTGGAGGCAGTCTGGAAAGATAGTCTGGAAATTAATGGTAAGTTCTTGTTGCCTTTTATATGCTCAACCTAGAAATTATACTTGCTAAACCTTTCAACCCATCTGAGAAGTTGATAATGTGGAACAGACTTTCCTTTGAAGGAAAGCATCTTGGGAAAGATATCTTCAGATAGATGCAAGTGATGAATGCTGGGGTGTAATCCTTTTGGAAGAAAAGGACAATATTCGACACATCTGTGGATATGCAAGTGGACAGTTTAAAGAATCTGAATGCCATTATCATTCCATCTTTAAAGAAATCTTAGCAGTTAAGTATGGCATAAAGAGATTCTAATTCCATTTGATTGGACATCACTTTACTGTTGTCATGGACTGTTCATCTTTCCCCAAGATGCTTTCCTTCAAAGGAAAGTCTGTTGCACATCATCAACTTCTCAAATGGGCTGAATGGTTTAGCAAGTACAATTTCTAGGTTGAGCATATAAAAGGCAACAAGAACTTGATTCCAGACTATCATTCCAGACTGCCTCCAAAACCAAAACCTATCACTACCATTACTACCTTACCATTAATATACACAATGGATAGATTTAGACCATATCCAAATCCCAGAAAAAATCAAAATCCATTCCAAAATCTCTCAGCAACAAGGAAGGAATCTAATCCCTCTGCATGTTCTCTTACCTCACCTGCTCAGATCAAGTTATTTGCTACCCGTCATTTGTTCTATTACCTGCACCTTTTCTCTATCAAAAGAAACATCTCACCTATAGAAAACTACTATCACACTGATCAACCATGGGCTATCCTTTTTAAGGGGTTAATTTCATCTGTGGTATCTAAACTTTCTCAATTGTAATGTTATGATCACTAAACTTTGATTTGTAACGAAAAAATAACACATCTTTTATTTTGTAACAAGAAGGTCACAATGACCGGAACTTGCTTAATCCGGCCACCGGCGCGTGAAAATCACGGTGAGATCCATTGCCACGTACGAAAAAATGCCACATCGAATGCTGACTAGATCTGGGGTTAATTTCATCCGTGGTAACTAAACTTTCGCAATTGTAATGTTGTGGTCATTAAACTTTGATTTGTAACGAAAAAATAATCCATCTTTTATTTTGTAATAGGAAGGTCATAATGATCGGAATTTGCCTAATCTAGCCATCATCGCGTGAGAATAACGGCTACATCCATTGCCACGTAAGAAAAAATGCCACATCGGGTGCTGACATGGATCCGATGTAGCATGATTTTTTATAAAAAAAATTAATTTTTTTGTACTGTCTGTCTCTTCGTTCTTTTCTTTCTATCTATCGCTTTCTCTCCATATCTATCTCGCATAATCACTGACAAGATTGTGGTGGTTCATTCTTCTTCTCATCTCTCACTGTTTAGTCTTCGAAGTGATCATTATGGCTTCAAACTCGTAACCACAATAAGGGATAACAATTTCTCTTCCTTCACTTCAATTAAAACGGTTTTCAATTTTCTTTAGTTGAAAACCATTTTAGTTGAATTGAAGAAAGAGTAATTATTATCCCTTATTGTGGTTGTGAGGTTGAAGCCATAATGAAGACTTCAAAGACTAAACAGAGAGAGGCAAGAAGAAAAAGAAGCCACCACGATCTGGTCAATGAGTACATGAGATAAATTTGAAAAGAAAGCAATAGAGAGGGAGAGAGATAGATAGAAAGAGAAGAATGAAGAGGCAGACAGTAAAAAAAATTATTTTTTTTTTAAAATATGCCACTGTGGATCTAATCAGCATCCAACGTGGCATTTTTTCTTACGTGGCAATGGGTTTCGCAGTAATTCTCTCACGACGGTGGCTAGATTAGGCAAATTCTGATTATTATGACCTTCCTATTACAAAATAAAAGACATTATTTTTTTATTACAAATCAAAGTTTAATGACCACAACATTACAATTGCAAAAGTTTAATTACCACGGATAAAATTAACCCCGAATCCAGTCAGCGTCCGACGTGGCATTTTTTTTTACTGTGGCAATGGGTCTCACTGTGATTACCACGCACCGGTGGCCGAATTAGGCAAATTCTGGTCATTGTGATCTTATTGTTACAAAATAAAAGATGGGTTATTTTTTCGTTACAAATCAAATTTTAGTGACCATAACGTTACAATTGCAAAAGTTTAGTTATCACGGATGAAATTAACCCCCTTTTTAAGTTCTACCAAAGTTTGCCAGAATATGAGGAAGAAATTTGATTTCTCTGGTGCCTTTCTGTACTCTATACTCATGCTGTGTTATTTACACTTGTGGAAATATATGACATTCTTACCAATCCAGATAGTAAGTCTCCTTCTATTGGCAGTTTTTAGAATGGTATGCCCCTCTTTCTTGGTGGCGCTATGAATTCCTGAGAAGAATCCAAGCTCTCCAGCTATGGCAGAAAACTAAATCGCAGGCAAAGAGCTATTCTGTTCTTTACTTTTTTACTAGACCTTATGCCTGGAATCCCTCTCAAAACTCTATCTGGGCACAACCTCAAGCTTTTCACTGGTAAACATTTGAACATCCTGACTTCCTGTCAAATCCTACTCTCAAGACCTCCCTTCACCACATGCTTTGTGAACTCAACAATATTGAACCTTCTTTACTTCATCCACCAGCATATAACATTGTTGAATCATCTCTCGAGCCTAATTATTTAGATTCTCTGTTCGAGGATTCCCAGGACCTTTATTTTACCCTGAATTTTCCTGATAATGATAATTCTCCCATGGCTCAAAACTTTCTGTCAATACCAGACCAGCAACTAGAGCAAGAGAACAAGAATAAGACAACATTGAGTTTGACTGGACCCCACAACTTCGTACAACTGATCTGGACCCAGAAGACATGAATATGTCTCCATCACATGAATCCATCAACCATAAGGAGTGAAGCTACTTTATTAAAGCTACTTTTGTAAAGTTACTTTAGTAAAGCAACTTTAGTAAAGCTACTTTAGTAAAAGATAAGATTCTTTCTTATCTTCTTATCTTAAGATAGTGAACGCTTAGGTAAGCAGTGATGTAAGCCTTCTTTAAAAGGCCTATAAATAAGTGTGTAAGATCTCTTTGTAAGATAAGCTTAAGAAAGAAATAAAACCTTCAGTTTTCTTTCAATATGAATCTCTAAACTTCTCTTCTCTTCTTATTATAATATTCTTATTCATCATTCTTGGATCCTGTTATCTAACTCCAATGTATGAAATGAATTATGTTGTATGTTGTGTTTGTCTAAGAGGACAGTCCACCAGTAGGCCAGGAGAGCCGTTTAGTTTGGATCATCATAAGTGACTTTCACTTATTCAACTGATTTGTTTCATGTCTCGGGATACTTGGTATCAGAGCCTTAAAATTGATGTTTAAGTTATTATAATAAGAGAGAAAATTCCATAACCATGTCTGATATATCTACACCCAGAACTTCTTCTTCTTCTCGGTCTTCCTTTTCACTTAAACCTGAAACTATTCAAAAGCTCAATTACCTTTATGAATTAAACTTCTTGGATAATTCACAAAAAATCCAAGATTCTCTTCTTCCTTTCCTCAACCCTTATGATGCCTTCGCAAAATCACGAACCAATGTTTTTTCTAGTATCAAAACCCTTGTTCGATAACCCAGATCTCAAGTAAAGGAATATATTTAATCCTCTTCCTTTACTCAACATCCAATCAAAGCTACAGGAAAAGAACGGTTTGTAGCCCTCGAAGTACCTTCTGAATCTATCTCAAATTGGATTCATCAAGGTTTGACTCATATTCACTTTGGTGCTATTCGAATTGCTGTCACTTACCATGGACACAAAGGTCTTCATGTCTTTGCTCGAATTGCTCTTCTTGATACCAGATACTTGAATTACTCCCAAGCTATTATTGGCACAGTCCAGATATCCTTAAATGCTGAAACAGTCATGTTTACCTTTTATCCTAACTTCAACATGAGGTTATAGGATTTTTACATCCTTGACAATCTGAATGTTCAGATCCAGATTACAGGAGCTGATCAGGTCCAAACAACTGATGTGGCAACTTTGCACTATCAAATGATCTACCGTGTCCAGAACCATGCACTGGATATATGCCTTCCTTGTTCTAATGATGCTTTGATAGTAAGTGCAGATTCCACTCAGGTTCCTACCTATGTCCAAATTCTTAAGCAGCTTACAAAAAGAAGAACTATTGATGTATTTCCCTCAATCATGGCTTACCAGCTACGATACTCTCCATCAAAAAAAGAAGCCTGTGCAGTTTACTACTCCTATCTTTATCAAAAGAAAGGATGGTATGATTGAAACAAAGTTTGTCCCTCCTAAAATAAAAGATCAACCAGAATCTTCTGCAGCCTCTGTCTTCTCTACCCAATTCATGCTTCAACCTCTCCCTTCTCTTCAGTAGGAAGAAATTCCTATTAAAGCCTTTGATGCTGATGGAAATCCCATCTATGCTTACAAGCGGGATGGCCATTGTTACTGGGATAACTGTGATTGTGATGATTGTTATCAAGCCTCACTTGAAGCTGAATTAGACGATGATGATCTCAAACGGAGACGAAGAAAAGCCAAGAAGAAAGTATCCACTCAAGCTCGGCTTCAAGATCATCTTGATGAAGATGATGATCCTACAGTTGGCATACTTGGAGAACCCTCAGACAAATATGATTATGTTGTTCAATATACAGCACCACCACATTTTACACCATCTAAACCTTCACCACGACTTTCACCAGCACCACCATCTCCACATTTCCCAAAACCTTTTACACCACTACCTCCACCTAAGCCTTTTCAGAAACAATACCCTCAATCATGTGCAACCTCCTCCCTTGTTTGGAAACCTAAGCCTATCCAACCTTCACCTGCTGTATTTATGTACCAACCAACTGGCACATATACAGATTAATTTCCAACACTCCAAGAAACCACCAATCCCGATACAAAGATCCGTACTACCCTTTTTGTCAAGTCACCCGGTGTTTCTGCTGAAGAAGTCCACAGATCTGTTCAAACGGCTGAAGCAGTTCTTAATTGGCAATCAGAGAACGCTCTAGCCCAAAATAAAGTTCTTCACAGGATAAAAACTAAAGTTGACCATGTTTCTTCCCATGTGGAAACTTTGGACTCTCAGATCACCAATCAGAATGTTGTTGCCTACTAGTTGCTTGCAAGGTTACAAAATTAAGTTGCTGATCTAGATAGACAACGCTCAGTGAGTCTATGACTCCACTTTTCAGGAAAAAGCTTCTGAAGTTACTCGGTTAAAGGAAAAAATTGCAACTATCAAAAGGGATCTAGCCAGGACTACAACTCCAGCTCCTCCTACTATCTCCTTCCCTTTTTACAATCCCAGCCTTACTCCATTTACCCACCAGCCTCTTATCCAAGTTCCACCCTTTTCTAAATCCTCACAACACTACAAGAAATTTTACTTTTTGTGACAAATTTTTTAATGACGCATAAAATTTCGTCACTAATTATAATTTACAACGATGAATTTTTTAAAACGTCACCGTAGTATTTGTTACTGTGACAAAATTATTTTACGTCATTTTATGTTTTAATTTTCGTCACTAATAGATTAATTTTGTGACGAAAAATATATTTCGTCATGGTTTTTTTAGGAGAGATAATTTTCCACCTTTTTTTTAGGGAAAAAATTTAATGATAAAATAATAACTTATTGCAACGTATAAAATCGTCACAAAATATTTATTTTTCGTGGCGAATTATTTTTGTCATAATTGAATAAATTAGTGACAATAAAATTATTTCGTCACAAATAACGTATCGATATAAAAAAAATTCTAATTAATTAATTTTTTCGAAAAATTTTAGTTTAAAAATAATTTTATTTATGACAAATAAATGTGTCACAAAAAATAAATATACTGTAACGAGGTACAATTTCGTCACCTTTAATATGGAGGAAAAATTTCCAACCATTTTCTTTTGGAGGGAAAAAAATATAACGAAAAAAATGACTCTTTACGACATATAAATTCGTCATGAAATATTTATTTTCTTGTGACATGAATTATTTTTGTCATAATTTAATGAATTAGTGACGATAAAATTATTTCGTCACAATAAAGTTATTTATTATAAATAAATATGTTATAAAAAAGGAATATATTATGACAAAATACAATTTCGTCACCAGTATAATCAATTTATGACAATAATAATATTTTGTCACAATTGATTGTAATATTAATATATGACAAAGAAATTATGTCATAAAAAATAATTGAATTTATGACAAATAAATATGTCAAAAAAATGAATATATTGTTACAAAATATAAGTTTATTATTAATATAATCAACTTGCGTGGTCATAATATTTTGTCACAATCGACTGTAATAAAAATATGCTACAACTAAATTATATTATAAATAAATTATTTTATTTTATAATTAAAAAGGTCTCCAACAAATTTTTTTAATCACTAAAAATAACTAAATTATATATGACAATTAATTAATTAATAATATAATAATAATTTAAAATAAAGTTCCGCTGCAACCGAACCGACCGATTACATATCCTAAACGACGTGGTTTTTTATATGGCGGGAGTATTTACATCCAAATGTAACCTAAAATCACAAAATACATTTTCCATTGCTAACTTCTTCAACTCTCTACTCTACCTCACGCGTAACCCACAACCCAACCCCCCCCCCCCCCCCCAAGAGCCACCAGGCGCCAGATCCGGCGTTGGCCCCCTATCCCACTGCCGTTCGCTCCCTCGCCGCCGCTGGCCCCCACCCTGCCTTTACAGATCCAGTCTTGTAGCTGCCGCTGCCTTGCGCCCCATCTCCCTCTCCTGCTGTCAGTTTGTCGCCGTCGCCGCTCGCCCCCTCTTCTCTTGCTTGCCGGCGACTCTGCCCTCTTTCTCACCGGCGACTCTGCTTTTCATGAAGCTTTCGCCTTCTCTCGATGCCATTCATTTGACTGACAATTATGTCCAGGTAATTCTATTTACTCTTTTAATTTTCGATTCTTCTGGTTCTTTTGCAATTCGAGCATAGTTGAAGAATCATGTCCGAGTTCAAGGAACAAGTTTTGTCATACCCAACATTACTTCTAGATTTGCAGGATGTCTGAGACTCAAGTGCTCCACTCCAATTGGGAATTTCATGATCTTCAAGATATTTGTGCATATTTTTATTTGGGAATTTTGGATGAGTTATTACATGAACTAATAGATCAACTTCATTTAATTAATTTAAAGAAAAAAAAAGTATGTGTAACGTTATAAATTGTGATTTTAATCCTCCTCTAATTATAGTATAACATAACATGAATATGCTAATAAACTTTTGTTTTCGTAAGTATGACGATGAGTAATTATTCCATGAATAATGCATTGATACTCAGGATAGATATCTAATTAACTAAATGCAAACAACCTTGTAATGATTAATTTGCATTTAGTTAATTAGAAATTGCGTTTGGTTAATGCAAAATCATTGATTCTAGGTTTAAAGTTAAACACAATGCATGGCTATTGCAAAAGCAATAAACGGCCTTGTGTCTGTGGTTGCTCATTTACAGCAAAACTCCACTGACGTCATTATCAGGCGCTTATATTTGTGGACCAAGTCTGTTTTCCAAACTACTTAATATGATAATATGCTAATACTTGTTGAAGAGGGAAACAAGGAAGAATGTTTTGTTTATCTACAAAACTTAAAATAATCAATGTGGTTTTTACTTTTAAGTTGGAACAGAAATAGGTTGCTAATATATAGTGATGGATAGTGGTCACAGCATTAGCAAGAAAGTTGGATTAATAAGATAAGAAAGTTGAATTATTCACAGTGTTTAACTTAATTGATCATATAGATACTGAGAAATTGGAAATAGATTCTTGCAATTTACAGCGGAATTTAATGTTTTATTTCTCTCTTGTTATTGGAATTGGAATCGTTCAACTGGAAGTTTAGATGTCGAAATTATTTTGCTATTTGACCAAATATGTTTTCTGGTGGATGAATCATAGGATAATTCATTTTATAGTTACGAGATGATTGATGCTTTATTATTTATTTTCTCATCATTTCTCATGACATCATTTCTCATCATTTTCAGTTCTTTTTATTTTTGTTGAGCATTCTGTTGCTTTCCAGCATATTTTCTCTATTTATGAAAGACATAAAAGCATAATTTTTCTTATGGTTTGGTGTGGATTTTTCTACTGCATCCAAGTTTTTGAGAAAGAAGGGGTTAGATTGGTAGTTGATAATATTTCATATGACTTCATGAAAGGAGCGACTGTTAACTACGTTGAGGAGCTGATTCGTTCTGCTTTTGTTATAAGTCATTCATCCTATCCACTGTGCATTTTCTTTTCAAAAGATCAAAAAAAAAATCCTTTTTATGAATTTTTTGTTCTTTTCCTTTACTCTGTTTATGATATTAAAATGCATTATTACATTTGTTATGCCTTAGGAATTCTGATATTCATATATTCTTATGTGCATGTGATTGTTGTTATACTGAGATTTGTCAATTTTGTTAAAGTAACAATAATTTTTTTTTCTTTTTTTAGGATACACAAGAATCAATTATATTTTTGAAGGTCTATGCCACTATCAAGTTTAAATTATCTTTCATATTAAATTTGGCCATTATTTTCAGTTTTTTTCCTTTTCTTTGATCTTATAAATTTATAAAATTTCTCTGTTGTCATAGTCTGCTGAATGCCGAGTAACATGAAGTATAAGCTATTGTGTTATATTTTAATGCTCTCAAGTCTCAACCTCTATCGTTCTGCTATGTTACCCTTGTATCATTATTAACCATTTCCTCAAGTGTTAGTTTTATGCAACTTCTCTAGCCACCACATCCTCATTGTTTCACTGAACTTAGGAGTACTCAGCATTATAAGCTGCTAACATTCAAGCTTTTCATGAAGTGTGAAGTAGAGTAGCCTTTCTTTTATTTTCTTATTCTCTTGTTAGTTATGTACTGCTACATTTCAAGCTCTTAGCAGAAATAAGTTATTTTTTAAATTGTGGATTTACTTACTATATTTTGTTTTATTTTTTCAGAACCATTGAATACTTGAAGGACCATTTACAAGGCATACATGAAGTATGAAGCAGAGTAGCTTTTCTTTTGTGTTCTTATTCTCTTGTCAGTTTTGTACTGTTGGATTTACTTCTGATTAAATAAATACTTTATAGCTTATTGGCATTTTTCTTTACAAAGTTAATTGGTTGTATAACATTTAATTTAAAACGTGTCATTTTTTGTGCAACGCATATATGACAAGTATATTTGTCATAATTTGTTGACTTATTAGTTCATAAATGACGATATAATATTCACAATTACGATATTAATATTGTTATAAAAAATATTTCTTAATGACAATAAAAAGTTGTCACTAAAATTATTTTTTTGTGGCAATTATTTTTGTCTGTATTTATGTCACTAATTTATAAAATAATATGACGATTTATATTCATCATTAATATACATTAATTTAATGACGAAATCATTTTTCGTCACTTAAAGTATTAGATTTAATGATGACATTAAATATTTTATGACGAAAATTATATTTATTTGTGACAATAATTACGTAACCAATATTTAATAGTTTTAACTAGAAGTAGAGTTTCGCCATTAAAAATATTTAATTTTGTGACGAATTTTAAATTTGTCAAAAAAAATGCCAATATTTTGTGACGATAAACAATATAATGTGATGAAATATAATTTTATTTATGACATAATTTTTGTCATGAAAAGTAAGAATTAAAGATGACAATAATCATTTTCGTCATAAAAAATGATACTTACGGTGACAAAAAAGTAAATTGTTACGTAAAATTTTATGTTACGCGCCTACCGTTACGTTCTCTGTGACGATAAAAATTCGTCACCTTATCTTTTCAGCGACGAAAATTGAATTTTTCATGACAATTTTTTGCGTCATAAAAAGTGTAATTTCTTGTAGTGCAAGTAGATCTTGATAGTTTAGGATATTCTCATGAACTGTTTATGCAGCACCAGCTTCGTAAACAACCTAAAAGATCTACAACCTCTGCTCTATTAATAACCACCCCTCCTTTTACTCAGACTATACCCTCAACCTTTGAACCATCCAACCCAGTTATTGTAACTCCTGACAATAAACAAAAAGGAATTGTAATTTCTGAGCCACCCTCATCACATATGATCCAACCATCAGAAGACAATCCTCTCTTAGATTCCTTAAAGAAAAAAGCATTGCAGACTACTCCTACTATCTCATCTACCATTCCTAATAAAGATGATATTTCAAATGATCATCTCTCAGACTCAACTGAATCGAGTTCTGATTATTCAGAAGATGAACTAGATCCAAAATATTTTCCCATCTATATGGCAGACCCTCCTGATGAAAGCACAATAACTCATCAATATCATGCTGATAAGCCTGATGATGAAGCAGAAAGCAGACTACCCCATACAGGACAACCAACTTCAGGACCTTAGTTTTAGTTCGAGGACATTCCTCGTTATAAATGGAGAGATCAAATCTAAGAGTTCTTGGCTTGAATTGCAGATCAGAAGACCAGAAGTCACTCTGTTAGAACCAATCTTCATTGATTTCTCTTCCTGTTTCATTGGAAGACTTCGTGATTGGTTTGTTCGACTAGATGAGTACTCCAAACTCCAGTTCCTTCACTGTGAGTCTATTGCATATGTGTTGCAAAAAATTCATACTGAATTTATTGGTAATACTACTGACTTTGAAGAAACTACTCACGACGATTATTTCAGAATGAAGTGCTATTCTCTCCTTCGAAAAGATCTTGACAAGCATTATAAAAGAATGTCAAGTCTTTTATATGCTGATGTGACGCGCGCCGGAACCAGCAAGGCCCTCGTCGGGAATCCACTTTAGGATTCGAGGGATTGGTTCGCGTCTTTTCCGATCTTAAGTGTTATGAGATATTTTTCGGCACCTCCTTTCACAATAAAACATTGAAAAGGACCATCCATCGCCATAACACCTTTAGGCACTTTTGAGGTATTTTGGAGTCGCCACCCAATTTACGAGAAATTGGGAAAATTTAACCTCTTATCGGTCTAAACCAGAGATGGTGTTCGGAACTTCACACTTATTTATGTCTTGATTAATTATAAAAGAGCTTTTAAATTACAAAATTTTATTCCTCCTCTCACACGATTAATGCATTGAATTTAAAGCGCACATCAATCACATATGAAATGATAAATAAAAATGAAAATAATGACAAAATTAAATTACAACGAAACTAGGGGCGGAATACAACCCCCATTGTAAATAAAATATAAATCACGCATAAAACGGGGTATTTATTAATGTTGAGGACGTTGGTCCTCTCATGCACAATTAAAGAAAATCATTTTAAAGTGACAATTTATTTTGGATGGAAAACTAGGACGTTGGTCCCATTTTATTAGAAAATCCAATTTTATTTGTAGAAATATTTTTGTGTGATTTTTGATTAAGCGTGCATAAAATAAATGGTTTAATTAATTATTACATGCCAAATAACTCAGTAAAACAAACAAAAAATAACAAGTACAATAAAAATAATAATAATTCTCCGGTCTCCTCTTCCATTCGCACGGACGCTCAAACAGGGGAACACAAGAATTTGACACAAGGAAAAACAAACACAGGTAAAATTGATGTTAGTGTCCAAACAAAATTCAATTAAACAAAAATAATGAACTAGGTAAAATATGCATATTGAGTGACTAGTAAATTAGATGATACATGAAGCTAAGTTGACATATTAAAATATTACGTTAAATGGTAAAAAAAATAACAATAATAGCAATAATAATAACAATAATATTAAATAAATAGTGATAATGACGACAAAGACGACAAGAATAATAATAATAATAATAATAATAATAATAATGATAATAATGATAATGTGTAATGATAAATAATGACAATAGTAATATTAATGAAAATAACAATAATAATAGTAATGATGATAATAATAATAATGACGAACGATGAAATGAAACGATGGAAAAAATAATATTAGAAACCTTAGATCTATGTAAGAAAACACAGAAAATAATTAAAAACCAAACAAATGCAAAAGTCCACATGGTTAACAATTAATTAGCAAGGGTTATGTTAAAAACGTATATAATGATGATGATAAAAATAAATATTAATTCTTATGATAATAAGAACAATAATAAAAATAATAAGCCAATGAAATTAAGTGAATAAATAAAAGGAAAAACATGCATCACGCGGTAATAACATTTAAGCATGCAAAAATTATAAAAGGGTGATAATAAAAGAGAAAATCATACAAATCCCGTTTTTAGCATTATATAGATCTATCCATTTTTATGCCAGCGACAAAATGAGAAGATGAATATTCATGCTAAAAAGATAGATCTCACATCAAAAAACACATACATGTATTAATTCACAAAAATAACAACATAACATAACTTAAGATAAATTAACATGAATAAATTGAAGTAAAAATGAGATGAAAAATAGGTCCAAGAATCTTTACCCTCAGAGTTAAATGATATTGAAGAAAGATAGTCCGATCTAATCTCTTGTCAAGATCCGAAAATTAACTCGAAAATGTGTTCAAGTAAATCTTGAGTTTATGTCTAAAAAACTCAAGAACACCAACAAGAAAAATGATTTGATTTTTTTTTTGTTTGATATGTGATCTGAAAATTCAAGTTAAGGAATTGATTTTCCTTTCTCAAAGGTTTCAAGATCAATCAAAATTTTTAGAGATAAAAAAACTAGAGTGAAATTTAAGATGAAAACTTATAGAGTAAAAGAAAAGAATTAAGAGAATTGAAGAAATAATTTTTGTTTTGGAGAATAATAAAAGATGAAATCCAAGAACCTTGAACCCTTTTGTTTTTTCCAGCAAAACCCACAAACTCCCCTCAAGAAGCTCTCTCCCAAATGACTTAGGAAAAAAAATCTTTTCTAGAGAGAATTTTTCTTTTTTTTCTTTCAAGACCAATCTTTCCCCTCCTTTCAAAATGAAATCTCACCCCCGTAAAATCCTACCATCCTCTGCCCTCTCCAGCTCCCCTCATATTTCCCCAAGATCCCCCCCCACAAATTTTCAACAAAACACACTCAAAAATCCAAAATTAAATCCCTAAAGTCAAATTTGGACAATTAACATTTTTATTTATTTTTAATTATTTTTGTCATTTTTTGAATTTTAATTCCCACCCAATTTGACCAATATTTATTAAATTTAATAAAATCTGAAAAAAATTAGAAGGAAAAATTATTTTTTTAGCCTAAAAAGTGAAAAACATGAATTTCGGCGGAAATGGGCGATTGCGGCGGGGACTGGGCAGGATCGACGAGATTTCTTGCCGATCCTGGGCGAGCTGGCGCGCAGCGGGGCTTTAGCAATGCGCAACGGCGCGTCGCTCTTTCTCGCGCAGGGGTCGCTGCGCAGGGCGCTGCGCCCAGCGCCAGTGCGCTGCCACAAACGCGCCGACGTGCCCGACGTTCGCGATTTTTTTTTTCAAATTTAATTTTTTTTTCAGAAAATATAATAAAATGAAATACAAAAACATGAATAAAAATAAAAATACAAATAAAAAATAAAAATAAAAATAAATAAAAATGAGAATGAACACTTTAAAAGAATTTTGAGGAAAATAAAAGAACTTGACAAAGAAATGACCGATTCCTATTTTCTTGCTCATGAATTGGTCTTTATTTTCATCATCGGGTAATCCTAATCTTGGACCGACTCGGGACCTGGTGTCTACAGCTGAATGGTGCTAATGATCCAAATCTGAAGTAAGGATTTTTGTCCTCTATTCTAGAATAATTGGCTGACAGTACGATGTACTTGATAAGGGAGTAAGGAATTAAGTTGAACTCCCTCTCGCTTGGACAAATATTCCAAAAAGTGCTCATGGCCCTTGATCGTCTTTGTACTTCTAAAAAACTGATCAAAGATACCATGAAAAAAGGAAAAGATCCTCAACTCAAAGCGGCGTGCAGACGACCAGATTTGGAGATTATGTGTTTCCCGAAGAAAGACTGCTCCTGTAAAATTCACAAATAGTCTATGTTTCCCAAAAAGACCTGAAGAATTTATCCTTCGAGAAAAAAAAGGAAAATTCGATTCTTCCGACGGAAAAGATTCAAACAGAAAGGAGACAGATGTTACGCTTGTGATAAGAAAGGATATTTTGCAAAATCCTGTCCTAATAAAAGGAAGTCCCAGAAGCTTATTCAACATATTCAACAAGATTCTCCCATTGATCTTCAACATGATGATATTGAATCATTTTTCTCAGTTGATGATGATGCAGACACTTATACTCTTTTTGCCATTCAAGATTCTGACTCTGATTTTTTAGATGAGGACTCTGAAGAGGAATCCTTAACTGATATTGCTGCTGTCAACCCTTTACCTCTTACGGTCAACCCTTTACCTCTCCCAGAATTATCACTTAAATCCATTTCTTTTTCACATCCCATTCCTTTGGTTCTTGCCAAGATTTTCTCAGACAAATTTGTCAGACCTAACAATGTTATTGCCTTTGTTGATACTGGTGTCCATTATACCATTCTCAATCCAAAAAGTTTTTCCTGAATCCTTTTGGAAACCTTACACCCAGCACTTTCAAGTAGCAAATAAATGTATTCTTACCATCAAACTCAAGACAAAGCAACCCATAAAGATCCAATTATTCCCTGATTGTTCAGTTTGGGTTCATGCTCTTGGTTCTGAACTCCTTGGAAAAGATCTTGTCCTTGGGTTTGATGCATTGTTTCAAATGCCCAAACTTCATATCCAACCCACTGAATTTAAGCACAGAAAATACTTTCAACCTTATACCACTACACCAACCCTGTTTACTATCCAAAGCCCAAACCCATTTCAAGATATCCAAATCCAGCTTGAAACCCATGTTGTGCTACCTCTCATACAGATTTCCTAGCAAAGCACCCAAAGCCTTTGTGGACCAGTTCTGAATTCTTTTGTCGATATTAATAGCCGTGAAGATACTTTAAAAATTATTTTAGAGAAGGATGAGTTGTGAAACGATTTATAGATTCACCATGCACTAAACTAAAGATGTCTGATGCTGAAAGATTTGCTGCTGGAATGTTATTTGCATCTTATTTTTGAAGATACATTTGTAATATGCAGACATTTAACTTGAGTCATTGCTGCAATTGAGCGAGGTATGTTAGAGCTGAGGAAACTGAGCATAGAGCAACAGCTTTGGGAAACATCTCGGAGAGAAATCGATCAGCCGCCTTCAGCCCCAGTTGCCAATCATTAGCATACAAACTCAGACCTCTCATATTGATTAGTCAAACTTCCTTTTTGTTTTTTCTTTCATTCTTGTAGGTCTCTTCTCTTGTGTCAATTATATATTTAGCATTTTTTTTCTTTTTACATATTTCTTTCTGTATTCAATTTTGATCTTCTTACTATTCTCATTTTAGGGATTTCCCATGTCACGTGGCAATGTCATATATGATTTTGTGGTTGGTATTTGGTGTTGAAATAATTATTGTATTTCTTGACAGTATTGTACGTTCTGTAATTAAGCTGTTAAATTGGATACGTTTTCATATATAATTTTTTTTTTTCTGTAGAACGTTAAATATTATAGTTGGGAAATAGGAGTAATGCTTGGTATACATTTTACAACAGCAACAACAGCAGCAGCAGCAACAACAACAACAACAACAACAATAATAATAATAATAATAATAATAATAATAATAACAAAATTAAATTGTATAATAATAATAATAATAACAACAACAAAATTAAATTGTATAATAATAATAATAATATATAATAATTATCATTATTGTAATAAAATATTAAACTTAAATTAGCTATGGTTTGCACAATTAGCAATGGAATTTTTTGTTGCTAATTTCCCTTTTTTGGCATTTTAAAAATTTGCGACTGAATTTAGTGACGAAAAAATTCGTCGCTAATATTTTTTAACTCACCAATTTTAGGGGTAATTTAGCGACTGATTTACTGTTTTTAGTGACAAAAAATTTCTCCATTATTTTTAGCTACGGTTTTACATTTTGGTCGCAAAATTTCTTGTGACGGTTAGTTGTTTCGTGGGAATTTGAGGGATTAGCGACGGAAATTGCCGTCGCTAATTCCCTGTTTTTTTTTTGTAGTGGTAACTAATTAGCAATTAACTGGTTGTTAATATATTAGACTTGAACTTAATTTTGATAAATCAATATGAATTGGCTAAAATTAAAAAATAGGCTACATACTGGTTAATCAATTCATGCTCACCTATAATTAACATAAGATGAGTTTTAATTTCCATTTTCTATTCAACCCAAATGCATTTTCATATAATATAGACCTATCAAAATTTGATCCGATCCGTGAACTCAATCCGTATGACCCAATTCGGAGACAAAGATATAAATCGTGTTTTTTGGAAACTTATTTTCCATTTTAGTGTGTTTTTTGAAATATTTCTGAGAATGGGGTTTGGTCTGTAGCTTTTATTTTTTTTATAAATATTAAATTAGATAAAAATATTATTTTAAACATATATTAACTTGATTTTTTAAAAAAAAAAATATTTACAAATCAAATTAATAAAAAATATTATATACACAAATTAATTTGCAGGTATTACATTTTTCAATGTGTTACTATAATTAATTTATAAATATATTTATTAATTATACAATATTTTGTATAATGTATTAATAAAATTATTGTGTTTTAAATTTTTCAATAAAAGATTATTTCTAACTAAAATGTTGGTTTAGTTGAGTTTTCAAATGCCAAATTATTTATTATACACAATAATTTGTAAATAGATTTATTATACAATATTTTGTATAATGTATTAATAAAATTATTGTATTTAAAATTTTTCAATAAAAGATTGTTTTTAAATAAAATATTGGTTTGGTTGAATTTTCAAATGCCATATTATTTGATGAAGCTAAACAAATATGTGATAATTTTGATTTTTTTTTTTACTTTTTGCCTATAAGAAAGAAGTTAATTTGGCAGTTGAAATTTTTGACAATAATAGCAGTAATAATAGCAACAGTTTCTTCTACAAAATGTATTTTTATTTTGGAATATAAATACATTATACAAAATATTGTATAATAAATAAATATATTTACAAATTAATTATAGTAACATATTGAAAAATTTAATACCTGCAAAATAATTTGTGTATATAATAATTTTTTATTAACTTGATTTGTAAATATTTATACAAAAAAATATATTTAAAATAAAATTTTTATATTTATATTAATCCTAAAATTAGCTGTAGGTCTGCAGTTTCAATATTTTATTATAAAAAAAAAGAAATTGCTTTTGCTTCTAAGAAGCAGCCGAACCAGCAGCTTATATATATATATATATATATATATATATAATTGTTAGAAATTATAACTGATGTTAGAAATCGCAACTGTCAGCTGTGCTTTCTGATTAAAATTATATTTTCATAAAAAAATAAACTAAAATAGAAAATAAATTTTCCAAAAGTACCATTTATATCTTTGTCTCCCAATTCGTGTCCAACCCAAAAAATTCAAATCGAATTAAAATCAACCCTCGGATCAACAAGATGAATTGATACATATGGATTGGATGATAGATTGACTGCTGTGCTCCGTTAAAAAAAAAGATTTGTCTTATATTTGTTTTTGCCAAGCCCATGTCCACATGTTGAAAACGAATTATCCTGTGATTGGGATTATTGGATTATTTTTCTTGGCACTGACTTATACAGCAAAAATCCTCGCGTTATGTACACTGTCAATTATATTGTTGTAATTATAACAGACCGGGTTTTACTATAATGTTAATAACTTAATATATTAGTAAAATTTAACTACCTTTACTCCCTTTCTTTTAACTCACACGGTTGTCTCTGTACTGTGAATTCTATATTTACTGTTATGCTACGTTTAATTATTTTAATTTCCAATCCTAAATCTAATTGCTTGTATATGGGTTATTGAATATATTTATTTACTAGTTCGACCATAAATTGCCATATAAACTATAAAATTAATTAAATTGTAATTAATTTTATAATAATTTTGTGCTTTGACTGTTGCTGACTTAGTTAAAAAAATAAATGCATGAATCTATCTGTAATTCAATTTATTTGAATTAATTTATAGATAGATCCATGATTCATTTAACCTGTCTTTAATTCAATTCATTTCTAACTCATTTCTTTTAGAAGAAATTACAGTAAATACAATATTTTTATTTTTTTTTCAAAAATATATTCTTTTTTTTTTAAATTTTTCATAAATGTTATTTTTAAAATTTTTATTTTAAAAAATACAACTCTTCTCTGTTCTCCCGACAGTCCTCTTTCTCCTTCTTCTCCTCAATTTTCTTTCTTTTTCCATCTCATCGGCATCTCTCTTTTCTTCTCCGGCATTCTCTTTCTTCTTCCATCGCCCTCATAAGCGTTGTTATCTTAGCTTGATCTGTTGATTGGTGCGGGGTGGTGGAGATCTTAATCGAGTTTGTCTTCAACTAGATTTTAGTCCAATTTATAGCCGAGTTGTTGTCCGGTGCAGAAACGGCGGAGATCTGAATATCTGATTTCTTTTTGAAATTGATTTTCGTCCGTTTCGTAGCTGGTTGCAGTATGATGAAGCATGTTTGCTTGCATCTCAAAATCATGCTTTCGGTGAATTCATTGTTTGTGTGATTCATAAAAAAAATCGTCTAATTATGCTTTGGATTTCTGGACATTAAACTGAAAGCTGACTTTTTTTTTTTTTTTCAAAAGATTAAATGGGCTAGAGTTTGAGGAGGTCTTCGTCGACTTACCTAAGAAACAGCACAAATCTCCTGAATTTTTAGGTATTCTTTATTTGTATTTCCCTTTAATTTTCTATGACATATTTTAAATGTTTAGATGCATTTGTAGACTAATTTTGCCTGGGTAGTATCTATTCGAATAGTATATCTGCGTTTTTAGTGTTCAATTATTGGATATTAACTAAAGCAGGATTTTGATCTTTTCTTTCTATCAAATTGAAGTGAAATAGGAATAGTTTGCAGGTCTAATTTTTGGTTAAATATGATAGTTTGGATATTGTTTAGTGAGAAAGTATGTCTTCTAAAAGAAGGGCAAAGATAAGATGTCTGACTATTTATTTTATTCATCGCATTCAGAGATAAATTCTCTAGGGCAAGTACCAACTCTGGTTCACGGGGAGACTTTAAGCTATTTGAAAGTTATAATATCAAACTCCCTCTCCCTCATCATTCACTCTTGTTATGTACCCAACACAAATAAAGGGGTGATTTGAGTGCCTATTTATTGCTTTTCATAGTTGACGAAGATATGGTTTGGCTCAAATGAAAGATCTATTTTTCTCGTCACCAAACTATGTATTATGTCATAATTATGATTTGGCGAAGGGCTGCCATGAGTTCTGATGTCTTACATGTTTAATTAGCCAGACTTGCCATTGCAACTTTTATTCAGTAATGTAATGTTATGAGGGGATAACAAATAAATTCTTTTCAGGTAAATCAATTACATGTTTGTTGTGTTTAGGAAGTGAAACTTTTTAATCATTCTCCTTCCACTGAAATCAATTTGTTATGAACTAACTTTTTTTTTTAACTCCCACTTTTCAGCCATGCAATCCTTATCTATCTTGTATCTGCGTTTCCTAAAGTTCCATAACATTGGTAAGCTGAGTTTCTCACTGTTGCAAATTTCTTTTATGATTTCTTTTGTCAGATGAACCTAGTTAGATGTTGGAAGTTATTAAGCTAATAACAGGATGAAATTTTTCAGAACATGCATTTTGATGCTTATTTACACACAAACACTTTTAGCATCCATAAGTGAACATCCAGTTGCAGTGTTGTTTGAATTTCAATTGTTTTGTAAAATAGCATGCTTTAACCTAATAATTATATTTTGCATTCACTTTTTGACGATTCATCCCTTTTTAAACTTTAAGGTACCCAATGATCTTTTCAAGAGGGCAAAGGTTCAATCTGTGTTGGACTGGCATCACAGCAATCTACGCCGTGGCTCAGGTGATTCAGAAGATTATGCAGCAATATATTAACTTCTATCATTGAACCCTCTGTATATTGTATGTATACTAGATGTGTACTTGATATATACTGTGAATAAACTAGGTGTATATTATGCATATATTAGATGTGTACTTGATGTATATTTTTCGTATACTAGATGTATATTATGTGTATGCTAGATATGTATTAGATGTATATTGTTCGTAAACTAGATATATATTGTGCGTATACTAAATGTGTACTAGATGTATATTGTGCGTATACTAGATGTGTACTAGATGTATATTGTGTGTATAGTACATATATATTGCGTGTATACTAGATGTGTACTAGATGTATATTGTTCATATACTAAATGTATATTGTGCGTATACTAGATGTTTATTATGCGTATATTAGATGTGTATTAGATGTATATTGTTCGTATACTAGATATATATTGTGCGTATACTAGATGTGTACTACATGTATATTGTGTGTATACTAGATGTATATTGTGCTTATATTAGATGTGTATTACATGTATATTGTACGTATACTATATGTATATTGTGCGTATATTAGATGTGTACTATATGTATATTATTTGTATACTACATGTATATTGTGCGTATAGTAGATGTGTACTAAATGTATATTGTTTGTATATTAGATGTGTAATAGATATATATTGTGTGTATACTACATATATATTAGAACTATTAGTATTGCAATATTATTTGAGGATCATGAAAAACTTTGATAGCAAGTTCTATGATCCTTATTTTCTATAACATGTGATTTATTGGACCAAATTTAGGCAAAAGTTTTGATTTATTAATTCACGGGGCAAATCTATGCAAGAATTTTTTGAATTTTTTTAATGTTTTCGAATAAATTAGTTGTGTGTGTGTGTTAATTTCTCCCTCCTTTACTTGATCTTTAAATTAGGTTACATTTTTTCACACCACTATTTGGAAGTTCAAACAACACTATCAATAAAGGCTCCAGCCTTACTTTATAGGCTCCAGCTTTACACTGCATTATTCTATTATCGTGGTTCTGCATAGCACTTTGCTGGGTTTGGTTCAAAACCATATCGTGCCAATGAAATTGAATATCGAACTTTTTTCATCATTTTATAAATTGAACTTTTAAAGAGAATTGAAATGAATTTGGTTGTTTCGATTTTATGGATTTTAAGTTTTTGTAAATCGAACAAAAAATGAATTAGTTTATTTTAAAGGTTGATTGGTTCGATTGTATTCATTTCAAGTTTTTAAAATCAAATAAAATCAAAATTCTATTTAAAAATCGAAAGGTTGGGTTTTTCACGGCTTTTGTGTGCAAAAGCTCAAGATATGGTCATAGCTTTTGTGTGCAAAAGCTCAAGATATGGTGCATCCAGTATTGTCAGCGCTTAATGTGCAAAAGGCATTATCTGGTCCTCTACTTTATTCATTTTTTCATTCATTTAGTCCTAAAACTTTTATTATTTGCATTCGGTCGTCCTGCTTCCATTTTCTCTCATATTCGCGCCCTTTTAAGTTTTAACAAAATAGGGGGCCAAAGTGCAGCTAATAAAAGTTTTTAACTTGGTTTTATTTAAAGAATACAGGGTCAAATGGAGACGAGAAAACTTTCAATAGAAACACTATAGAAATTCTTACCAAGTCAACATTACCAATATGGTACGTATAAATAATATGATTTGATCTTGTATTGTATTGATATCTGTCATATTTTTCAACTGTTAAAATTTTATAATATCTCAACTCTTGAGCATAATATACTAAACTAGTTCTTTGTACTGTCATAATCAAAGGGTATAACGCCATGGCCTCCATCCTTTCAAAAGCAGCAAGAAATGTAATTGCTTTGCCATCAACAAGGATAGATTTTCAGATCAAAGTAGCTTTCTTGTGATGTAGAAAATCAAAAATTTTGTTTGTGTAGAAATCTGCTTGGATCGAGTTATTCAGATTCTGAAGCATTGACAATGAAGTCACACCTAATCACCAGGAAAAAAACAAATAAATAAAATAATCAACTAGATTTACTTCTTGCTGAGACCGCATTCTTCGTATACCAATCTAATCGTACTATTATGCTTACATGGCAAAGTGTTATTAGATTGGTCTATGGGGGACTCGATTAAGTGTTGTCCTTGTTTGTTTACCTGAGAGAACAAGAAGAGTTTTGCATCCACCATTTTGTCCAAACATAATGTCAGTATCTAATCTGTGCCCAACCAAGCATATCTACGACTTGGAGATCCCGAATCTGAAATCCATCAAATACAGAAACGTGTCAAGATAGTACTTAAACTACAAATCAGTTCTTCTACTGACTCTGCTCATGATGTCATACTTGTTTGCTAAATAATCCATCATGAAAGTTGAGGGCTTTCCAACAACCAATGGTTCGCGTTGAGTTGATCCAACAATGGCACCAACCATAGAACCGCCACCTGAAAGAACTCAACAAAGAAAATGAAGAAACGTATCAGTGAAACTGATATCCGGTAAGGAATGTGTCTCCATTTTACCAAAAAAGAGAAAAAGAAGTTGCATAATGTAAGAGCCAGAAATTTGTTCACACTACATCTATTTGCAGTTTGGTCCTAAACAATAGCAATTGCAAATCCAGTGCATGTTCTCAAGATAACCTTGAATAGCTGTATGTGGCACACCCTCAACACACAGAGAGCATTGCCATTTCACATCTTTTCACCACCCAAACACAATGATGATCCATCTTAAGAACACATCTTTGGCCTACAAAAAAAATGAAAGGTTTTTTTTAATCAATTGGACAGAACAAAATCTTCTTTTAACATATGCATGCCCATAACAATTATGGATGTCAAAGAGAGATCAAACAAAATAATCAAAATTGCTTGGAGAAGGGGTAGATGTACCTTTTACATAGATGCATTACAAGAAAATCTATAAGCAGTAAAAGAGAAGATCACAAGCTGGCATACAAACAGAGCAATGATGGCAGCGGGGCGGTTTGCCATTCTGGCATTTATTGCAGAAGCCCGAAGCAATTGGTCTCCTATCCAACCTATCAGAATCAGGCGCTCCACATTCCAGTTCATCAAAAGCTCCCTCCAAGTTCTCCTCTGAAACAACCGGCCTCCAGTTCTGTGGGACTGAACCCGGATCCTTAAACACTACCGTAAAATAGCTCCACAGCAATAGTACAAGGTCCAATTTAATTTTGATTTCTCTCAGCAACAGTCTAATTGAATAGTTCAGTAAGCTGCTCACACAATTAAAGAGTTCCCCCCAAAAAAAATTGCCAGAACATGAAACAATAAAACAATGGTGAAGCCGATAAGAGAGTGTAGACTGCCGTGAAGTAACTGGGGACCGCAGGTAATGACTAAGACGGCGTAATAGGAGACGGCCATTATACAGGCGACCAGAAGGATCATCAAGTAACCGAGAAATTTGAGGCCAGAGCATACTTTGAATAGGTTTATATCCACTCCGAAATTAAAATGACGACGTATTCTGATCTGGGGGATGAGAGGGACTGCTCTTCTTGTTGTTGGCGGTGGGAATAGGCGTTTCCAGATATCTAGAGCCAGGATTTTTGGTGTTTTAGAAATCGCTATGAAAGAGAGTGTGGAAATGAAAGGCGAAAGAGGATCTGTACTGTGAGAGATGAAAAAGTAAGCGAGAAATGGTTTTTTCGGTTTATGTTAAAGAAAAGTACTATTTTTGAAAAGAAAAATTATATAAACAAAAATAAGAATCTAAAATGTTGTATTTTTGAAATGTTTGTAAGGTGGGTGTTTTTTTTGTTATTTTATTTTATGTGTATAATTACGTAAAGAGCCCTTCATTTTAACCGGTTTGCGGGTTTAAGATAATGTCATTTTTTTAACTAGTTAAATATTAAATCTCAGTTCTTTGGTACGGTCCGGGTCTGAAACAGCTGAACTGGGTTGAAGAAGATCGAGATTAGCGGACAGCTCTGCTTCAACCGATAACAATTAACAAAGAAAAACCCACTGATCTTAAAGCTCTCTCTATTTCATTCAATTTGTTTTTCAATCTCACGAAAAACCCCAAATCTACCGTCAATATCCCCCTTTCCAGTACCTCGCGATCTTTCTCTACCAATCTGAAGTACGTTAGCGTGTATTTGTGGGCTCATCTTCTTCAGCCCCTCGTACACTTTTCGATGACACTCTGCTGATTATTTCAGTCACGGCAAGGAACAACCTCATAGCATTTCGATTTTGCCTGTCAAATGGTATTTATCTCTTCATAAATTTGATCTTTCTTTTAGTTAAAAATGTTGTTGGATACTTGGATCCGAACATTCTATTATTTGTTTAAAGGAGCAAAGCATAATAAACTTACCTTGATTTATCTTCTTTTATTTTTCCTTGATTTTTGTTCTCACTTTTTCTTCTTTCTCTCTCTAAGCAATCATTCAGTTTGAGTCAATGGGAAGTAAATTGCTTGCGAATTAACAGCTGCGCATTATTTCTTTCATGTCAATTTTGAAGCTCTCCACAGGAGAAGCTTCACTGTTCATTATAAATAAGTCTGTTAATTTTATGTTGAAGCTGGCTGTTTCACTTCTTGCATATGCATCTGAAACTTCCTTGGATCAGTAGGATTTATATTTTGAATGTCATGTAATGTTATAGGACAAAGATGAGGGTGCTTCCGGTAATGATATAGAGAGCTTAAGAGGCAAATCTCTTTCAGGTGCTCTTTATCTTCATCTTTTTAATGTTAGTTCATGAACTTAATCCAGCTGCAGGGTTGGCAATCTGTTTGGTTTTATTGATTTAACCCATTATTTTGTTGTTTTCATGTCCTTTGTGTTTTATGTGCAGCTCCACTGCGAAATGTTGCTACACTGGGAGGTGG
The DNA here is from genome assembly GCA_947683425.1 of Excoecaria cochinchinensis. Classification (NCBI taxonomy): domain Eukaryota; kingdom Viridiplantae; phylum Streptophyta; class Magnoliopsida; order Malpighiales; family Euphorbiaceae; genus Excoecaria; species Excoecaria cochinchinensis. Next base: position 35,946,733 of record CANTUQ010000092.1, read on the forward strand.
ATCAAATGATAGATCCAAGTGGAAGCGCAAGTAAGAGTTAATTGCGATTTTGATTATTAGTAAAATATGAAGTTTGGCACTGACATTGAAGAAGAATAAAGTGTCATTTTTTGTTTTTGTTTTCCTCTTGTTAATAGTATTTTATTTTTTAAATTGAGGCAGGTCAATTGTTACACTTGCTTTGACTATTCTGACAAGTTCACAAGCAATTCTAATTGTTTGGTCCAAGAGAGCTGGCAAATATGAGTATAGTGTTACCACTGCTAATTTCTTGGTGAGCATATTTTATTTCTTATTGCTGATAGAATAGAATATAGGCAGAATACAATCTTAAGAAATAGTGTAAAAGTGTTACATTTTTCCGCACTTGACTTAGGTAAGCTCAAACTATACAATTATCTTAACACGAGCAGTTTGCCCCACTATGTTTAGGTGGAGACTTTGAAATGTGTGCTATCACTTGCAGCTTTGGCAAGAATTTGGGAAAGAGAGGGTGTCACTGAAGATAACAGGTTAACTGTAATTTTTTTTTTTTTTTTACTTTTTATTCCATGATTGTCTTACTTGATGAAGTTTTAGTAAGTAATAATGAGAAAATGTGATAACATAACATGGTTGAAACAGTTCATATTATTGTGCTAGGATTAAGATGTAGTCTTCTCAGTTTCCTTGTTATATTTTCAGTGCCAGAGAAGTAACCTGGCAGGATCTAAATAATGTTGTTCTATCATTTTTTCTTTTTCTTTTTTAATTTTTTTTAATGATTCTCCTGTTTCATTCTTTAGAAGTTTTTAAACCATTTGGATCTCTATACTGGATTATTAAGCTGGTGTATTTTATGGCTATGCATATTTCCCATGCTCATTTCCTTAAGTAAATTACTAAGCTTGTTTGGATTCTTATGCTTTGTGAATCTTGCTATTCAATTAGGTTGAGTACAACTTTGGACGAAGTTAGTGTTTATCCCATTCCTGCAGCACTTTACCTTGTTAAGAATTTGCTTCAGGTGGGTTCTGCAAATTGTTTATTGATTTTAGTTATTAGTTATAGGTATAGCAGCATGGTCATGTTCTTTTAGAAGATCTTATCATTTATTCTTCCCAATTTCCGTTGCAGTATTACATCTTTGCCTATGTGGATGCTCCTGGTTATCAGATACTCAAGAACCTTAATATTATCAGCACGGGTGTTTTATATCAAATGATTCTTAAGAGGAAGTAAGTTTTCTGATTTTCACCTTGTGGTTAAATGTTATCATATATTCCCTCCATTCACAAATAAGTGTCCACTTTCCTTTTTGTACAAATATTAAGGAACTCATTTATTACCTTATGTTTTTACTAAATTTGACCTTCTTAAAAAGGACAATCAATTATTAATTGTGTTTTGAAAATTGAACTAATATTTATTATATAGAGGGCATATTTAAAAAATTACAGTGAATAGACTAAAATAGAAAAGTGGATAATTATTTGTGAATGGAGGGAGTCATATTTGAAAGGCAAGATTTAATTTTTCTCGATTCATTTCTGGGTCTATGTTCGAATGATATTTTGTTTGTTTGTTATTTTATTTTTTATTTTTTTAATCAGGTTAAGTGAGATTCAGTGGGCAGCTTTCATTCTATTATGTGCTGGATGTACCACAGCACAATTGAACCCTTCGTAAGATTGATCACTACTCTATGTATATTTTCTTTTTTTTAGGATTGTTACGAAGTTTTCTCATAGCAGATTGATTCATAGTTGTGGGACAGTTGATTTATTTATATCTTTACCAATGTCACATACTTGAAAAATGTGTTAAATTTTGAACTCAGTTGGCATTTCCATGGATCTTGTTTTAGAATAAAGGTTGGATATTGTTGTTTGTTAGGGACACTCCATGGTTTGAGTTAGATAATTTTTGAATAAGGAGGTCCCTGTTTCAAAATCTGTTATGGAATGGGTTGCTTCTTCTCATAGCTCAAGGCCTAGGGGCAACTTTAAAATTGTTCCTCTCTATTTGTGAGTCTAACCTTTACTCTAAATTTTGTGATTTGCTGGCTGACAAGTTACATTCATATTGCAGTTCCGATCGTGTTCTTCAAACACCTTATCAGGGTTGGATAATGGCAATTGTAAGTCCTTTCAAGAATTTAGTCAAATGGGACTTCATGTTTTAATAAAAATTTAGCAAACCATGCCATGTTATTCCTGTAATTGGATAAGCTTATCGTCACTGATTTCCTTGCAGGTAATGGCACTTTTAAGCGGTTTTGCTGGAGTCTATACGGAGGTGTGTATCTTAAGTATACCTTAATTACTTGGAGCTTCTGGCTGATGCTTGAATCATCAATATATGTGTTATTACTTTTCACTATGGACCTAGATTTGGACCAAGATTATCCAGTTAATCATTGTTTTCAAAGAAGCGTAATTTAGCCTTGAAGTCAAGCCCGACATGTATCTAGTTCATCTGGGATTTGAACAGATCTAGTTGAATGATCATAATGTTGGTTCTTTTGGTTTTGGCAGGCTATAATTAAGAAGCGTCCTTCAAGAAACATCAATGTGCAGAACTTCTGGCTATATGTCTTTGGGATGATCTTCAATGCCATTGCCATTTTGATTCAAGATTTTGATGCAGTCATGAACAAGTAATGGACTTGTTAATTGTTTTATTATTCCAATTAAATGCTCTTTGTCAGTGTATAGTTTTTGAGATCTCTTTATTTGATTGATTTGACCTTACCTTTCAAGTGACCGTCCCTACCTCTTTTAACTCAGCAGTTTTAAACTTTTAATAAACTTAAAATGCTTTGTAACTCTCCGCAATGTAATTTTTTTTTAGTGTGTCGAAAATGTTAAAAGTTTTTTACTATGTACATCTACAGGGGGTTCTTCCATGGATATTCATTGATTACAGTTCTCATGATTCTCAATCATGCACTCAGGTTAGCCATATCTCTTTTCTGCCTTGACATACTTGTGAATAGTTGTTTGCTGGTTTATGTTCATTTTTTTGGAGAAAAGGTTATATGTAATAATATTTTGGTGGCTGAATATGTTTCTTCTAGAAGTGGTTGGTGCTATGCAATGACATGTTAGAAAGGATTTATGCTATTTGTAGTATGACTAATTTTTATTGAATCATGCTGGTGGTAATTTTGTTATGCTCTATGATACCTTTCCTTGGACGTGCTACTAAGGACTTGCTGTTAGATTCAGCAAACGGATTGGGTTATGTCATAAATGGGTCATCATAAATGGATGATAAATATTATTCTTTCCATAAAAACAAACTTACGGGAATTTAGAAATTCAACTCTAAGGCATATGTGTAAGATAATAGCAGTCGATGTTTCATCATAATTTTTGTGTGTGTGGGTGTGTGTATCATTTTTGGAAACTCAAACACTACCTTATATATATTGGTTTCAGAATAGTAAAAGCAAAGTCACAAAATAATTAAACAGGCTTAATAGAAAACTAAGAAAGAAGAAGCTTCAATTCTTAGCCTTTATATGCAATCATGATCAAGATTTCATTGTTCATCATCTTCCTTCTTCTACTCCTTGCGATTATTATCTCCTTGCCGGAAGGAAAATCCACGGGGGCAGTTCCCTTTTATTGAGTTCATGGCAATGGTTTCTTCGATTAGAATGTTGATGATCAATGCTTTTGCTGTCATATTATACCAAAAGAAACAAACAAGCAACTGCTATGATTGTAGATGAAGAGAAGGTTGGTGATAATGATGGTCATGTTTTAATTATAATGATTTTATTTTTTTTTAATTCTTTAATGGGTGACACATTGGTCGGGATAGAAAGAGATGGGTCGGTCAACCTGTGGGTCACTTTGGGTTGACTTGGCCCAAAAATTTCTGGGTCATATGGTTCGGTTATTTATAGGTCAGGTTGGATTGGTAAAACAACACGGCCATATGAGTTGAGTTTGCGGGGCGGATCAAAATTTGATGGGCCTTGCTATCATTAGGAGTTTGAGAAACAACTAGCTAAGTTCAGTTGGCAGTTAAGCTTGCATACTACTTCTATATGCTAATGTATTGCAAAGGTTATATAATTTTGCCTTTGTCTCCGACGTTGGTATTCTCGAGTTTTCATTCCCTACATGGTACTAAGGATGTTAACCTTTCATCCAGCCAATTGGATAAGTTATGATGGATGAGTATCATGCATCATATTGATTCTACAGATAAACATATATCAGCTTTTTTTAATTCTTTAAAAAAATTCAATCTATTCTTTTGGGACTACAAGTGTAATATTTTATCTTCTGTGCAGTGGCATTGCTGTATCAATGGTAATGAAGTACGCAGATAATATTGTGAAGGTAAGTCATAATCTTGTCAGGCATTTATTGATTGCCATTTAGATGAGAACAACAAATTGATAACCTTTTTCCATTTTCTATAAAATTGACAGTAAATCTGTGATATTTTGTTCAGTGAATTCAATATTGTCAGCAGCAATAAAAATGATGTGTATCCTTTCTCTCTCTCTCCTCCTGATTTAACTGTGATTACAAAAAAAATTAATTTTCCTATTTCTGAAATAATCTGGGGTGAAGTATTTGTTACCACTGTTGGGAATATGGTCTGAAGCTGAAGTTGGTTGCAGACATGCAGTGTTTGAAAAGAAAAGATAGCTTTCTCAGTACACTTAAAATATTTCAACTATTGTTCCCATCAATAATTATTTAACTCATAAATTCTGTGCAGGTTTATGCTACTTCAGTGGCGATGCTTCTCACGGCAGTTGTCTCCGTGTTTCTATTTGGCTTTCATCTCTCACTTGCTTTCTTCCTCGGTTCAATGTAATCTGCCTTTATCTCTTGCTTTTTCTGCCTTGGCGTTTTGCTGTTGGTATGTTGAAGTGCGTGGTGGTTCTTTTTTGTAGACTATATCGTCATTTGTTTTGCTCTTTTGTTGCAGTGTTGTCTCTGTCTCTGTGTATCTACACTCAATTGGGAAGCTAACAAGCAAACGGTAGAAACCTTCTACAATCTTTGCAATACCCAATGTAAAGGCTTTCTACTAAATTGTTCTTTTATTTTTTTCCCCTTACTATCTTGAAATGATTAGAAATGTCACAAATGTAAAGAGAAAAATAGTACTCTTCCTGTAATTCCATTGCAAATGTTCAACAATCTTGCAGTAGCTGCAAATACTAAAATCTAGTCTTTCCTGTGATTTCTGCTGCTCCAAAGATGGACGAAATTTAAGAGTTAGAGACGTTATGACAAGTTTCATCTGTAGACCTTCTTAGTCCAGGCTCATTTTTAAAATTTTATCATGTGGCATATATATATTTTGGGGTGGATTTTGTGATATTATTTCTGAAATATGTGCAAGAGTTGAACTACTTAAAATTACTCTTCTAGGAAAATGATTTCTGAAACAATTGATTTCATGGATCCAACTATATATTCATGTTATCTTTTTCTTTGAATAGAGGAAAAAGGATAGTGGGTGCTTGAATATGAGACTTTCAAGAATATTGGATCAATTTTAGTGTTGGAATGTGATAATTTGTTAATTTAGATTCTTTTATATGACAAAGATTTCGGTATATATATATTGAATGCGGAATTCAAAGTTGGTGGTTGTTTTTTTTTTGCCCTTTAAAATTAACGGTTACTTAAGAGGATTCAGTTTCAGTTTTTATTTGCCTTCTATATGTTTCGTTCATCACTTTACGAACCACAATCAATAAAATGGCGGGGTTGCATTTCATGGATTGCAAAAATTTAAGAGAAAATGACTAAATTTGTCCATAAAGTATTAATAGGACTACATATTTGTTTTTTGAATATGTTTTGTGATAAATTTATTTCTAAAGTATTGAAAATGATATCCATTTGCTCTTTAATTATGTTTTTGAGCTAAAATTGTATTTGTTATTATGTATCTGGCTTAAATTTGTTATAGTAATAACAAGATTTTAAATAAATAAATAAATAAAAAGTACACAGTAGACTAATTGAATAAAATAAATTTGTCATATATATATTATAAATTAATAATCTTATTTAATAAAAAAACAATGGTTAAAATTTATAATGTTACTATTTTAAAGAAAAAAAATGGTTAAAATTTATAATGTTACCATTTTTTTAAAAAAAAATGGTTAAAATTTAAAATGTTACTATTTTAACAAATGACAAGACTCTATGTAAGCAAAGTGACTGTCTAATGCTAAGAAATTTTTACATTTTTCAAGAGTTAAATAAAATATTAATTTCTAGTGCACATGTAATAAGTTTAAGTAATTTCAATTAATCTAACATATATGTTTATGTTTGTTTGCTTGTGATTCCATTAGTTTTAGTGAAAATTTTAGCCAATTACATAGCAAGGATGATTTTGGCCCAAAAGCATATTAAATGAGCAAATATGTACCATTTTTTATAATTAGGAGATAAATTTGACCCGAAATGCATATATACTATTTTTAATACAAAGTAAAGTTGTCCCTGTCCAAAAATTTAATAGTCTTTTTTACTACTTACCTCCTGTTAAATGATAGCTTTCACAAAATAAAATGCTCTATTCGTTTCATAATATCTATAATTTTTTAGAAAAATTTAAATTTTATTTATCTGTCACTTTTAAACTTTCAATATAATTTATTTATTTTTTTCAATAAAAATTAACCGATTAAATTTAAGTTTATACATTAAATCATTCAATTTTATTTTAAATTTAAAACTAATTAATCATTAATTATAATAAAAACAATAAAAGTGATAACTGAATAACTGAAAGAACGTACTAAAAAGTTGGTCGCTAGCTTCGAACTTTGCTGTATCCGCTTGTGTTTTGTTTGATTTTGGAGATTTATGTCTCATAAATTTGATTTAGATGATTTTTGCTGGGAAAAAACTTGAGATATATAAGTCCCATATTAGTAATGTTATTAGCTTTTTTTTTTTTTTTTTGTCTTTTAGCCATTGTTGATCCAAAGCAGATGAACCAAATTGACCGTTTCTGTTTGATTGACCATTGACAGTATGGATTTTTTGTTCACTTAAGTGTAAATGGTCAATTTCTAAATTCATTAATCCTGTTAATTTCAGCCAATTTAGATACTTTTATATATTTGAAAGCAAGATATAATTTAATTTCAGAAAGAAAATAGTAGAAAAGAAGAAATGAAATAATAACCCTTAACAGGTTCTCATTAACTTCAAAAACGTGGTCAAAATCTAATCACTACAAGAAAAATGAAAAATAGAGACGGAAATTTTCCCGTCTCTAAATAGAGACGGAAAATATTTTCCGTCTCTATTTAGAGACGGAAAAATTTTCGTCTCTATTTATGGCGGGATCGATTCCCTCCAAAATTTGAGACCGAAAATAGAGACGGAAATTTTTTCCGTCTCTAAATAGAGACGGAAAAATTATTCCGTATCTAAATAGAGACGGAAAATATATTTCTGTCTCTAAATAGAGACCGAAACAATTCCGTCTCTATTTAGAGACGGAAAAATATTTCGGTCTCTAAATTTAGAGACGGAAAGCAATTTCCGTCTCTAAATTTAGAGACGGAAATTGCTTTCCGTCTCTAAATTTAGAGACCAAAATATTTTTCCGTCTCTAAATAGAGACGGAAAGTTTTCGGTCTCTATTTAGAGACAGAGTAATATTTGCGGTCTCTAAATAGAGACGGTATAATCGTGCGGTCTCTAAATAGAGACGGAAAATCAATTTTCGTCTCTATTTTAGAGATATGAGATTAGAATTTGCGGGAATTAAATGAAATAGAAAAAGAATGAGGGGGAAAGACAGAACATGGGAGATCGGGGAAGGAGACCGAAAGAGAGGAAGAGAGGGAGAAGGAGCGGCGGAAGGCACCGCCAGCGACCATCGACGGCGATCGGAGGTGGGGATCGGACCGTCGCAACTCGCAGCGCTGCCCCAGTTGTGGATTCTCCAGGTTCACAGCGACGCCGTTCCAGGGAAGCGAGAGAAGAACCGTGAGCTTTTTCAGCGTTTTCCGGCCAACTCCGGCGACGATCGGTGACACGAGCAGCACAGCTAGACTCCTGGTGAGCAGACGAATCTTCCGGTGGCCATGGATCCTCCTCACTCGCCGGCGATGAGCAGATCGGCGTGGAGAAGAACCGAAGCTGCCGACGTCGATTCCGGCAAAACGAAGGGCAATTACGGCGCGTGATCACCGAAAAAGAAACCCCGGCGCTTCAAGCTCCCTCCTGGTGGTTTCGGTGTCTCCGGTGGAGCTCCGGCGAGGCTCCGGTGATGGTGAAGGGACCAAAAATGGGCAGAAAATTGGTATGTGGCCACCAAAATTACTTTCCTAAGTGATTCTTCCATAAATTAAAATTTATTAAGTGTGATTTTACTAAATGCAATTAAGTGGACAGTGTGTATGTTGGATACCATTGGATTATTTGTTGTATTTTCATGAGTTTTATCATAGCTAATTAGAAATGAAATTAAGACTTACAGAATTGCGGGTTGAATGGAAGAATTGGGAAATTGTCCATAGCTGGGAACTAGAACAGTACTTGTAAATGGAAGAAATATAGGTTAATATGTAAGTTAGAATTTACATTGTACATTATTTTTGTAAAAGTTAAAATTGACACATAAATCAGATTAGTAATTAAATTTATAGATAACGGAAATTAAATCTTCATATATAAATGGATATCAAAAAAAAAAAATGCATAGATAGGTAATGGAAGTGTAATTAGTAATACTTGAAAAATTAGTGAATTGGATTTAGTTTAGTTAGTTATTTTGGACTGTGAGTTAAAGTTTTAATAAATTGAGCAAATTAAGTTGAATTGATGAATTGAGATTAAATATTGGAACAATCTTAAGGCAGAATTAAAAATGTATCTTAATTTTGTGAAATTTGCACTAAGTTTAAGAATATATGTGTAAGTTAGGATGTAATAACTGAGGACAATGGAGGGTTAGCTGTTCGTTGGGAATTTCGACCAGCTAATTAATTATAAATTGGTAAATTATCTTATGAATGGGTAAATTTCTTATTACAATGAGTTTGTTGTGGAGTTGCGATTGATTGATATTTTACCGAAGTGTTAAAATTGCTAATGTTTGACAGGGGGATAGGGACCCGTATAGGGGGAACTCTGTCCGTTTTTTTACAAAATATTTATGATTTTAATTTAGGGAAATGAATCATTATGTAAAACTAATTAGGGATTAAAGTGAAATAGTAGGCTAGAGAATTGAGTTCAAATTAAATACTAACTTCGACCTTATGATTTTTTCTAAGCAGTTTAATATTAATGAGTAATATGGACAGAAGTTGGAGACGGTCGGCGTACTAATGAGGTCATTGAGCTACGCGGTACGGTCGGCGTACTAATGGACCGTATCAATATGCTGGAGGACTTCATTAGCCGTAGATTACCTGTTGACCCGCAAGTACCGTCTGCTGGTCGTCCGCATTCTCCTCCATCTTAGTTATTATTTTTAGAATTTTTATCTTTTTTTTATTTGTAATCTCACTACACTTTTTATATATTAATACATTAAATAATACAATATTTTCATATTTATTTATTGTTTATTTAATTTTTTTCATTATATAAAATTAAGAATAATTTAAATTTAATATTATTTATTTTTAATATATAAAAAAATCAATAAATTAGAGACAAAAATTAATTATATAAAATTAAGGAATATTTAAATTTAATATTATTTATTTTAATATATTAAAAAAAATTCCAAAAAAAATAGAGACGGAATTCATTTTCCGTTTCTAAAAATAGAGACGGAAAAACTTATTCCGTCTCTATTTTTAGAGACGGAATTGAGTTTCCGTCTCTAAAAATAGAGACGGAATCGTTCTTTCCGTCTCTATTTTTAGAGACCGAAACGCTCCTTCCGTCTCTAAAAATAGAGACGGAAAGCACTATTCCGTCTCTATTTTTAGAGACGAAACATTTTGGTTTCTAATTTTTAGAGACCGACGAAATAGAGACGAAAAATTTCTGTCTCTATTTCCGTCTCTATTTTCAATTAGAGACGGAATTCCGTCTCTATTTTTCGTCTCTATTTCTCAGATTTCTTGTAGTGAATTATGGTGTACATAATTTACAATACTCACGTTGTTTCATACACCCATTTGTACTCTAAATAACTTGAATTCAAACTCAAGAGACCATAAGTCCATTGAGTAAACTCCAATGTTTTCATAAGTGAACCGGATATCGATTCGGCCTGTTAACTGAATCATAAGTCAACTGGTTGAATCGGGTTGATTCGGATTTTTTTTTTAAATATAATTATTTATAAAAAAATGAAAATATGGTATATAAAAAATATATTTAAATAAACTATTAATTATCAAATATCAACATAAAAATAGTAATTTTAAATCCAACAAAGTTTGCAAATATAAAAATCAAATAAATTGTTCAATTAAATTACTTTCAATTAGTATGTTGGCTAGACGTTCTTCTGTCATTAATTTCTGAAGAGCTTATTGAATGCATTCAAAAATCTATATATACATATAATGTGCAGACCACGCGGGGGATAGGGTGATATCTTGTCACCCTGATACAGCAGCTGACAACTGCCGTAACTAACATCAGATACCGCAGCTGTCAACTGCAGTATTAGGGTGGCAGGATAGCACCTTGCCCCCCTGCATGCATGCATGCAGCTGAGTCAGTTACGCGTGACACTGTTCACGCGTGACTGACTTATTCATAGAAGCAAAATAAATAAAAAAAATGTTAATTGAATGTTGTTTGGATTCCGGGTGTATAAAGGAGTTAGCTGCTTGTGATTCTTCTTGCTCTTGTTATGCATCAACTTCTCCCTAAACCAACATGAAATAATTTTTGAAAGTGTAGTTCTAAGCTTAATTTTTATTTTTTATTTTTGTATAATTTGTTTATTATATATTAAATTTCCAGTGATTCTTCAGTTATTTGCACAAAATATTGGTAAGTAAAATTTATTGAGTTTTTTTTACAATTATTTATATGTTAATGATTTTGATAAAAAAATTAACTGTGTTATTGTAGTGTAAGTTGTAGATGTATTTTGTTGGTGAAGTTGGTGACGCAAACCAAAAAAGGCAAGTTGTTGTATACATTTTCATTTTATAATGTAAAATACAAAAACAAAAAATGTTATGTATTAAGAAAAAATTTGATTAATGTTACAAATTTACGTTAATTTACATACTATTATAACGTGATATGTTTGGACTGGTGTTGAAAAATTTAGTGTATTATGGATATGTAAAGTTATTTATTTGTGTAAAATTTTGTTGATAATTTTTTTCATGTCCATGGTTATGAAAATTGTAATTTTAAAATTTTAATTTTTTTTTTATTTTTTATAAAACTTAAAAAATAAACATTTTTTATAAATATTTTTATAGGAAAGTCATAAAAAGTATTATTTTGAAATTATTTTTAATTTTGTTATTGTGTGTTTTGTAGGTGTAATTGTATTTAATAATTTGGATATGTGAGAAAAAAAATGTAATTTACTATATTTTTAATTAAAGATGCAATATGAAATAATGTAAAGTACAAGAATAATAAAGTTGTGTATTAAGAATTGTGATATTAATATAAATTAAAACTTTGTAGTAGAATTTTTTTTTTTTCAAGATTTGTAGACTTATTTTGTATATTTGTAATATGTATGTAAATTTTATTTGCATGAGTTTATTACTAAAAAAAGTAATATAAATATTGAAATTGCAAATTAGAGGTTATTCAAATTAAAATAGTACAATTATATTTAAATTAATGGAGATTTTTAATGTAGAAAAATATTGTATATTTTTAATTATTCTTAATTTTTTGTGAATTATATAATATTGGGTATGCGAAATATCATTAAATTACACTTTTGGTTAATGGTTTGAAAAATATTATGATACGCGATTAACAAATGTTATTGTATTTATACTTAGAATATCATAAAATGAACCGGTTTGGAAATAAACAGTATATTAATCCAGGTCCAATAGAGGATGATCTGTTGAACTTGAAAGACAAACACCAAGCAAATGTAGTTTGGAATAATAATGTATGTATATTTCGACGGTTTAATTAAATTATATATGCGGGTTAATAAAAAGACACATAGAGACAAGTATATATAATTGATAATTTTAATTTATAGGTTGAACATGACGTATTGTTTGCACGTAGAGCAAGTGTAGATAGCCATTATATGAACATCGATCTGAGGATAATACTGTACTTGAGAATAGCAGGATTTTACAAGGTATCGTAGATCGGTGCTATAAATATTGATTACAACTTGATAACTGCACTTGTGAAGCGATGGAGACCAGAGACACATACATTTCACCTTTCTATTGGTGAAGCAACAATTACTCTTCAGGATGTGGGGATCCAGACCGGTCTGCCCATTGAAGGACAAGCTGTGATGGGATATTTACAATATGATTGGACAGACCTGTGTGGTCAGCTTTTGGGACAAGTTCCCCCACAAGATGTTCTAAGAGGCCACAACATTAAAATGACATGGTTAACAAGAAATTTTAGTTCCTTACCAGCAGATGCTTCCGAGTACGTTATACAATGCTTTACCTGTGCTTGGATATTGCGCTGCATTAGTGGATTGTTATGTCCATCACAATCCAATAATTACATTCATTTAATGTGGCTACTGCTACTAGAGTTTTTAGATCAAGTGGGGCATTATAGTTGGGGATTAGCTTGTTTGGCATGGTTATACAGAGAGTTATGTCGTGCCATTTGTCCGAGTTCAAATGGATTGGGGGGTTATCATCAAATAGTACAAATATGAGCGTGCGAAAGATTGCTACAATTTCGGCTGGCTTTTTTTTGCAAACTGTTGTATTAAATCAAACCATGCCACATGCATATAGGTAATTTTTTTTATTATATATTATGTTGGGATATAATTATTCAATTATTCGTATAATATGCTAACAAGATATTAATTATTGTGTCATAGGTGGCGATCCCCTATTAATTTAAGAAATAATTATAACAAAAATGTTAATGATTACCGTATGGAGTTAGACATTCAACGTCATGATCAGATTTGTATTTATTTTTTATCCATTTAAATTTTTTCAATCTCAATTGCACTAGAAAAAAAATTATAACAACATGTTTACCCGTTGTTGAAATTTTTTTCAGATGGAATGGGAGTCTTACAACAATGTAATGCACTTGTTGCTTGATTATTGTACAAATTGTGTAAACAGTTGGAGATCGGTTGTACCATTGGTTTGTTTTCATATAATTGAGTGGCACTAACTAGATTGATGTCTGAGGCAATTTGGGATGGACCAACCCATTCCATGCCCACCACAAAATAACGGTACAGTTCATTCCATTGACTTGCGAGGCCACAATGATGTCAATTGGGAAGATAAATTCTCAAGTTTCATTCATGAGTGAGGCAACTGATGAAATCGAGTTGTGACAACTCAGTACTTGCAGGCTCCCTTACATCTGAGGTCCCAATACTTGTAGTGGTATATTCAACGGACCCGACGCTGGATAACTCAATTTGGTACTTCAATGGGGGCTACGGTATTATATGTTGTTAAAATATATTTTTTAAATAAGTTATTGTTATTTTCTAAAACGTTATATATTTTCATGCAGGTTGATAGTGGTGAACGAATTTATCATTCTGACATAGCTTGCCATTGAATGAAGCGGGTAATATTCGTTTGACATCTGAAAGCATTTTGGGTGCTGTTAGTGCAATAGGAAGGACATCAAATGATTATCCTCGTCAGCTAGTTTCTGATCCTGTGGAGATTCAATAGCTGTTAACTCAGTACGAAAATTTTCGTGCGTCTAGATGTAGTAAGAGAGGAATACAGGAAAGACGTACAACTGTTGCATCTATTCCTATTCAACCTAGAGTGCACCAGGTTCCCTCATGCATGTCATAGCCATATCTTCTTGAGCCAACTTCAAGTTCATTTAGTATTCCTTCTGTTAGGCAGCAATAATTCGATCAGCAACATTTTTTTCAGAATGAAGCTGGTCCTTCAAATTATTTTGCCTTTGAAGCTAGCCCTTCTAGATGGAATGTTGATTTGAATGTAAGTTTATCTGAAGGAGATCATCGACCATAGAACATATATGGAGATTCTCAGCCTACTATACGATATGATATTTTTTTTAATGAGCTATTAAATTAGTCTCATCTTGATACTACAATGGGTTTAGCCTGTTGGTTCAAGGCCTTATCTTAATTTTGATGATAATCAAACCTTGGATAAATTTTATATAAATTCTAATTATTTGCTTATATTTCAGCTCAATCTCCACTAAGATGTGTAAGATTAAAATTAAGGAAACAAGTCAAATACATGAAGAACTTAGAAGTTTCAAGTTCTGTTGGAAATTCAACAAGTTAGGGTATTAATTTTGTAAAATCTTTTGAGGAGCTTTATATATATTCATGCATCATAAATCTCTTTCCTTGCATAAAAATAATTTTACGTGCATTAAAATGTGTTCCAAAATGGTGTTCTGTTACAAACAGAAAACGAGTTTTGCTGCAAGCAGAAAATATGTTTTACTATAAACAGATAAGATGTTTTAAAAAGGTAATCTAAAATGATTCTCTGTAATTTGTCAAATATTCTTTTAACAGTCTGTTAGAAAGTACTTTGAAAAGTTAAGCAGAAAGAATACTATAAAATGTTTTGAAAAGTTTTGTGTTCTGTCGTAGCAGAATATCTGACAGATCAGCAACTCTATTTTTTACTAAAAGACAAAATAACGGCTAGTTTTTTGATTTTATCAATTTTGTTTTACACATAACGGCTAGTTTTTGAACACTAACAGCCATATTGAGTTTTTGGCTATAAATTGAAGTTGTTTTTGCTTCCAAAAAGTTTAGAGAATTTGGAAATCATTTTTATCTCTTGAGATGCAAGCTTTCATCTTATTCAAGCTAATTTTCACATCTTGCACTTCATTCATTATCATCATTCTCAACTAGATTATAGCATTTTTGTTGTAATACTTGTGTGAGGTATCTTTGTTAAAGATTGTGAGAAAGGGTTGGCTAGAATCTTAGGAAATTCTAGTAAGTGTTTACATCTTTTACTTGGGAAAAAGATTATGGGTAGAAAATATACTGGGATTGTATATTGGCTTTAACTCTTACCCATTAAAAGAGTTGTTAGTGGAGAGATAAGCTCAAGATGGTGTCTTGGAGAGTGGATGTAGGCAGTTAGGCCGAACGACTATAAATCATTTGTGTTGATCTCATTCTTCTCCACCCTTCTCTGTTCTTGCTAAACTTTGTGTTGATTTAAAAAAAATCTTTCAAAACCATTTATGTTATTTAACATTCATTTAATGTAAGGTTTAAATATGTTTTAAAAGGGATTTATTATATATTCTGTTAATCATCAGATTTTGCATTCGTCCATTGCATATCTGTCTGTTCTACTCAAACCAAAAAATACCTCCAGAACATTTCAGTTCTATTTTGCCGAAAATTGAGCAAAAATTTTTAAACACCCAATTCACCCCCCTCTTGTGTGTCATCGGGACCAACACTTGGTATCAGAGCAGATCTCATTCTCCTAAGATTTAACAATCTTGAGTGATCCGTAAGATGGCATCAAGTTCTGAAAATCCTCCTGTTGCTACTCCATTTAAAGAAGGTCATTCTGTCCACAGACCACCTATGTTCTGTGGAGACAACTATCTATTTTGAAAAGTAGTGATGCGACATTTTATCCAATCTCAAGATATGGATTGCTGGGTATTGGGTTTTAAACGAAATAAATCAAATAATCGAGCAGTGGAAAATAACAAAACCCAAATAGGATCCATGTGATCCAATAAAGTCAAAAGGAGAGATAAAGATTTACCAACCTTTATAACGCAGAAAAATTGAAATAAACTCCTTAATTCGGACTATAGGCTCTGCTCCAATCACGAACGCTCTCTACTAGTATCTACACACACGAATGAACGAACAGAGGAATGCAAGGGTGCTAGCTCCCTTTTTCGTGCAACTGGATGTTTTTTTTCTTTGTTTTCTTTCTCAAAGAAATGTGGCGGCTAGGGTTTCTCAAGTGGCAGCTACTCCTAAAACGAGATTAGGTTAGATGAAAAATATATCTCCATCTATTTATATAGCCACTTAAACCTTAATATGTAGAGAGAAAATTTAGGGATATTATTTCTTATTCAAAATAAGATATATATATATATATATATATATATATATATATATATATTATCTATTTATTTCTTATTCAAATAATAAGAAATATCATATAAATAAATAAATAAATAAATATATATGAATAATTTCGAATTAAATATCTATTATATTTAAATCTGAAATACCGAAATTAAAATCCAGTCTGTTCATTACATTCTTGGTGTGTGACCCAATAGGTTTATATTAAGTTGGTAGTGGGCCCAATTTTATAATGGGCCCACATGTCATAATTGGTTTCTAGCAAGACATTATGACTACCCAAATAATATAAATATTGTAAGTTTGATTTTAACCTGACAATAGAACATGTTATTATCTTTTTGTCACACGATATCTTTTATGAATATAACTCATAGTCCATGTCAAATTTATATTGTTCAAACATATAATTTCTTGATCACTAAGTAAACTAATAAATTCAAATAACATTGATCACACTATCAATTCATCCGAGCATGGCCATGCATTTTACAGTCCTACTTATCGAGGGGCCTAATAGATATCTCTCTCATAAGAGAGGGACAAATTCCATCTTAATTATTCACTATCCTCTGCATAATTCTCATTATGTTCAAGCATAACCTTTATGGTTATCCGATTAAGGACAATATTTGATTATGTCAAATCACGATGTTCCTTATGTAGGAAATTGTGATAATCTCAGGTGTAAGGATTCAATAACATAACTATTATGAGATCACTTATGATACTATCCCATGTAGTGATCTCTTAGTGGGTCTATCCAGTACTTTGTTCTCTAACAAGTACCTATAGATTTGATTTATATCACCATATATAATCATCTTATGATTTTCAATCAAATCTATACTAGTCTTAATTTATCTTTATGCCCTTTAGGGATAAATAACTAAGGATGACAAGAATAACATGGTTATTCATAAATATTACAATAATGTGACATGCCAGTAATATTAATGTGAAGAAAACCATTATCTAAATAAAAATCTAATGATTACATCAAGGTCCAAATATTTGGCCTAAGGCATAACCACTAACAATCTCCCACTTACACTAGGCCTAATCATACATGTATCTAATACCCATTGACCTAGTAAGTCCATCATGTTTGGCTTGTGGGAGAGCCTTGGTAAGTGGATTAACAATGTTGTCATCTGTTGGTACTCAGCATATCTTGACGTCTCCTCTCTCAATTATTTCTCGAATGAGATGAAAACGCCAGAGTATATGTTCTGATCTTTGATAAGATCTTTAATGAGATCTAGGCTCTTTCACCTGTGCAATAGCACCATTATTGTCACAAAAAAGATCCACGGGGTTATTAATACTAGGTAACACTCCTAGTTCATCAATGAATTTCTTAATCCATGCTGCTTCTTTGGCTGTATCTGATGCTGCTATATACTCTGCTTATGTTGTAGAATCAATGACAGTGCTTTGTTTAGATCTTTTCTAGTTTACAACACCGTTATTTAACACAAACACATATCCTGACTGTGATCTATAGTCATTTTTGTCAGATTGGAAGCTTACATCTGTGTAACCATTTACTACTAGCTGATCTTCCAATCCTCCATATACTAAAAATGCATCCTTAGTTTTTCTCAAATACCTAAGGATGTTCTTAACAACTGTCCAATAACTCTCACCAGGATTTTACTGATATCTGCTTGTCATGCTCAAGGCATATGAAACATCTAGTTGAGCACATAACATGGCATACATGATTGATCCTAAAGCCGAAGCATAAGGAATTATATTCATGTGATCTCGCTCATCAGATGTCATTGGACATTGAGTCTTGCTAAGAGTAATGCCATGAGACATTGGCAAAAATCCGCTTATGGAATTTTGCATACTGAATCTATTTAGCACCTTATCTATATAAGTGATTTGACTCAGACAAATTATCCTTTTAGATCTATTCCTATAGATCTTAATTCCAAGGATATAAGCAGTTTCACCCAAATCTTTCATTGAAAAAGATTTCCCTAACCACTCTTTTGTCTTTTGCATGATAGGGATGTCATTTCCAATGAGTAATATGTCATTGACGTATATTACAAGAAACATCATAGTGCGCCTACTAATCTTCTTGTATACACAAGATTCATCCTCATTTTTGATGAACCCAAACTTTTTAACTGTTTCATCAAAATGAAGATTCCAGCTTCGAGAAGCTTGCTTCAATCCATAAATGAATCTTTGCAGCTTACATACCTTTCTAGAATTCTCAAGATGGACAAAACCCTCAGGTTGTGTCATGTACACATCCTCAAGTAAGTTTCCATTAAGAAACGCTGTTTTGACATCCATTTGGCATATCTCATAGTCATAATATGCAGCAATGGCAATAAGAATCCTTATTGATTTAAGCATTGCGACTGGTGAAAAGGTTTCATCATAGTCAATACCATGAGTTTGTTTGAACCCTTTTGCAATGAGCCTTGCTTTAAAGGTATTTACCTTGCCATCCATGTCAGTTTTCTTTTTGAAAACCCATTTGCACCCAATGGTTTTAATTTCTTCAGGTGGATCAATCAAGTTCCAAACTTGATTATCATACATGGATTGCATCTCAGATTTCATGGGTTTTAGCCATTTCTTAGATTCTGGACTTGACACGACATCTTGATAGGTAGTAGGCTCATCTTGATCCATGAGCATTACTTCATGACTATCTGTCATGAGAAATCCATATCTTTCGGGCTTGTGTCGTATCCTATCAGATCTATGTGGTACTTGTGTAATAGGTACAAGTTCCACAACAGTTTGTGAAACTTGTTGAGTTTCCATCGATGGTTCTATGTTATCTTGTGGTTCTCAAATTTCTTCAAGTTGTACTTTACTCCCACTAGTTCTTTTAGAAATAAATTACTTTTCTAGAAAACACCATTTTGAGCAACAAACACTTTGTTCTCAAAAGGATTATAAAAGTAATATCCTTTAGTTTCCTTAGGATATCCCACAAAAAGACATTTATCAGATTTTGGTGCTAATTTATCTAAAACTTGTCGTTTGACATAAGCCTCATAGCCCCAAATCTTTAGAAAATATAAACTAGGAGTTCTCCTGGTCCATATCTCATATGGTGTCTTTTTAACCGCTTTAGATGGAACTCGGTTCAAAGTGAATGCGGTTGTTTCTAATGCATAACTCCAAAAAGATAAAGGAAGATCTGTTTGACTCATCATAGATCGAACCATATCTAATAAAGTTCGATTCCTCCTTTCAGATACACCATTCCATTGTGGTGTTCCTGGTAGAGTTAATTGTGAAACAATTCCACAATCTCTTAAATAATTGCCAAACTCTTGGCTCAAATATACACCACCTCGATCAGATCGAAGTGCCTTGATAGTTTTACTAAGCTGATTTTGTACTTCATTTTGAAAGGTTCTATACATTTCAAATGATTCATGTTTATCTTTCATTAGATAGATATAGCCATATCTACTGAAGTCATTAGTGAATGTAATGAAGTACTGAAATCCTCCCTTGGCATTCATGCTTAATGGGTCACATACATCAGAATGTACAAGGCCTAATAAGTCAGTGGCCCTTTTATTATGTCCAGTGAAAGAATCCTTTGTCATCTAACCTAACAAACAAGATTTGCAATTATCAAATGATTCAAAATCAAATGATTGCAAAAGTCCATCTTGATGGAGTTTAGATATACGTTTCTCATTTATATGACCAAGACGACAATGCCATAAATATGTTGTATTTAAATCATTTGGTTTGGATTTCTTCGTAGTTATGTTATAAATATCATGATTATTGGATGTTTCTAGATTTAGGACATAAAGCCTACAACATGAATTAGCAATACCATATAACATGTCATTATAATAGATAGAACATTTCTTATTCTTAATAAGAAAAGAAAAACCTTCATTATCCAAACTTGAAACTGAAATAATATTCCTACTCAAACTAGGAACATAATAGCAATTGTTCAAAACTAACAAAAGCCCATTGGGCAAAGTCAATTCATAAGTGCCTACAGCTAAAGCAGCTACTTTTGGTCTATTTCCCACTCGTAGGTCCACTTCACCCTTTTTCAGTTGCCTACTCCTTTTGAGTCCATGCACATTTGTACAAATGTGAGATCCACATCCAGTATCTAACACCCAGAAAGTAGAAGTAGATAAATTAATTTCTAAAACACAAATACTTGAAGATGTAGTTTCGCCACTCTTCTTCTTTTTCAATTCTTCCAAGTAAAGCTTGCAGTTCCTCTTCCAATGACCAGGTTCATTGTAATGGAAGCAAACTCCCTCTTTTGGAGTTTTAGCCTTAGGCTTGGGCTTGGGCTTAGGTTTATCACTAACTTTTACCTTAGCCTTGCCCTTACCCTTAATTTGCATCCCTTGCCCTTTGTTAACCATCAGTACATGGCCAGGCTTCTTATTGATGCTTTGCTCAGCTGTTTTGAGCATCGCATGTAGCTCAACTATAAACTTCATCATATTATTCATATTATAGTTCATGACAAAATGGTCATAATTATCAGGCAATGAATTAAGGATCAAACCCGTTGCCAGTTCTAAACTGAGGGAAAATCCAAGCCTCTCAAGGTGATCAATATAGCCCTTTATTTTCATAACATGAGAGCTAACTAAAGCACCTTCAGCCATCTTTCAATAATGTAAAGCTCTGGCAGTCTCATACCTTTCTTGCCTTGTCTGTTGTTGGAATGTCTGCTTGAGATGAGTACTCAACTCATAAGTCTCCATATTCTCTAGATGCTTTTAAAGTTCGGGAGCCATGGTCGCTAACATCCACAGAATCATCAATATGTTTCTTGTGTTTCTCTTTGATCGCCCTTGTGGCATCAGCAGGTGGGTTATCAGGAATAGGCTCATCCAGCACATAAAGTTTCCTTTCTTGCTTGAGAACAATTCTCAAGTTCCTGAACTAGTCAAGGAAGTTTGTACCAGTTTTCTTAAGTTTGTCCTTCTCAAGGACAGATCACAGTGATATAGTAGAAGTGTTATTTGATGCCATTAATCTACAAACATGCAAGATAAATAATATTAGTACCAATTTCATTTTAGGTTTACTCATAAACTCCCACTAAAATAATAACCCTCAATTATAATTACAACAATTATAATAATTTAATGGGTTAAGATCCATATTTCACCTAACTCTAAGTCAACTTTGGCATGACGCTTAAAGTTAAGCTATTTAGGTAGGCAATTCTTTTACCAATTACATCTTATGCAACTCTTAGATCATTTATGTAACACCCTTATCGCTTCCGTATAATACATACAGTGCAATGTTTAATTTCAGTCCTATAACGATTGCGGTAATTTTTTTTTCCAAATTATTCTTTCTTTTATTCTTATGACTTATCATATCACTAACATATCACATTTATTGCAGACCAATATTTCACTACATGTTAAATCATTCAATACTGTCAATCATATACATAATACACAATACATGCTCAATACTAAATTCTTTACATATACATGCCACTTACTAAATACCTACTATTCTTAACTTCAATCTGGAGGTCCGATCTGGTCTCGAAACTGATAGCATGCTTGCTCCTCATACGTTCTTCTCGGTACCTGCATGCAGTCAGATAAACTACGTGCTGAGCATTAAAAATGCCCAGTGGTGATTAAGAATTTAAAAATTTCCATATCTAACTTAGGCCTGTCTATACATACATGCACCTACTTGCACATTCTTTTAATCCTTACTTTTAGACTAAACGGTGCCGTATTACTATCTAATCCTTCATTTTCTTACATATCCCAATTTTACTCTTCGTTATGCTTTAATTACAATTTGACACTATTTCTATTTTTCACTCTTAACACCTTATCTTACTTATAAATTATCCACTTAAATCATTTAACTTTACTTTTTGTCTTATTGCTCTTCTAATTCTCATTTAACATTATTCACTGACCTTATCATTTAACTTCTCTGCTTTTCTAGAACTCTAACTTCATTTTATTTACTTCCATTACTACACTTGCACTATAATACATTTCTTTCAATACACTCACTAAACTCCAATCAGTGTCGATTTACACTGATATACTTATTTAACATGTAAATCACAATTTAAACCTATCATTCTTACATTCATGTACACTTTACTTATTAACCCGTATTAATTCATTTCTTTGCAATTAGACAAATTAATCATTCCTTTGATTATTTTCGTTCATTAATTCTATTATTTGACTTAATTATATCCTTTTAAACTTATTTACGATTTTGCCCTCCATTAACCATTTACATACTATTATAGCATTAATTTCTTTATTTCAGTTCATTAATTACTATTTTCACTTCACTTTTCATTTTATTCTACCGAGTACCATCAATATGGTAAAATTTCACTTTGGTCCCTAGTCTTTCAATTAATTACAATTTCGCCACTGTTTTATCTCTTTTCATCTTAACTCATTCTTTAGCTTACAAATTACATATTAGTCCTTAAATTAATATTTTTACATCAAATTATGATTTAGTCCCTAAACTTTACATTCATTACGTATCTGTCATTTTAATTTCACTTTTCACTTACATTTCACTTTTTATCTGACTTTTTTACTCAATTACTATTTTGCCCTTAAACTTATATCAATTTACAATATGGTCCTCCAATTACTCTTACGTACAATTTTTCCATTTATTAATGATATTCATGCATTTATTCACTTTTTAACTTTCAATTTACCAATTAGCCTTAAGACTAATTATTTTTGCAGTAAATTACGCTTTAGTCCTTGAACTTTTTATCTTTTTTTTATGAGTCCTTCTTCATTCAATTTGTCATTTTCACTTCAATCTTTACATTTTTAAGTCATTTTATTAGTATTACCTACTTAACTTATTATTCGAGTAAATTACCTTTTTACCCTAAACTTTTGATTTCTTTTCAATTAAGTCCTTTTTCATTTAAACATTCATTTCCATTTCATTTTTACTCTTTCATATCACTTTTACCATTATTAATTCACTTTGTATTGTCATTTTATTTTATAACTATAATTACCATTATGCACCCAGTATCACTCCAATAGAAATATGTGAACCGGATAAATAGGGTGTGGATCCCGTGGTCCACAACAATAAAGAGTGACCCTAAAGGAACACTCAACAATATCACTGAACTTAACACTTGATCACTTTTCACTGGGGTAGTCCGTCATTGGCCTACAGAATGGAGTCGTCATGCTCCACAACAATGCAATATCCCTATGGCTAGCCATTATATCTCGGACTAGATCACTACCAGACACTACTAAGGGCCATACTTTTCAACAGACTTTCAAATCCACTTTCATTTACATATAAAATATATCATATAATGTATGATTTATTAATACACTTTCATACTTTAACACTTTCATATTCATTTCAGTCACTTCATTTCCTTAGTTATACAACATTTCATCAATGTTGCACACTTAATGAATTATCTCGTCAATTCAGTGCATTTCTCATTATATACTTATTTTACATAATAAGTATACTTTAATCATTAAATGCCCATGAATTATTTCAAGGTCGCAATCATTCTTTTCTTACAAGTTATGCTTCAATTATTCATTTAATCAAAAACAATTTCAATATATGAATAATTCCATTCATTTCAGTTTTTGGCTTTATTTCCCACTATGGACATAATGGGAAATTAGTCTTAAAATATTCAATTAAATTACTATAATTTCAATTAAAAGCATATACTTTCAAGTGTCCTTATACATATTCATTTTATGGCTTAAATCTCATTAAATATACTAACTACATCTTTTGTTCATTAAATCAAATATTCTATTTTTATGCAATTCTTTCCATTAAACTTTCTTTTTCACTTCTAATTCATTCATTTATCAAATTTTCTATCTTATCTAACATGTATACAATCTAGTATACCACATTTTCTTTCTTGAACCATTCGGCCACATTACCATTTTTCTTTAACATTTATTTATCACTCAATCATTGCTTATTTCACTAGATTAACCTTCAATTCATCACATGGGTATACACTTTAATTTCACTTAATTACTAGGTATATTTTAAATATACCTGAGTATACCATTATCTCCCATTTTCTCCCAAATCCACAATTAGTTTTCTTTCAATTTAATCACTCTAATTAACTTATTTAACTTCCTTAAACTCATCTATCACTCCAATTTCAATTATACATGCTAATCACACATAGACATCATATAGACATAATATCAAACCTAAATTTTCACATGAAAATAATTAGATTAAATAACCACAAACTCCAATTCCATGCTTAACCCTCCTCAAGCTTCCTTTTTCTTAACTTTGTCCTTGAAAAACTCCTTTTTCCCTTTGATTCTCCTCCATGGCCGAATTACACAACAAGAGAATCTATCAATTTCTTGCTTCAATAATCAATTCCAACACATAAATTACTTATATACATCTTAAACTACCAATATAAACCATAAAATTAAAATAATTCTATCAATTTTTTCCTTACCTTCACTTAACTCCTTCCTTGAAATCTCTCAATTTCTTCACTTCTTTTCACCCAAAAGCACTATAATACTTACTATTAGGCTGAAAAGAGGTTCAATTTAGGTTAAGGGCTTGAAAAATGATGGAATTGTAAAGAGAAAATAAGAAAAATGGAGGAAGAATAAGAGAAAATGGCCACGGTTTGAGAAGTAAAGGAAATGAGAGTAGAAAACGTGAAAGACCAATTAATTCTGCAGTTTTATGGCATTTAATAGGTAGGTGAGGGTTAGGTATAGATCATTAATTAGATAATTATCCATTTATGCAACCATAATTTAATTCCTCACTTTCCAAATTCAATTTCACTCCAATTTGATTTCATAATTCATATCATGTAAAAACTAAGTTGTACACAAAATTTTACCTCAATCAGAGTTCATTTTCGGTCCGGTTCAATCAAATCTGTCAAGTCAGTAAATTTTCAATGTTCTCCAAAAATTCTATTTTCATCACCAAAAATTCCTAAATATCATATAGAGTCAATCTGAAAATTTTCATCAATTTTGAACATCATTTGCTATTTTTAAAGTCTCGGTCAAACCTTTGGTTAACCGAGTACTATTTATACCGAAATCATATCTTTTTCCTTACTTTCTAAGATCAAATCCTTGTAAAAATGGCTCCATAATTCTTAACACATATTCATTAGACTCCAATAATATTTTGAGGTCAATCGAAAATTATTTCTCAGTCCGGTAATTATCTACCAGTCCAGTAACCCAATTTTTCAGTGTCACCAAAATTTAATTTTTTTTATTACCATATAATTCTACTCATCAATATGAATACGTCCATATTTTCAGATCATTTTTTCGAGGTCCGTAACATTCTCTACGGTCCGGTCAAACACTCAGTCAACCTAAATACTATTAACACCGAAACCGCTACTTTTTCGTATTTTCGATTTTTGAGACTCTGCTTGACTTCGATTTCACTCTAAACTTTAACTTCGAACTTATCGTGACTTATATTCTCTAATAATCAAATAACAAAATTTTCGAATTCGGGAGATACTATTCACCCCGGTGTCACTATTCACTTTCGGGAAATATTATTCCCGACTAACTCGGTATTGGGGCCATTACAATTTATTGGATTTTGATATCATATGTCCTGACATGTTATAATCCCATCTTATGCCCTTAGGCCCAAAACCGTTTTGATAGCCTAATTAATTAAGTCTAACCATTTTAAACATATGGGTAGCACCATTACCCATCCAGCCTTACTAGGATAACCTAATGTACTTCACTTTGGCAGAACCCACATTTTGGTGATCTTAGTTTTGACATGTGTTTTTAATTATGGGTGGCATATGACTTAAAATTACGATGAGAGATTTTACTTTTAATTTATGATGTCCATTTACTTACATATCATGCATCATTTCATACATCGGATCTCATACACATATATAATCATTCATCGCATCATATACTGATAAAATATGAAAAATATATATAAAACCGTGTCATAGCATGGGAAAAATTTATACGATCTTCATAAGCCAATATGAAGATCACAGGTCAATCCTAGGTGTAAAATTATGGACTTGATCAATATCTTCCATCTTGTACCTCCATCGCTATGGACTTGGATTGATCTCCATTGTTGTCTCCATAAAAGCTCTTCGTCTTCATTACAATAATGATACAAAGACATTCTACTACAATTATTAAATTAAATAAAATTACAACAAAATTAACGACATGCAGGTAGTATTTAAAATTACAAACCCTTAAAATAGATAAAATAAATCTCATCCATATGAGGTTTAATTGGCCATGCTATGCACCATGCAAAGGCATCATACATACATAAAATAAATCATGTTATCTCATATCATGCATAATATATCCTTTTTCATAAACTGATATATTAAAATTACCAAATAATAATTATGAACAACATCTAAGGCGCTACGAATAGGTAGCACGACAATCCCGCTAGCCAGTTAGCGGGTGGGGTTAAGAGGCAGCGCCCCTCGAAGCTTTGAATTGATGTTAATCTCAGTAACAATTTTCTACCCTAACCCACATTTTTTATCTTTAAAAAAAACGATTATGATGATTATATCAACATTCGTTTAATCACTGTCACACCCCAAAATAGCCCTGGTCGGACTGTGCATGCTAAGTCGGGATCGGAAGGGTATTTCAGTAATTTTGTGCATGTGAAATTTGGAGTGTTAAGGACCTAATTGAAAAGATAATTAAGTGTGTTAAGAAAAGAAATGTGTAAGTGAGTGAAGTGTAATTTGTCTAAGGACTAAAGAGCATTAAGACAAGATATTTATTAAGGCAATGTTTGGGTATGACTCTAGTATTGTGCCATGGTTTGAAATGCTAAGTGGAGTTTGGGGTCCAATAGGATGTTGCCAAGTGGACTGTTAGGTGGGCAGTGAATGGGGAAAAGAAGAAAAGAAAGTGGAAGAGAGAGGGAACACAGATTGCATTCCCGTCCCCCTCCTCTCACGTTCTTCTTCTTCTTCTCTTCTCCCTTCCTCTGCTTTTCCTTTCTTCCTCTTTGGCTTTGGCTTGGAGTTGTGCTTGGCTTGGGTTGTGCTTTGCTTTGAAGAGGTATGTGGGAGTTTAACGTGATGTTCTTCTTCTGTTCTTCTTCTTCTTCTTTCTCCTGTTTTGGTTGAGTTAGGGTTTTGAAGTGTAACTGTGGATTTTGTTTGTGCAAGCTTTGCATGATAAGAAGAAGATTAAAGGCAGGGAAAAGAGAGAGGTTTGATTTTGAAGCTGGAAGCCTGATTTTGGATCGTGATTTTTGAGGTTTGGGAGCTCTGTGTTCTTTATTTTGGTTTTGGGTTTTTGTCTCTGCCCCATTTTCTTCTTGGATTATGAATGGTTTTTGGTGTTTGATTTCCAGTAATTGAATGATTGAGATGAGTTTATGCAAGTCGTGTTTTGGGTACTGTGTTTGTATGCATGACTTTGAATCAAAGAACAGGTTGATACATTTGGAACTTACTGTAATTGTATTTGGAACTTACTGTATTTTTAGGGTTTATGCTCTAGAATGGATTAAATGTGTTTAAGCATGGTTTTAATGATTTAATTGTTGAATTAAGTTGCAATTGTCTTGTTTATGCTGTTTGGGACATCGATTGGAAGGTAAGTTGAGTTTGGTGGTGTTTTGAATGAGTTTGAAAATGAATTTATCGAGTTCTTGGAGTTCTGGGTAACTGGGAATGGAAACTCGCGTCTCTGTTCTGTGTGAGGCGAGTCACGTCGCGTGACTTAGAGTCACGGCGTGACTCGTGTGAAGGGCAGCGTGACTCCCAGTTGCGAAGCGTGACTCTTCTCTCTGTGAGAGGAAAGTCACGTCTCGTGACTTAGGGTCACGACGTGACCCTTGTGTATGGCAAAGCGTGACTCCAGTCGCGAAGCGTGACTCCTCTCTCTGTGAGAGGGAAGTCACGTCTCGTGACTTAGAGTCACGGCGTGACTCTGGTAAGGGCAATGCGTGACTCCTCTCTCTGTGAGAGGGAAGTCACGTCACGTGACATAGAGTCACGGCGTGACTCTTGTGAGGCCAGGCGTGACATAGAGTCACGTCCCGTGACTCTCTAGCAGGTCACGAGACGTGACACTAGGTCACGCCGTGACCCTCCTGTGAGGTCAGTCACAAGTCGTGACACGACTTGTGACCGACTCCTCTTCAGCTCCTTTTTCCGATTTCGCCCAGTTTTAAACCAAAATGGATTTCCTATTTTTTTCTGTATGGGTCTTTACTTCTGTATAATTTATGTCAGACTGTTATATGCTCCTGTATAGCTTTTCTGTTTTGATTTGCTCCCCGTGACCAGTTTATTGTAAAATGACTTTCAAATGCTTTTATAGCTCTTTCCTCTATCGAGTGCTATCTTATTTTGCTCATCGGATTGGTTAGCCTATTTCAGTTATGATTAGCGATATGTTATGCATATCTTTGATTGAATTCTGCTCTGAGAGTAATCTGTCATGCTTAGAAATATATAGTATTATTTCATGATTCAGATTATGCGTTTTTGGATTATTGGCATGATATGATTCCACGTGTATTCCAGATATGCTTTGGTAACTTGAGTAGTGCTAAAATGCAATTGATTGACCTATTGCATACTCCAGAATATGACTTGTATGAGCTTTGATTGATATTATGCTTTAGCCTTTGAACTCATTGTATTATGTTAAATGTAATTGGGACTATGCATGGTTTATGCTTAGTATTCTCACCTAAACGCATGTTTAGGATTATGTTTTGATAATCATTGGCATGGTAGTGCTTTTATACCTGATTCTTGGCATGTTTTAGAATATTGTTTAATGTTAAAATGTATGGACTGTAATATGTTTTGCAATGCGAATTGCATGATGTACGACCGACCTTATGAGCATATTTATATGTCTATTGTACTCTGATTTATGCATGATGTATATATGTATATATATATTTATGCGTTGTGCGATTCGGAATGTGTATTATTTTATGCATGACCTGCGAGAGTCAGTCTAGTGGATAGTTAGGCATGCCTAATAGAGTCTTTCAGTAGCTGCAGCGCCCTTTGAACGTATTGGACCCTGATCAGGTCCCCCGTATGGTTCCTCGCGAACCCCCCCTCAGTACGGATCTCCGTGATCCTTCTTTTTAATGAATTTGGATCGGGTTAAGATCCCCCATCAGTAAAATGCTTTTGTGATAAATAAAATGGTTTTCGACTTGTACCCGTAAGGTACTAATCAGTTCAGTACACTCGTTATCCACTATTATGAGTCAGCAGGTGCTTTACTGTTTTGTGTTACTTTGAAATGACTATCAGAATGTGATATCCGTTTGAGCATGATAAAGATCTCAGGAATCAGTTTATGTGTATATGAATGTGATTATGGGCTTCAGAATGTATGTCTGTTTTAAATAAGCATGACTTTATATCTAACATGATTATCCGTACTTGTCATGTGATTTGTTATAAGTTTCTGAATGTTTTGATTATGATGCAACTAGAGAATTTATGTATGTGACTTAAACATGTTTTGTTAACATATTAGCTTGTGGACCGAAGCAGCTGTGATGGTAAGTATGTGATGATTACTGTACTCTCTGCATGATGATGATATGAATGTAATACTAAGTGGTTATGCCTTCAGTCTCTGTTATCAGAATGTTCTGCATGATGCTTAATATATATTAGAGTTGCGCAGCGGTATTGTGATGCTCTAAATGTTATCCTTTGGATATTTGACTAGTGTGTATGCTTAACATGATGATTGGGTTGTCAGTTCAGGCGTGGGTACTTAGTGATATTTAATGCATGTGTTTAGCTCTTGTGACTCCGCATGGTAAGATGCTATCATTTGATACCCATGTAGGTTTATGCATGAATTATAGTATGTAGTTCGGAATGATGATATTTGTATCGTATATTGTATCATGTCTGTATTGGTATATCCTGGACATGAGTTTATGGTCTGTTTATGAGTTATCGATTGAGTGCCTTTATTATACAGCCTGATTATTCATATGCTATGAATATCCGCATTTGTCATATGAATGTGTTTTGCCTCGGCGACCATTGTGAATGGCCGTCCATATTCTTGTGTGTTCTCCCCACTAAGCGTTATCGCTTAGCACGGATTTCCTTTCCGTGCAGGTGGCAGGTTTGGTTCTGATCGAGTCGCGCTTCTGCAAGGTCGGCCACGTAGGAGTTAGAAGTTCTGTATTTTGTTCAGCTTCTGTATTTCAGCTTTTGTATTCTGTAGTATTGTATATGTAATTATTATTTTTCGTTCGTGAGTTTTCTTTTGGGAATGTAATAGTTAGTATGTCCTTATGTTTAGTTATTCCTTTGTTTTATTATTTCGATTATGCTTCCGTTGAATGGTCATATGTATGCCTTTGTGTATGCTTTTGTTTAGTGCCTGCGTGTGCGTGAGTTATTGCATGTTCAGTCTGTACCGCAAGGTAAGTCAAGGTAAGTTTTTAATTAACCCGTATTTTCGTATGTATGTTATGCATGAATGTATGCTTCCGCATTGTGCATGTGTATATCTGTATATGTGAGCGTCGTGTAGCGCATCCGTCGGCGTCCTTCCAACGGGGACGGCGATGGGGGTGTTACAGTTAGTGGTATCAGAGCCCAGGTTTGTTGGTTCTGGGTGTGTTGTTTGTTTTGTGTTGAGTCTTTACATGAGAGTCGGTTTTGTGTCGTGGCCTAATGCAGATGCGTCTTGTTTTGTGTCATGTCTAGATGGAGTCTGATCCTAGTGAGAATGTGGGCGAGACAACAGAAAGTGTGAATCGAGTTAGTGCTGATCAGAATGTTTCCGAGCGTTCTCCAGTGGAAGATTCTGGTCGTGTTTCTGATGATAGGGCTCTTGTACAAGGGTTGATTCGGATTTTGGATAGATTGACTGCTCCTCGTGCCTCTCAAGAAGTTGTGCGGCATGTTCCTCAGAAGAGAAAAGGATCGGTTAGTGAAGTGCCAGCAGGGAAGAGGGTTCGAGAACCTTCAGCGTGTCAACAATTTCAGAAGCAACATGGGAATAAGTGTAAGAAGTGGGTACCGTCAGTATGTCAGCACTGTCAGAAGCGACATCGTGGTCCATGTCGGAAGCTTTCAGGTGCTTGTTTCAGGTGTGGCAGTATGGAACACCGGATTGCCGATTGTCCTAAGAAGTTGAGTGAGAATCTAGCTGGGCAAGCTAGAAAGGATGTGGAGGATTTGCTCAGATCTTCTCGAGTGTCTTCAGAGTTTGTAGCATCTAGCAAGGATTCGAAGGAGACCGCGGGTTCTTCTGGTAAGTTAATTTGCAAGCTTTAGTCTAAGTAAGTTTTGTTTGTTTGGGTTGTGTGAATGTAAGTGTTTCGCTTTGAATTTCGAGGACGAAATTCTTTTAGGAGGGAAGAGTTGTCACACCCCAAAATAGCCCTGGTCGGACTGTGCATGCTAAGTCGGGATCGGAAGGGTATTTCAGTAATTTTGTGCATGTGAAATTTGGAGTGTTAAGGACCTAATTGAAAAGATAATTAAGTGTGTTAAGAAAAGAAATGTGTAAGTGAGTGAAGTGTAATTTGTCTAAGGACTAAAGAGCATTAAGACAAGATATTTATTAAGGCAATGTTTGGGTATGACTCTAGTATTGTGCCATGGTTTGAAATGCTAAGTGGAGTTTGGGGTCCAATAGGATGTTGCCAAGTGGACTGTTAGGTGGGCAGTGAATGGGGAAAAGAAGAAAAGAAAGTGGAAGAGAGAGGGAACACAGATTGCATTCCCGTCCCCCTCCTCTCACGTTCTTCTTCTTCTTCTCTTCTCCCTTCCTCTGCTTTTCCTTTCTTCCTCTTTGGCTTTGGCTTGGAGTTGTGCTTGGCTTGGGTTGTGCTTTGCTTTGAAGAGGTATGTGGGAGTTTAACGTGATGTTCTTCTTCTGTTCTTCTTCTTCTTCTTTCTCCTGTTTTGGTTGAGTTAGGGTTTTGAAGTGTAACTGTGGATTTTGTTTGTGCAAGCTTTGCATGATAAGAAGAAGATTAAAGGCAGGGAAAAGAGAGAGGTTTGATTTTGAAGCTGGAAGCCTGATTTTGGATCGTGATTTTTGAGGTTTGGGAGCTCTGTGTTCTTTATTTTGGTTTTGGGTTTTTGTCTCTGCCCCATTTTCTTCTTGGATTATGAATGGTTTTTGGTGTTTGATTTCCAGTAATTGAATGATTGAGATGAGTTTATGCAAGTCGTGTTTTGGGTACTGTGTTTGTATGCATGACTTTGAATCAAAGAACAGGTTGATACATTTGGAACTTACTGTAATTGTATTTGGAACTTACTGTATTTTTAGGGTTTATGCTCTAGAATGGATTAAATGTGTTTAAGCATGGTTTTAATGATTTAATTGTTGAATTAAGTTGCAATTGTCTTGTTTATGCTGTTTGGGACATCGATTGGAAGGTAAGTTGAGTTTGGTGGTGTTTTGAATGAGTTTGAAAATGAATTTATCGAGTTCTTGGAGTTCTGGGTAACTGGGAATGGAAACTCGCGTCTCTGTTCTGTGTGAGGCGAGTCACGTCGCGTGACTTAGAGTCACGGCGTGACTCGTGTGAAGGGCAGCGTGACTCCCAGTTGCGAAGCGTGACTCTTCTCTCTGTGAGAGGAAAGTCACGTCTCGTGACTTAGGGTCACGACGTGACCCTTGTGTATGGCAAAGCGTGACTCCAGTCGCGAAGCGTGACTCCTCTCTCTGTGAGAGGGAAGTCACGTCTCGTGACTTAGAGTCACGGCGTGACTCTGGTAAGGGCAATGCGTGACTCCTCTCTCTGTGAGAGGGAAGTCACGTCACGTGACATAGAGTCACGGCGTGACTCTTGTGAGGCCAGGCGTGACATAGAGTCACGTCCCGTGACTCTCTAGCAGGTCACGAGACGTGACACTAGGTCACGCCGTGACCCTCCTGTGAGGTCAGTCACAAGTCGTGACACGACTTGTGACCGACTCCTCTTCAGCTCCTTTTTCCGATTTCGCCCAGTTTTAAACCAAAATGGATTTCCTATTTTTTCTGTATGGGTCTTTACTTCTGTATAATTTATGTCAGACTGTTATATGCTCCTGTATAGCTTTTCTGTTTTGATTTGCTCCCCGTGACCAGTTTATTGTAAAATGACTTTCAAATGCTTTTATAGCTCTTTCCTCTATCGAGTGCTATCTTATTTTGCTCATCGGATTGGTTAGCCTATTTCAGTTATGATTAGCGATATGTTATGCATATCTTTGATTGAATTCTGCTCTGAGAGTAATCTGTCATGCTTAGAAATATATAGTATTATTTCATGATTCAGATTATGCGTTTTTGGATTATTGGCATGATATGATTCCACGTGTATTCCAGATATGCTTTGGTAACTTGAGTAGTGCTAAAATGCAATTGATTGACCTATTGCATACTCCAGAATATGACTTGTATGAGCTTTGATTGATATTATGCTTTAGCCTTTGAACTCATTGTATTATGTTAAATGTAATTGGGACTATGCATGGTTTATGCTTAGTATTCTCACCTAAACGCATGTTTAGGATTATGTTTTGATAATCATTGGCATGGTAGTGCTTTTATACCTGATTCTTGGCATGTTTTAGAATATTGTTTAATGTTAAAATGTATGGACTGTAATATGTTTTGCAATGCGAATTGCATGATGTACGACCGACCTTATGAGCATATTTATATGTCTATTGTACTCTGATTTATGCATGATGTATATATGTATATATATATTTATGCGTTGTGCGATTCGGAATGTGTATTATTTTATGCATGACCTGCGAGAGTCAGTCTAGTGGATAGTTAGGCATGCCTAATAGAGTCTTTCAGTAGCTGCAGCGCCCTTTGAACGTATTGGACCCTGATCAGGTCCCCCGTATGGTTCCTCGCGAACCCCCCCTCAGTACGGATCTCCGTGATCCTTCTTTTTAATGAATTTGGATCGGGTTAAGATCCCCCATCAGTAAAATGCTTTTGTGATAAATAAAATGGTTTTCGACTTGTACCCGTAAGGTACTAATCAGTTCAGTACACTCGTTATCCACTATTATGAGTCAGCAGGTGCTTTACTGTTTTGTGTTACTTTGAAATGACTATCAGAATGTGATATCCGTTTGAGCATGATAAAGATCTCAGGAATCAGTTTATGTGTATATGAATGTGATTATGGGCTTCAGAATGTATGTCTGTTTTAAATAAGCATGACTTTATATCTAACATGATTATCCGTACTTGTCATGTGATTTGTTATAAGTTTCTGAATGTTTTGATTATGATGCAACTAGAGAATTTATGTATGTGACTTAAACATGTTTTGTTAACATATTAGCTTGTGGACCGAAGCAGCTGTGATGGTAAGTATGTGATGATTACTGTACTCTCTGCATGATGATGATATGAATGTAATACTAAGTGGTTATGCCTTCAGTCTCTGTTATCAGAATGTTCTGCATGATGCTTAATATATATTAGAGTTGCGCAGCGGTATTGTGATGCTCTAAATGTTATCCTTTGGATATTTGACTAGTGTGTATGCTTAACATGATGATTGGGTTGTCAGTTCAGGCGTGGGTACTTAGTGATATTTAATGCATGTGTTTAGCTCTTGTGACTCCGCATGGTAAGATGCTATCATTTGATACCCATGTAGGTTTATGCATGAATTATAGTATGTAGTTCGGAATGATGATATTTGTATCGTATATTGTATCATGTCTGTATTGGTATATCCTGGACATGAGTTTATGGTCTGTTTATGAGTTATCGATTGAGTGCCTTTATTATACAGCCTGATTATTCATATGCTATGAATATCCGCATTTGTCATATGAATGTGTTTTGCCTCGGCGACCATTGTGAATGGCCGTCCATATTCTTGTGTGTTCTCCCCACTAAGCGTTATCGCTTAGCACGGATTTCCTTTCCGTGCAGGTGGCAGGTTTGGTTCTGATCGAGTCGCGCTTCTGCAAGGTCGGCCACGTAGGAGTTAGAAGTTCTGTATTTTGTTCAGCTTCTGTATTTCAGCTTTTGTATTCTGTAGTATTGTATATGTAATTATTATTTTTCGTTCGTGAGTTTTCTTTTGGGAATGTAATAGTTAGTATGTCCTTATGTTTAGTTATTCCTTTGTTTTATTATTTCGATTATGCTTCCGTTGAATGGTCATATGTATGCCTTTGTGTATGCTTTTGTTTAGTGCCTGCGTGTGCGTGAGTTATTGCATGTTCAGTCTGTACCGCAAGGTAAGTCAAGGTAAGTTTTTAATTAACCCGTATTTTCGTATGTATGTTATGCATGAATGTATGCTTCCGCATTGTGCATGTGTATATCTGTATATGTGAGCGTCGTGTAGCGCATCCGTCGGCGTCCTTCCAACGGGGACGGCGATGGGGGTGTTACAATCACATTAAACCATTTAATGTATACAGAATGCCATAAATATTAATTTCTTATTAATCATATTAATAGAATCACGTCAATCATATTAATAGAATCATATTAATCACATTAATCATATTAATAGAATTAATTTCGTTAGCCTTTATTTATGACATTAAAATTATCATTCAATTGATTTCGTTCATATCACATATAATCTGTTCATTTTAATAATTAAAAATAGAAATCAATTTCCATGTATCCGCATACCAACCGATCGACATTCATACCAACATAAACATATATATCACATACATACAAAACACATTACATTTGAATCAATTGAATCTACAAGTGGCTCTAATGCCACTGTTGGGTTTTAAACGAAATAAATCCAATTATCGTGCAACAGAAAATAACAAAACCCAAACAGGATCCATGCGATCTAATAGATTCAAAAGGAGAGATAAAGATTTACCAACGTTTATAATGCAAAAAAATCGAAATCAACTCCTTAATTCGGACTATAGGCGCTACTCTAATCACGAATGCCCTCTACTAGTATTCACAAGCACGAATGAACGAATAGAGGAATGCAGGGGTGCTAGCTCCCTTTTTCGTACAATTGGATTTTTTTTTTTTTGTGTTTTCTTTCTCAAAGAAATGTGGTGGCTAGGGGTTTCTCAAGTGGCGGCTACTTCTAAAACGAGATTAGGTTAAATGAAAAATATATCACCATCTATTTATATAGCCACCTAAACCCTAATATGTAGAGAGAAAATTTAGGGATATCATTTCTTATTCAAAATAAGATATATATATATATATATATATATAATCTATTTATTTCTTATTCAAATAATAAGAAATATCATATATATATATATATATATATATGAATAATTTTGAATTAAATATCAGTTATATTTAAATTCGAAATACCCAAATTAAAATCCAGTCTGTTCATTACATTCTTGGTGTGTGACCCAATAGGTTTATATTAAGTTGGCAGTGTGTAACATCTCAAAAATCACCCTAGTAGTATTGAGTGTGATTAGTGTAATTAAGTGAGTGTAAAATTAGGGTTTATAGATTTGGATCAAATTGAAAATGAGAAGTTAAGGACCTAATTGCATAAAATAAAAGTATTGTAGTGACAAAAGGCTAATAATGCATGATTAGTGCTAAGTGGTGGATTAAGTTAATTAAGTGAAATTAATTAGCCTTAATCAAACTTTAGTGGGATCCAAATGTCTTAATCTAGAGCTGCCACCTATCTTTGGGGTAGTGCATGGTTGACACCTTGCATTTGCATGCATTTAAATGGATTTTGGAGAGAGAGTTAGTGGAAAGTTCTGTCTTTTGTTCTTCATTTGGTTCAGCCATTTCCTTCATTTTCTGCACTCTTCTCCTTGCCTCTTATTCTTCTTCGTCTTCTCCATGTTCCTTCATTCTCTTTACTGTTTGTTAAGACTTAAGTTAAAAGGACTAAGAGGATCAAGTGACAAGTTAGAGAAAGGTAAGTTGAGTCTAGTTTCTCTTCTTCTTTTAGTTTGATTCAGATTTCTATTCTTGGATGAATCCTATTTTGAATGTGTGTATATGTTGTTTGTAAGCTGAGAAAAGCTAGTAGAAAGCCAAAGGGTAAAGAGAAGGCTGTTTAAGCTAAGAGATTGAAGGAGTGCTACAAGAGGTTTGGGATTGCTTTGTTAAGTTCTTTGTTTTGGTTACATGTTTGATGAGTTTGGGATTAGATTTTCTGTTGATTAAATGCATGATTGATTATTTGGGATTTATGTGTACTTGTGTGATAATTGATAGATGTTATAAGTTGAGATGTATAATTGAGATGTGTGTTGAAAGTGTTAATTGAATTGCCATGAGATTATGACCAAAGCATGAACCCTAGTTTGGAAAAACTCTGCTCATTTTTTACCAAACCTACGTGTGATGTTTTAGTTATAAGTGGCGTTTTACAACTCATAATTAAGTGATTATTGTTCCATTATAACCATGATTCCAATACCGATAAAAGTCCTAGAAATGACCATGAATTAATTCTGACTCTAAGACCCTTAAAAATGGCCAAAATATAAGTGTCTTTATTCTGGCGGGTTCATTGGAATAGTATATCTTGTTTAGGTCATATCTGACGTTTTATATTTCCAAATGACCTGAAATTTGTCCCATTGGAAACTTAACATCCTAGGGAACAATTATTAAGATAATGTTTTACCTAAAAATGAGGTTTAGACATTGGTTTTGGTGGTACAAGTTTTAGGTGAAAAGCAGTCTTGTAGGACACCTGATGGAAGCTACTGTCGCAAGCGCGACAAAACAAGCTAAAAGTGGGATTTTCTGCTTGATTTGGAGCCCATGGTTGGAATGAATCATTGCCCACCTTTAACCTCCTCTAGTTTGTGTGTGTTTATCCTTCCCGAGATGCCTCCAAACTTCACTGTAAATTCCTATTGCTTGACCAATTCATGTCTAACACTATAAAATGAGCATATGAATGTTTCTCAATTGAAATTATATGAAAATAATGCTATGGCATAGTATTTTAATAAAGGAATTAAATGTATACATGCTTTTTAATTATTGAATCATATTGGTATGTGTATTTGTATGGTGAACTATATGAATATGTTTGTAGTTAGTATATGTATTTATTGAGTTGTTTGATCAATAGTATAACATGGTAGTTGAATATAAGTAATGTATATAGCTAAGTGTACAAATTGTTTATATTGGGCCTGAGATGTTCATAGAAGTGGATAAATGGGCATGCTTATAAAGGGTTAGATGATTTGCAGCTACTAGAGTGGCACCGCGACGGGTGTCTAGATGTTTGGCACTAATGGGTGTCTAGATGTTTGATACCTTCTAGTATCTAGATGATTTGAGACTCTAGTCTCCAGATGTTTGGTACTGCTTAACAGTATCTATATGTACCCGTATCCACTTACATTATTAAGTCAGGCTATTAACTGGTTGTAATATATATAAGAGATGTTATTATATGTTAGTGAGTTATTGAGAATGCTAATAGAAGTACATGATTGTTGTATCAGAGATGCTCATATAAGTTGCAAGTGCATATGAGAAGCTATTATTTGTACATGATTATGCTAGAGATATGCCATTGTGTTTATATGTATTCAAAGGTACATGAGATGCAATGACAAGGTTTTACTTGTTGATTGTGATAATAATTAAAGTTAGAATAATATGAACATGATATAGGTTACATGAAAGTTGTAGATACATTAAAAGCATGTTTGATAGTATGCTTATCATGTTATAAGTATGATAAATGGCTGTTTCTTTTAATATGCTCGAAAATAAATAGCATACCAACTATTGATATGTTTTGATGATTTTACTTGTGACTTCGTTAGAAGTCTATTATTTGTGATATCCCCACTACCCGTTATTGCTTAGCATGGGTGTTTTTCGCGTGTAGGTTTGCAGGTTTAGTAAAGAGTTGAACATCTGCAGGTTGTGGCCACTAGGAGTACAAGTTGAAGTTCTTTTTGTATATGTGATATAGTACTTTTGTATAGTTCAGTGTATATATATGTAAAGCATTTTTGTATATGATATGTAAATGTTATAGTTGAAGAATGCTTTTGTAATGTATATAAGACAACAATATAACGTAATGCAAATGACTATAAGAAATTATTTTAAGCATGTGTATTGATGTTTGATTATTATTTGTTTAAGTATGTTGTAATTGTTTAACTTGAATGTGTATGCGTGCGTAGCGACTTCGATATCCTTCCCGGGGATATTGGGGCGTTACATAGTGGACCCAATTCCATTATGAGCCTACAAGTCATAATTGGTCTCTAGCAAGACATTATGACTACCCAAATAATATAAATATCTTAAGTCCGATTTTAACTTTATAATAGAACATGTTATTATCCTTTTGTCACACAATATCTTGTATGAACATAAGTCATGGTCCATGTCAAACTTATATTGTTCAAACATATAATTTCTTGATCACTAAGTAGTCTGATAAATTCAAATGACATTAATCACACTATCAATTCATTCGAGCATGGCCATGCATTTTACAGTCCTACTTATCGAGGGGCCTAATAGATATCTCTCTCATAAGAGAGGGATAAATTTTATCTTAATTATTCACTATCCTCTGCATAATTCTCATTATGTTCAAGCATAACCTTTATGATTATTCGATTAAAGACAACGTTTGATTATGTCAAATCACGATGTTCCTTATATAGGAAATTGTGATAATCTCAGGTCTAAGGATTCAATAACATAACTATTATGATATCATTTATGACACTATCCCATATAGTGATCTCCTAGTGGGTCTATCTAGTACCTTGTTCTCTAACAAGTACCTACAGATTTGATTTATATCACCATATATAATCCTCTCATAATTATCGATCAAATCTATACTAGTTTTAATTTATCTTTATGCCCTTTAGTGATAAATGACTAGAGATGACAAGAATAACATGGATATTCATAAACATTACAATAATGTGAAATGCCAATAATATTAATGCGAAGAAAACCATTATATAAATGAAAATGTAATGCTTACATCAAGGTCCAAATATTTGGCCTAAGGTATAACCACTAACACTGAGAAATAATAGAAGAAGCATATCAGCCTCAAACAAAAATAGTTGAACAAGCTGGAGGAACAAGCATTGCTGTTTAGAAAACCAGAAAGAAGCTTACTGAAGATGAAAAGAAAAGAGTTCAACTGAATTCAAAAGCAATGAGTATTCTCTTCTGTTCTTTACATACTAATGAATCTAATAGAGTCTCTAGTTGTGATACAACAAAGGAAATATGGGATAAGCTTGAAGCCACGTATGATGGAACCCATGAAGTAAAGGGATCAAGACTACACATGCTCATGGTGGATTATGAAGCTTTCAAAATGAAGCCAGACAAGACTGTGGCTGAGGTAATTAACAGGTATGTTAAATTAACTAATGAAATTAAAACTCTTGGTCATAAACTTATTAAAGAGAATAAAATTTCTAAACTTGTTAGAGGTCTCACACCTAGATGGGAAGCTAAAGCTTCTATTTTATTAGATAAAGATCCTAGCACTCTTAATTTTGATATTATTTGTGGCTCACTTATTTCTCATGAGCTCTATATTAAGTCATAAGATGCCGAAAAAGAGAAAGAAAGAAAATTAAAGTCTCTTGCTCTTAAAGCTGAGTATAGAAGTAACTACTCAACTGGTGATGTTGAGATGGCACTCATTACCAAGAAGTTCAAGAAGCTGTATCGAAAAGGTAAAAAATTCAACAGGAGGCAGCAATAGTGTCCAAATTTGAAGAAAAAGGAGAAAAAGTACAAGAAAAAGGCTATGAAGGCTACATGGAGTATACAACACCCCCTACCTATACGTAAGGGAGCCCACCTACAAGAGAGGATGAGATCTCGCATAGAAAAGGGTGTCACCAAAACGAACCACAAACATACATATAAATAACGAACTAAATGGAACAAATTAAAACATTAACAACTGAGAGAACGGGGCTCAAACTGCCAACATAAATCCAAACCATTCATTGATTTAACTAAATATTCATTACAAAAGATATAGAAGTAAAAAATCTATCTATACAAATTTACAAAAGAGAAATACAAGATTATAAAAAAATTACAATATACAAAACATAAATCTCTTCTAAAGCTCCCCTACTATGTTGGCCTAGATTGCTGCTGACCTCCCAAAAACTCCACACCTTCTGCACCTGCACGAATAGAACACCCGTGCTAAGTGATAACGCTTAGTAGGAAAACAAAAGATGAACGACCATTCACAATGGCTGTTAAGGCAAAACACAAGCGTATGTCCATATCAAAATTTCCATAAAAGCATAATAACTTTATATCATGCGTTGCATTCTCCAAAGTTCTAAAACATATATTCATTAATATAGCAATAACACATTAAAAAAAATCACACATGCGCCTGCAAACTCATAGTAGCGGATAGTGAGTGAACGTATTAGTACTCGTGGGTATGGTCAAAAGCAATTTCTTTATTTTTATCCAAAAACATTTTCACATTGAGGATCTTAAATAAGATCTGAAAACATTAAGGATCACGAGGACCCGAACGGGGGCCTGATCAGGGTCTAGAACACATTGGGGCTGCAGCTAACAGAACTCTTTAGGCATGCCTAATTATCCACTAACTTGACACATACAGGCTATGCATAAAACATTTTATATAAGGCATCCATTGGAGCATATAATAGTTCATACAC
The DNA here is from genome assembly GCA_947683425.1 of Excoecaria cochinchinensis. NCBI lineage: Eukaryota > Viridiplantae > Streptophyta > Magnoliopsida > Malpighiales > Euphorbiaceae > Excoecaria > Excoecaria cochinchinensis. The sequence continues at coordinate 35,988,683 of CANTUQ010000092.1, forward strand.
AAAAGTATTTACATCATAAGAAGAATCATTCATGTCAATTATCGTGAAAGAAAACTGGAAAGCAAATAGGGCAGCTATCGCGCTCGTGACTGATGTCGCGCCTGCGATAGAGGTGAAGCTCGCCTCCTGATAAGCTCGCGCGAGGAGGGCCAGACAGGCCTCTATTGCGCTCATGATGGATGTTACGCTCGTGATAGAGGGCGGGGAAGGTTACTGTTGCGCCTCCGCACCTAGGTGCGTACACGACAGCATCAACCTGGCAGAACTGAACTCTCTGTCACACTCGCATGGGTGTCATGCACGCGACAGATGGCTTCCAGTATAGGAGCTCTGAACACCGGACTCTATCGCGTTCACGACAGAGTCGATTTCCAGCACCCCTGCCGAAAAACTCATACCCAAAATCCACCCAACATTGCAATAAAATCATTAAACTTCAACACAATCCAAAACAAGCAATCACCACATATTATACAACATAAAACCCATGTTTTATTCTAATTAACTTGGATCAAATCATTCAAATAAGACAATCAAAATCAAGACTAGCCAAACCCAGAATTTTCCTCTTAAATTCACACAACCTTCAAATTTTGATGCAATCCACTACAATCATGGTATATCTATTCAAATTAATCAAAACCCATAACATTTATATAGAAATAAACAAGTTTAATCTCATAAATTTCCAGAAAAACATATCATAATATCAAAATCATCTTAGGCACAAATTCATAAATTCCCAAACCTCTTAGCTTCAAAATCACACAATCGATCAATTAGCTGCACTACCACCGGCGATCTCCTTTCCTTTCGGGTCTCTAGGAGGAGCCTCTGCTAAAACCAACCCCACCATACAAAATAGCTCAAAACTCAAATCCAAACTCATCAAAGGAAAAAAAGATAAGGAGAGAAGAACAGAAGAAAAAGAAGAACAATTACTTACCCAAAGCTGGAAATTTGCCAAAATCAACTCAAAATCCACAAGTTTGCAAAGAAAATCAAGGGAACAAGAAGTGAAAAGAAGAGAAAAAGAAGAAGAAGAGGAAGACAAAGGGGAAGAGAGGCAGAAATGTGAGAGGGCAGTGGTTGTTCCTGACGTGCTCTCTTTCTTCATCCTTATCTACTCTTCCTTTTTCTCTTTCTTCCACATGTTAAACTCTTAAGGTGATGTTGGCAAAGTCCCATTATAGTCCTTCTTCTTTTCTTCACCACACAATCAAAACATCTAATTAACTAATATCATGCAATTGACTCCTAAAACACACACAAGCATATGCTCAAACTACTAGGGTGGGAAATGGGGTGTTACAACAATCCCTTCTTAAAAGAATTTCGTCCTCGAAATTCTCACCTGAGCTGAATAATTGCGGATACTGAGATTTCATAGCTGACTTTGGTTCCCAAGTAGCCTCTTCCACTCCATAATGTTGCCATAAAACCTTAACCAAAGGAACTTGCTTATTCCTGAGCTTTCTTACTTCCCGAGCTAAAATGGCTTTCAGTTCTTCATTATAAGAATAATCTGGCTGAACCTGCACCTCTTGAATTGACAGCACATGAGATGCATCTAACCGATACCGATAAAGCATCGACACATAAAACACGTCATACAACTTCGATAATTCCAGTGACAAAGCTAACCTATAGGCAACTAGACCAATCTTATCCAAAATCTCAAACGGTCCAATAAACCTAGGGCTCAATTTTCCTTTCTTACCATCGAAGAATCTTATGCCATGGCAACACTTTCAAGAACACCTTGTCTCCGACCTGAAATTGAATATCTTTTTGCTTCCAATAAGCACATAATTTCTGTCTATCTTTGGCTGCTTTTAAATTCTGTTGAACCACTCTAATCTTCTCTTCAGTATCTCTAACCAACTCTGGACCCATAAAAGAGCGTTCAGTCAACTCGGTCCAACAACTGGAGTTCTACATTTTCTTCCATATAAAGCCTCATATGGTGACATTCCTATGCTCACCTGATGACTATTATTATATGTGAATTCCATTAATGACACATATCTGTCCCAGCTGCCTGCAAAGTTCAAAGCACAACCCCGAAGCATATCCTCTAGAATCTAAATAACTCTCTCAGACTGCCCGTCTGTCTGAGGATGGAAAGCAGTAATGAAATTCAATTGAGTACCCAAGGCTGCTTGCAACTCTTTCTAAAATTTCGATGTAAACCTCGGATCCCAATCTGATACAATCGATAGTGGAATCCCTTGCAATCTAACCACTTCATTTACATAAATCTCTGCCAATCTATCCATCAGATAATCCAGCCGAACCGGTAGAAAGTGAGCCGACTTAGTGAGTCTATCAATAACAACCCAAACCGAATCATGCTTCCTTTGGGTCATCGGCAAACCTGTCACAAAATCCATCGTAATATCATCCCACTTCCATTATGAAATAGGTAAAGGGTTGAGCAACCAGATGGAACTTCAGCCTTTACCTGCTGACAGGTCAGGCAGTTGGAAACAAAATCCACTATATCCTTCTTCATGCCAAGCCACCAATAAAATTGCTTTACATCTCGATACATCTTTTCACCTCTGGGATGCATAGTGAAGATCGTAGTGTGTGCCTCCAGTAAAAGTTTCCTCTTCAACTCTTCATCATCAGGCATGCACAAATGATCTCTGAAACTTAACACCCCATCCTTAACAGAAAAGTCAATCTGACTCCCACTCTGAGCTACTTGTATCATTTGTTACAATTTTGAATCATTTCTCTGAGCATCAACAATTAACTGCTTCAGAGAAGGCCTTGCTTTCAACTGGCCTATCAAAGCTCCTTCTGAATCAAATCTCCATTTACAATGTTGCAATGCAAGAGTCAAAACTAATTTTTGACTTAACGCATCGGCGACTACATTTGCTTTTCCCGAGTGATAGTTCAAAATGCAATCATAGTCCTTGAAAAGCTCTAACCACCAACGTTGCCTCAAATTTAACTCTTTCTGTGTGAGGAGATACTTCAAACTCTTGTGGTTTGTGAAAATCCTACACATCTCCCCATACAGATAATGACGCCAAATCTTAAGATAAAAAACCACAGCAGTTAATTCTAAGTCGTGCATCGAAAATTTCGCTCATAAGGCTTCAGTTGTCGGGACCCATACGCTACTACTTTACCATCCTGCATCAGAACACAGATAAGCCCAACACCTGAAGCATCACTATACATAACATGCTCTTTTCCCGAAGTGGGTAAAGTAAGTATAGGAGCCTCAACTAATAAATTCTTCAGTTGATCAAAACTTGCTTGACGTTGGTCGGACCAAACAAATTTTACCCCTTTCCGTAGAAGTCTTGTCATAGGTGCAACAATCACTGAAAACCCTTTTACAAAATGCATATAATATCGAGCAAAATCCAGAAAACTCCTTACTTCTAGCACATTCTTCGGTAGCTGCCAATTCACAATAGCCTCAATCTTTGACAGATCTACTCGAATACCCTCAGATAAAATAATGTGGCCTAAAAAGGACACCTCCTTGACCCAAAAATCAGACTTACTTAACATTGCAAACAAATAGTGATCCCTCAAAACCTGAACCACAATCCGAAGATGCTCTTCGTGCTCACACTCATTCTTCGAATATACCAAAATATCATCAATGAACACCACAACAAATAAGTCGAGATATGGCCTAAACACACGGTTCATCAAATCTATAAAAGCCGCTGGTGCATTCGTCAACCCAAACGGCATCATAATAAACTCATAATGACCATATTGCATCCGAAAAATAGTCTTAGCTACATCTGAATCCTTAACCCGAAGCTGATAATAACTAGACCATAGATTTATCTTAGAAAAGACTCCGTCACCTCTTAACTGATAAAAAAGGTCCTCAATCCTAGGCAACAGATACTTATTCTTCACAGTGAATTTATTAATCTGACGGTAGTCAATACACATCCTTAGAGTCCCATCCTTTTTCTTAACAAACAACATCGGAGCACCCCACGGAGATACGCTGGGTCTGATAAAGCCTTTATCCAATAGCTCCTATAATTGAGTCTTAAGCTCTCTCAATTCCATAAGAGCCATTCAATAAGGTGCTTTAGAAAGAGGAGCAGTACCCAGCATAATCTCTATGGATAGCTCAACCTCTCTCTTTAGAGGTAAACCAGGCAATTCTCCCGAAAACACATCCTCAAACTCTCTAATCACAGAAATATCCTGAATCCTTACTTGACTATGCCTAAAATCCAGCACTACAGCTAAAAATGCCTCACATCCTTTCCTCAAACAACGCTTAGCCTACATAGCTGAAATAACATTACCCATAGAACCATAACCCAAACCTCTAATCACAACAAAATACTGATCCCCACTCCGAAGTACCACTGTCTTTCTATGGCAATCCATAACTGTTTTATGCTTAAACAACTAATCCATTCCCAAAATAAGATCGAACTCATGGAAGGGTAAATCAATTAGATCAACTGGAAATTCTAAACCTTGAACCATGAGAGGGCAATTTCTATACACCTTACTCACATTGACACTATGCCCTAAGGGACTGGTCACACAAATCTCATACTCTAACACCCCCTACCTATACATATATGAGTGTGTGGACCCAGGGTCTATTAGAGCATACAACTCAGTGTCACAGAGTAAAAATTTACCTGCAATCACTTCAAGCGCATCCTGCTCTTCCCAAGCTCTCATCTCATAGGCTCTTGCTGGCACCACTTGGGGACGGTCCACTGACTTAGATGGAGCTCCCTCTCTAGGCCGACCACCACAACCTCTTCCTCTGCCTCTATCCTGGCTAACTGGAGGGGTATTTGACCCAGCTCTACTGGCCTCTTGCTGATCTCGAGTGTTCTCACTCAACTTGAGGCAATTGGCCAGAAAATGGTCCGTGCTTTTGCATTGAAAACAACCTCCAGTCAGCCAATGGCACTTGCCCTTATGGTGCTTACTACAGTAAGAACACTCAGGCACCACTTTACTTCTAGCACCCGAACCACCTCTACTAGATGCATTCGAAGATCCTTGCCTTCTACCCCTCGTAGCAGGACTAGTGGAGGACTCATCTAGAAAATTTACATTAGGGTTCCTTAATCTCTTACTCGAGGATGAACCTCCACGAGGGGAATTCCTTCTCTGAGCTCTCTCTCTCAAAATGGTCTCGAAGCATTCCGCTCAAAGAGCTGCCTGCACAATCTGATAATAACTGACTGTAGGAGCACTCATCAGAGATATTAACATAGCTCTCAAAGACTCATTCAAACCATCCTCAAAGTGTTGACAACGGAAATCTTTGGGAGGATACCCGATGGAGCATACTTACTGAGTCTATTAAATTCCTTCTCATACTCAGCCACAGATAATGTTAACTGCTTTAAACTTAGAAACTGTGCCCATCGTTCCTCTTTATACCCTTTAGTTACATACTTACAATTAAATTCCTGTTCAAAGAATTCCCACGTGACTGGGTTGGGTAACTGAGGATGCCTGTGGACTAACTTGCACCAGTCGTAGGCAGAACCCTGCTGACTACACAATCCACTTACCTATCTGGAGGTTAATGGATCTCTTCCAACACCCTTGCTACCTTCTCTATCCACTTCTCTGCCGACTCAGACGCATCTAAACTTGTCCCATAGATATCTTTCGCCCCAGACTTCCTCATACTCTCAATCGGCTCTCAATGCGGTCATCCTCTCTAGAACCCTAACCATGTCCTGGGATATCTTTAACATAGCCTCAAAAGGCATGGCTGGCACCTCAGGTTGCACCCTAGCTGTCTGAACAGGACCAGACACAGATGGATCTTGGTCTTGGGGATTAGCACTCTCTGCTGACCCCTCGAGGGATCCACGCGCGGACTCCATCTACTACAAAACATAAAGACATCGACATTAGGCCAACACAGTCCTAAACATATATCTCTATCCTACGATCGCCCATAAACGCCTAAACCTAAGCTCTGATACAAAAAATTGTAACACCCCCTACCTATACATAAGGGAGCTCACCCACAAGAGAGGATGAGACCCCGCATAGATAAGGGTGTCACCAAAATGAACCACAAACATACATATAAATAACGAATTAAACGGAACAAATTAAAACATTAACAATTGAGAGAACGGGGCTCAAACTGCCAACAGAAATCCAAACCATTCATTAATTTAACTGAATATTCATTACAAAAGATATAGAAGTAAAAAATTTGTCTATACAACTTTACAAAAGAGAAATACAAGATTATACAAAAATTACAATATATAAAACATAAATCTCTTCTAAAGCTCCTCTACTATTTTGGCCTAGACTGCTGCTGACCTCCCAAAAACTCCACACCTTCCGCACCTGCGCGGATAAAATACCCGTGCTAAGCGATAGCGCTTAGTGGGGAAACAAAAGTGGAAACTATTTTATAATATTACATGTAGGTACATATCATTCACATATATTTTATACAAAAATAAAATAAACTCTTTTCATATATTAAAAAAGAAAAATTACAAAGTATAGTCAAATTTACAAAATAAATAGCATTCTATTTGTCACAACTCCAAATAAAATAAAAACTATCAATGACATGTAAGTTCAAGAAAACAACTCCTCTCTATACTAATTTCTATTCAAAAGATTTTTGAGAAAGATATGAAAAATAAACCTCCTAACTTCGCTGTCCAAAATTTTATAGACCTGCAAAATGTATAACAAAAGCTAAAATTAATATTAACAAGCACAAGCAAAAATATCAAATAAAAATATAAATAATAAAAAGTATGGGCAAATAATGACCTCCTAGGTGCCATAGTGACTATAAAGTTGACAAGTGATAATAAGTATGTTAAAAGATGCAATACAAATAATAATAATAATAATAATAATAATAATAATAATAATAATAATAATAATAATAATAATAATAATAATAATTGATGGAAAAATTATATGCATATAATTAATACGGAGGTTACATTAAATAAATGTACCTACCTCTTGTAGCGCAGAAACTCGTTGCGGAAGCGTCTACCAAGATCCTGTTTGTTTTTGGTCACTGGTCCGGCTTTTATCAACTCGGGATAAGAGCAACTTGTTCACAATCTAAATGCCCCTGAAAATTAAGACAGAAAACTGTGAGTGGGAACGAGCAGCTTTGCGGCGTATATGTTTCTCGTTACCAAATTATGAGGACCTCACCTCTATTTATAGAGGTCCTATAAGCTAGAGATCTAACTCTAGTTTAACTCAGACTCTTTCTGAGATAAGATTTGGTAATTTAATTTAGATTAAATAACTCAATTTAATCTGGATAGGAACTCAATCCTTTATAGAGTCATGGGCATATCCCAACTCTATCATCTCTCACTCGCACATGACGGAACGCATTCCAGTCTTAATCTTCAGTTATACTGGCAAATAGATTGTGTGACCAGCATACCTCGAGAGCACTAGTGCTATACACCTGTTAGGGATATATAGCGTCTCGAAAAACGAGATCCTCCTTTTCACATATGCCTAACCCTAGATGGCCTTCTCACATTCACTGTTTTAACTCATGATCTCATAAAACAATTTTCGTGTTCACTATTATGTCTCTACTCATAGAAACTATAATAGGCATGCCGGTGAACCACGAAACATTATGAAAGTGATCCAAAGGCTATCTTCCCCTCTTACTGTATGCTATCCATCATGATTCAACTCGCTTTTCTAGCTAGATTCGCCAGGCCTAAATTTTTCCTAGACCTCTTGGAAACTAACTAAGCTAGCCACATTGAACCATATTTCAGGGATAAGTTAGGGGTTCTAAGGGTCGAAATATATATATATATATATATATAGGGTCTCACAATAGGAAAAGTTGAGATCATTAATAATATTAAATTCCCTTCCCTGTGGTCACATAAGCACACACGGTATAAAACATGTGCCCTTAAAGGAGCGCATGTCTCACATTTTAATAATGTGTATATCAAACACCATACAGAAGCGTAAGGTTGCGATGTACCGAAACACCCAACTTTAGTCCGCTTACTTAAGGACTACTTCTGGCTTTTTAGACAGAACATGGTAGTTACATATAACTTACCATCGGATTTCATACAATCCTTATTTCGGATCTCAATCAAAAGCATACAACTTTATGTATGTCTTTATCTTGCGCCTTAATAAGACTCATCTTATAATTTCTGCTAGACGGCACTTTTATTTTGAACAGGCTCTCGAGCATTCTCATATGTTCAAAAATTGCCTCATCTTAGTCTTTGCCAACTCATTGACAAAACTAAGGTAAACACCCTTGTGAGTGGGCTACTTCTCTGTCCGACATGCTCAATCTCATATCAATAACAGTAAATGTTTACACATAAACATTCACACTCATGTATTGCCAACAATGAACTTTAGTTATTATTCGCAAATAATAACGTTAAGGGATTATATAAAATATAACAGTACCAATTAAATTCTACGCAAATCTCGAGATCTAATGTATTTCTCAAAACACATCTCTCGTTACAGGTTTACTCAATGGATCTGCATGCGTAGAAACGTACTGTAAGTTCACTTCTCCTCGTGCAACAATATCTCTCGTATATTGATACTTAATGTCGATATGCTTAGCTCCACTATAAGCTATCAACGACTGACTGTCACTATAGACTGTCACTAATACCTTTGAGACAGTTACTCTTAAATGGCTCACAAACCATTTCAACCAAACTATCTCCTGTACTGCATTTGAGGAAGTGTCAAATTCAACTTCCACTATTGATAGGGCTTCTCAAGTTTAATTCTTGTTACTCCACGAGATGGCACTCTTGCCAAACAAGAATATAAAACATGGAGTGGATTTTCTCTCATCCACATCTCCTGCCCAATCAACATTTCTGTATTCTCTCATTTGTAGATCCTTTTCTTAAAAATAGAGAGAATATTCTGCAGTACTATTAAGGTATATAAGTACCTTTTTAATTGCTTCCAATGTGCGTTGCCTGGGTTAGATTGATATTTATTTACCATGCCCACTGCATAGTATATATCATGTCTTGTATACAACACTGCATACATAAGACTGCCCAGGGCACTGTCATATATAGAACGCTCCTCATACGTTCAATTTTTCTAACTTCATAGGACATACATCTTTGCTAAGAAACTGATTCTTGGCAATGGGGTAATGTATGAGTTTAGGGTTTTTCATATTAAATCGCTCAAGATCTTTGTTGATATATTTCTCTCAAGAAATAGACAACAATCTTCTTGAATGATCTCTTGAAATCTTAACTTCAAGAATGTAATATGCATGACTCATATCCTTTGTATCAAAGTTGGACAATAACCAGTCTTTGATTTCATTTACGTACCATTTATCATTTTCAGTTTTAAGTATGTCGTTTACATACAATGCCAAAATGATAAATTCATTTTCAGAGCTTTTACTTTAAACACAATGATCTTCATCAATCATGTTGAACACATTCGACATGATTATATGATGAAGTCTCAAGCACTATTGTGTTGAAGACTGTTCAAGGCAATAGATTGAACACATCAATCAGCAAACCTTATGCTTGCTGCCTTTTCTGATGAAACCTAAAGGTTGTTCCATCCATTTCTCCATTGAGAAAAGTAGTCTTTTCATCCTTTTGATGAAGCTCTATGTTCAAATTCACCACTATGGCTAGAATGAACCTCAAGGACGTAAATTTTACAACAGATGAGAAGACCTACTCATAGTCAATCTCTTCCTATTGTATGAACCCCATAGCGACTAGCTGAGCCTTATATCTTTCGATACCTCTATCAGCCTTTCGCTTTGCTTTGAGAATATATTTATTCTCAATTTGTGTCCTTCCAGTAGATCAAATAGTTCTCAAACATGGTTTGATCTCATGGATGCCATTTCTTTTTCCATTACTTTAATCCATTTCCTTAGATGGGCATGAAAAAGCCTTTTGAATATTTTTATGCTCTTTCTTGTCTTGTGGGAAAACTAAAAGGGCTTCATTCCAACCTTCAATTTTAAATCGTCAGCATGGAACACTTATCCTTTTAGATTTTTGCAGTTCTGAATCTTGATGAACATGTCTCATATATTCATCGTGATTCGTAATGCTCCCACTGGGACTATGTTCCATACTCCCACTGGAGTCAGGAATACCGTATTCTTTCCTCCCACTGGAGTCAATAATACTCTCACTCGAATCAGGTCTCGAACATCCTGATCGTTTGGAGGATGAAGGTCTTAACCTTTTTCCTCTAACTCCCTCCCACTCGGATGGAGTGATCCTGATGGTCTCTTCCTGAAATTAACATAAAGTGAAATCTTAATTCACTTCGCCCAACTTTGGAAATTCATTCTCTTAAGAATATGACGTCTAGTGATCCAAATTCTATCATTATGCCATTTTCTTACTGACCCATGAAAATGTATCCTCTTGATACTTAAGAATATTTCACATAGACACTCTTTTCACCTCTTGGTCTCAAATTTACCAAATTGAGGTATCATGGATGTAAGCATTATGACCCATAATTGAGGTAAAAGGCTTAGGTCAACTTGTCGACCAGTTCACAACTCATAAGTTATGATAATGACAGATTTAGAGGGCATATAGTTCATAACATATGTGACAGTCAATAAAACATCTCCCCAATAGGAGATAGGCAATTTGCCTCTGTCATCATAGATCTAACCATATATAGGAGAGTCTTATTTCTCCTTTCCTCAACACCGTTTTGTTGTGGATTTATAGGAATGAACAACTAATGTTCAATCCTTTTCATCACATGAAGCTTTAAATTTATCTGTAAGATATTACTGACCTCTGTCAGTTTTTAAAGCTTTGATCTTTTTATCTAATTGATTCTCAACTATACTCATATAAGTCTTGAAGCAACCCGATGCTTCTGACTTGTGAGAAATCAAATATATATGACCATACCTAGTACAATCATATATAAATGTGATGAAATAATAGGCCCCATGCCTTACCCTCACATTCATTTAACCACATTCGTCAGAATGGACTAACTGCAATAGAAAGGTAGCTATAGTTCCTCATTCGAATAATTGTCTAACTAGTTTTTCCCTTTGTTTTAGGCAATACTCTTATGTAAGCAATTCAACGTTATTTAAATCGCTTATTAAACCTTCTTTGACTAACCGACTCATTCAGTTTTGTCCAATATGGTTTAATATAGTATGCCATAATTTCACATTATTCTCATAAATATGTGAAAAATAACAAACTAGTTTTACTCAAATAGTTATGGTCCACATCCATAACCATAAAATTATTTAAGCATAAGCGTGCACTGTCATTCTCAAAATATAAATTGAAAACAAATTTCAATAAAGCAAGAACAGAACCTAAATTTCAAGACAAAGGTATCTCGATCCCTTGTTACATGTTCCATTGGTTCTAAATCTATCACCCACAAAGGATGAAATTCAGAACTAGATACATAAATTCCACTCACTTTTGAGTCAGAATAGTGTATCTTTTTTTTAGGCATAATGCATCTCTTCCATAATGTCATTTCTATAGGCAATTGAAACATTTCACTCTTGAAAAGTTTATCTTCTTTTTGCCTTTGGACCTTACGTGATTCTATTCATTGTACTTTTCAGGCTCTCAAGCCTTTTCTTTATCCCTATTGATGAAGCTTATTATCTTATTCTAATGAGAACTCATTCTATTAGAACAGGACTTTGCCATATGACATTGACCTTAATCATTGTCAGACGGCCTCTTTCAAGCTTCAAATAACAAGTGATATCCTCAAATATCTTTTTGCTTATCTATGTGAGTTAGTTGCATCCTCACATGCTACCAACTCTTGGGTATAGAATGGATAACAGTTTGGACCTTCTGCTTATCAGTCACTTATGACTAAGTTCACTAAGCATAATTTTCTTTTTCATCTCTCTTAGATGTTTTCGCATCAAATAATCAGACTTTTCTGATATGTATCAAATTTGATCTACAATGATCGGAGCTTATTCAGAGTCACATCTCTGAACTTCTCCTGCAAAGCGATCCACAGATCTATTGGATTTTAATACTTGCGAAATTGCTTAGTGATGTGATGCAACATAGGCATCTCGGTCATGCTTATGCTGTGTTATAGTGTCATCCTCAAGTTCAGCCATAACCGAACTTGAAGATTTAAGAGCCTCTTGCTCTTCAAGCACATACTGGATCTTTGTATTCCAGATTTCATAATTATCACTAAGAAGCAGCATCCATTAAGATCCTCTGATCTCAAATGGAACAACAATGCACATATTTAAGGGAGATTAGGCAACACATGCAATTTATTATACACCTGAAATAATAACCTAGTAAAATTTTCTATTATGCTCAAATTCGAAAAGGCTACTTATAGTATCCAATTACCCTCTAAGTCCTAATGTCCAACCTTATAGGTTAAAATTTCATGCATAATAAATCTGAATTATTGGATTATCAAGTTCTCAAGCTTATGAGGGGACTTTTATTAAGTCTCTACTTAATAAACATGCAATTGTTTTACTCATAAAATATTGCAAGGCAATTAACAATTAAAATAAACTCATTTATTATAAAGTTAAATGCCATCATGATAAGTAAATAAACACATTTATTTAACCAAAAATCTAATAATTCCAAAATAAGACACTCATGTTAAATATTAATAGGAAACATAAATCCTATTTTAATAACAACAAACGCCAACTCAAATTGACACTTATGTCAACTATTGTAGAAGTCTAGATTTTATAAAATCTTTCTTGATATTGGGATTATTTGTTTGACTGATTTAATCAATTCATCAAGCGACTCATAAGTCCATTGATGAAGCCATGGACAATGCACGCTCGTCCATCTCTCAACACCATCACAGAATTTTAGTGTTACTTCACAACACTTTTCTTTTGGTAACTCAAACCAAAATTTTATTTTTATACTCAGACCACCAGTTCAAATGCACTCTTACATTTGTTCTCACACATGTATATTATGATGCACTATAGCATCAATATCATCAGCTCAAATCTTCCTTCACATTCTCAATTTGCTTCTTGATTGCACTCTTCCAATTCTCAAAGCAACTTATGCGTTTCTTAAGGAAGAACCGGCTGTCCTTATTCAACATTTCTGTAACATAATACAGAAAATATTTATACACTCATGTATAAATACACATGATTGAAACGCATTTCAATCAATAAATAAGGACAAAACCCCAAAAAATTTTCAAAATATTTTCAAAAATTTTCGAAAGTAGAAAACACATTTTCTACAAATTTTTAATATTTTATTTTGAAATTAAACACATTAAATATCAAAAATTACAAAATATATTTTCTGGTCATTAAAAAATTTTGAAAACATGACCAAAAAATCAGAAACAATTTGAAAAATCAATTTGACAAAAAACGGAGCTGAAATGGTGATCGAAAGACGCCGCACGTGCCATCACGCGCCGACGAAGGGGAGGAAGACACGCTCACGCGCCACACGTGCGCCCTCCCTCGGACCTGCTACGTGGCAACACCGTATTGAGCCACGTGTCCACATCCAGCCACGCCACGTGTCTGAATGCTATTGGTCCGCTTGGTGCTTACGTGGCAAGTCAACGACACGTGTCAGCGTCTCATTGGTCCACGTGTCACACGTGACACGTCAGCACCGACATGTGTCAGACCTCAGTCTGACACATGTCAATATATGATTGGACCACTTGGCACCCGCGTGGCACCTGTGACACATTAAAGCCACGTGGCGTGACCACAGTCTGCCACGTGTCTCATGTCTATTGGGCCACGTGTCGATGATGCCACGTCATCACTAACACCTGACATGACACGTGGCGGCACCTCAGTGGTCCACGTGTCTATTCTTGGTTGGGCCACGTGTCACTTGTTGACATGTCATCATGACATGTGGCATGACCTCAGTCAGCCACGTGTCATCCTCTGATTTATCCACGTGTCCGCCCCACATTGTGCCAAGTGGCACTCGACTATTGGGCCATGTGTCAGCAGTGATGCAATACTGCTGACATGTGGCGACGCGCGTGTGGGCCACCGCCCACGCTCACATGCCGCCTTCCCGGTAAAATTTGACGCTCCGGTTCCAGTCGGTGGGGGGTTTTCAGGGTCTGTGAATCCAATGGTGAGGTCAAAAATCAAAAATCTCGACTTCTAGTTAGCCGTTTTGAACACTCATGTTCGTCCCCTCGGGTTTCGGTGTACACATACACGGAATCGAGCCGAAATATACACGCATATATATTTTTCACACAAAAAACAAATTTTTGTTGTGTCCAATGCATCCCAGATATAATAATTTTACACATAAAATTTTAGATTCATTTAGCCACATGACAGGACGCAAAAAAATGGCTCTGATACCAATGATGGAAAAATTATACGCATATAATTAATACAGAGGTAACATTAAATAAATGTACCTACCTCTTATAGCGCAGAAACTCGTTGCGGAAGCATCTACCAAGATCCCGTTTGTTTTTCGTCATTGGTCCGGCTTTTATCCACTCGGGATAAGAGCAACTTGTTCACAATCTAAATGCCCCTGAAAATTAAGACAAAAGACTGTGAGTGGGAACGAGCAGCCTTGCGGCGTATACGTTTTCTCATTACCAAATTATGAGGACCTCACCTCTATTTATAGAGGTCCTATAGGCTAGAGATCTAACTCTAGTTTAACTCAGACTCTTTCTGAGATAAGATTTGGTAATTTAATTTAGATTAAATAACTCAATTTAATCTGGATAGGAACTCAATCCTTTATAGAGTCATGGGCGTATCCCAACTCTATCAATAATAATAATAAAAATAATAAAAAGAACTGTGGCAAATACAAATAAATGTAACATAATAATAAACAAATAATGTAATGATAACAATAATAATAATAATAATAATAATAATAATAACAATAAGAATAATAATAATGGTAATAATAATAGGAAATGAACATAAGCAGGAGCACAAACAAAATGATGATAATAATAATAATAATAATAATAATAATAATAATAATAATAATAATAATAATAATAATAATAATAATAATAATAATAATAATAGAAAATGAACATAAGATGACAACGGTGGTACCTCCAAATAGTAATAAAGACAACAATGTTAATAGAATAAAAGATGAACCCAAGAATGGCAACGGAAGCATAATAATAATAATAATAATAATAATAATAATAATAATAATAATGATGATGAAAAAAAAAGACTTACGATACAACAATATAAAGAAATTAAAATCACAAGTTAAATTAAAAGCCATAAGAAGACCAAGTCAAAGACTAAACCTAGACTACCAGTAGTGGCCATCAACATTAGAAACATTAGAAAATAGACATAGTGACAATGACGGGAACAACAATAAAATAGAAAAAGTTAAAATCACAAAAGTTAAACTAAAATCCACAAGAAAATCAAATAAATAGCTAAATAAAAATGTTAATAGTGGTAAAGCAGCCTCAAAAATATTAGACAATAGACATGGTATTAATAGCAAAGCAACAATATTAATAACGATAAATGAACGAGTAAAAATGAACGAGAACGGGTTCAAAGTGTTTACCCTCAGATATTTATAGATTGGAGAAAGGCAATGTTTTAGTCCGTCTCCCTTGTCGAGATTTGCGGTGATAAATATTTGGAAAAAATATGAAAATCTGTGTTTCGAAACAAGTTTAGCTCAAGAAATTATTTTGGTGAAAATATTTCCTAGTGGGAGACAGAGCAAAAGAAATTAATTTTCCAAGCTCAAAATCATCCAGGAACTAAAACTATTCTTGAAAAAAGAAGAGGAAAAATTGAAGCTTTTGAGATTCCTATGACTTTTTTTGCTTAAAAACCCCAACGGCGTTGAGAGAAAAGACCAAGTTTTTCTCTTGAAAAAATTGCAGCTCCCCCTCAAAAAATAAAGACCCTAAACTTTTTTAATTTTCTGTTTTGTAAAAATTGAAAAAGACAAAATTAACTTTCCAATTTTTATTTCTCCAAAATAACCCAAAATATGAAAAAAACCGATTTTTTCAGTCACAATATTTAATTTTGCAGCACGCAGCAAAAGAATGATTAGTGGGGTTGATTTCACCCATGGTCACTCAACTTATCACTTATCGCGCAAAAGTAACCGACTTTTTTTTTCTTACTTAAATGTTACTGAACTTTTAACATTATTGCACAAAAGTCATGTTGACCGGAATCCGGCGACGACTCTTGCCGGATTGATAAGTTCAACAAATGCTACATTTAAATTAATTTCACTCACGGTCACTAGACTTATCATTTATCTCGCAAAAGTAATTAACTTTTTTTTTTTAACTTAAATGTTACTGAACTTTTAACATTTTTGCAAAAAAGTCATCAATCCGGTAAGGGTCGTCGCCGGATTCCGGTCAACATGACTTTTGTGCAATAATGTTAAAAGTTCAGTGACATTTAAGTAAGAAAAAAAAAGTCGGTTACTTTTGCGCGATAAGTGATAAGTTGAGTGACCATGAGTGAAATTGATCCTGATTAGTGAGCTAGAATAAAAGACATAACGTGTATGCTCCCAGCATGGAAAGATTTAGTGTATCAAGTGTATATAGCGGAGTTTAATCTTTTGAAAAGGAATCGAAGATATTAGGGGATATGACATTTATATTAGCATGAATTGTTACGATTTGTGAGAAGTAACATTTAGATAAGGGAGTATAACATAAAAGTTTAAGTAATGTCAGTAGAAGTAGAATGTGAAATTTGTTTTCCTGTTATATATCGATGATAAGTAGAGAGTTATGAAGTGCATAACATATGTAATTAAGGTAGTCTAATGATATTGTAAGGATGGGGAATCAATAGCTCTAGAAAGAAGAGGATTACATGCCACAATTGCATAGCATACAGATTTCATAGGTGTTGTTCAATGGTGAAGGCAGTCGATGCTTCGTATTAGAAAAGAAGTTAAGGATAAGGGAGTTTGATGATGATTTCTTTAAATACAAAAAGATGAGATAAATACAAGATTTATTTTCTCATGCATCATATTAATTATAATGATAAAAATGATGGAAAATTAAGGTGTGTAAAGTACATGGCGAAAGAAAATAAAAAAAAAATTATACACCTATTAAAGTTGACAATCAGATGTACTCATTAAAAATTTATTGGTAGATTGTTATGAAGGGAAATTGAAACTATAACTAAGATTATGTTTGGCTTATATTAGTATATGTAATACACCATGAAATCATATCCACAGGATTTAATGAATTAAGAATGTGATTACAAGAGTTATGTGATAAGAATATATAACCTTGTGGCATAATTATGTGGGCTGTGGAAATGAAGGACGAATGCCTTTGATTTTATATGAATAAAAAATTTTGAGTGAATGGACTATTTCAAGTTGAATAAAGTGGAAATATTTAATAAGACCCCAAGAGGCATTATTCTTGTTAAAGAAAGATATCGTATTTATATTGATCCTAGAAGTCTCAAGTACTTATCCATATAAAATAGTATAATTTAGGACGAGAAAGGTGTGTGAAGTTATTTAAGGATTTGAATTATGTCATTGGTTATTATTTAAGAAGTGGGGTGTATGGTAGTTCATATTAATGATGTTTTGTATTCCTTTAGGGACCTTGAATGTTTGATTGACATTAACAAATAATGGAGTCATAGTAAGTTGAAATGTAGTTTAAGTCAAACTTGATATATTAAGAATGAAAGAAATAAGTGGAAAAAAACCTGTAGTAGCTACTTATGGACAAATTTAAGAGGGGAAGTGAAATAAGTTAGGATATAAAGAGATGGATATCTACTGGTAAATAGGTGCTTTCAATAATAGAAAACACAAGAAGGATGTTCAAATGATGTACTTAATAAATATAATAAAATGCATTTATGATGTGGAAATCTGCTGATAGCGATTTTATACAAAAAAATGAAACATGAAAGATGTACTAGATGTTGAAGAACATATTTTAAGGTGTATGGATGACCTTGTGAGGAATTGGGACAGACATTTTCCCCAATAATAGAGTTTATATAACCAGAAGTAAGCATAAAGGTGCACAGATGAAATTGTAGACCACTTTTGTTATGGAAAAAATTTGGTGAAAGTTAGATATTAAAGCTAGATTTAATAGGAGAAAGCATAATTTGTGGATTAATAGAAAAAGATTGAAGTTGTTTTAAGCTACCAGAAATTATAGATAGATTTGGAGAGAATAATTATTAATAAGAGTCGAAAATAAAATACTTCTCGGGGTCATATTAAATAAGAGAGTGACTATAAATTCTCAAATATTTTGTCATATTTTAGAGACAAATGGTATCTAATCAAACATGACACATAAGGAGAAATAAGTTGGGAACTTATGAGAAGTTAACCACTCTAAGAATAAAAGAGGTTTATTGGTAGAAATGCTTTAAATTGACTCTAAGACCGGGAAAGTAACAAAAGAGGTAAAAGAATGTAAGAGGATGAGTCCTATTTTATTGTTCAAGTTCACATAAAATTTCGAGGATGATATTTTCTAAGAGGGGAACCGAAACCAAGGAGAGAGAGAAACCAAAACCAAGGAGAGACAGGAGGATAGGCAGGCGACTTCCGGCGACCCGCGCACCAATGTCGGTGATAGCTCAGCGCCGCCTTCACCATGACGGCCAACCCCACCACCGCCCTCGTTTCCCCGAGCATTGTCGCCATCTTTCACCTTTCAAATCGAAGGCTTTTCATGCGATTTTCAGCCAACTCTGGTGTCAGGTGGTGACATGAATGGCACCACCAAACTCCTAGTGACCAGACGCTCCTCCCTATATCCGTTGATCACTCCCACTTGCCAGCAGCAGATAGATCAGAGTTAAAGAATCTGAGATCCTTCGACGCCGATTTCTGTCAAACGGTGTCATCTAAGGGAGCATGTCTGCTTCCATCAGGATCCCGGTAGTGTCCACTTCCTTCAAGTGGTCTCGGTTTCACGCTGGCAAAACTTCGGTGATTACCCATGTGATTTGAACCGAATATGAAGGATCGGAATCAATTTTTGTATGTGTTCTAAAGAAAAAAAGTGAACATGTGAAGAATAATAATTGAGTAAGAAAAAACAGAGCACGTGAGCTACTTTATTGAAGATTTGGCTACACATATAAACACAAAAAACAGAGTAGCTATCAGTTATTAGTTAGTGAGCTGATAACTATTAACTAAACTAAGGGAAGTAGAACACTAGAAGATAATTATCCCTTTGATTGCGATTGAGTTGAACTCAACCTCATTATTACTTAAGCACATCTCTACCAGCTACGTACTAGAGGATTAAGCATCCTTATCTCTCCACGTAATCCTCATTATGCTGAGATTCTTCAAGTGTACAATTGGGCTCATGGGCTGCTGTACTGTCTTAATTAATTGTGCATTACAGGTGGGCTTCATGGGCTGTGCTGGCTTAATACCCTCCCGCAAACTTTGCCGGGTCGAAGGTGAAGTTTGAAACAATGAAGAGCAAGAGCAGCTTTTGACATGGGCCTAGTGAAGATGTCAGCTACTTGCAGAGCGGTAGAAACATGCTGAGTAACAAGAAGACCAAGTGCAACGCATTCACGCACAAAGTGATAATCAAGTTCAATGTGCTTACTTCGTGAATGAAACACAGGATTGACCGTCATGTGTAAGGCACTGGTGTTGTCACAATAGAGAACTGGAGGCGAAGAATGGGGAAAACCAAGATCCTTAATAATGTAAGTTAACCAGGTAACCTCAGCAGCTGTATTGGCCATAGCTCGATATTCTGCCTTAGTGCTAGAACGAGACACAGTGTGTTGCTTTTCGACGCACCAAGAGACAGGATTAGGACCAAGAAAGATATAATAGCCTGTGGTGGAGCGACGCCTGAGAGGACAACCTACCCAGTCAGAATTAGAGAAGGCATGAAGGTGCAGAGATGAAAAGGAGCTAAAATCAAGGCCATGATGGAGTGTGCCCTTCACATAGCATAAAATGTGGTGAACCATTTTCAAGTGAGACTGTAAAGGGGCATACATGAATTGAGAGACAAAGTTGATGCTGTAAGTGAGATCAGGACATGTCAAAGTAAGATACTGAAGAGCACCAACAATAGCACGATAGAAAGTGGGGTCGGCATAAGGAGAGGAGAGAGCAGAGCCCTTGGTTTTGGCCTCTAACGGGGTACTCATGGGCTTACAATGCAGCATGTCGGTCTTCTCAAGTATAGTATGCACATAATGAGCTTGAGATAGGCGCAAACTAGATGATGTGGGCGTAATTTGAATGCCTAGAAAATGGTGAATTGGTCCAAGATCCTTCATAGCAAATTCGGAGTGCAGAAGCTGGATGAAGGAGGGGAGAAGCTGAGAATCTGAACCTGTAACAATCATATCATCCACATACAAAAGAAGAATTAAAGTGCCAAGAGAACAATGTAAAACAAACAAAGAGGGGTCAGCTAAACTACAGAAAAAAGCATGTTGTAAAAGAAAATGTCTAAAACGATCAAACCATACACAAGGGGCCTGTTTCAACCCATAAAGAGCCTTCTTGAGACGGCACACATGATGAGAAAACCATGGATCAGCCATCCCAGGAGGTTGCTCCATGTAGATGTCCTCATGAAAAACACCATGAAGGAACGCATTCTTAACATCTAACTGGCGAAGGTCCCAATGTTGGGAGAGTGCCAAACTGAGCACAAGACGGATAGTGCCAGGCTTAATGACAGGGGAAAAGGTGTCAGTATAATCAAGACCATCAATTTGATTGTAACTCTTGGCGACTAGGCTGGCCTTTAAGCGATCAAGAGACCCATCCGGCTTGAGTTTGGGTTTAAAGACCCATTTACACCCGATGACATGCAAATGAGGATGGCAAGGGAAAAGATCCCAAGTGTCATTGCTACGAAAAGCACTCATTTCATCAGCCATGGCAGATTCCAACCTTCATGATTTAGAGCAGAACGAACTGTTAAAGGAACTTGAGGTATGGTATGATGAGAGGAGGCAATAAGGGCATATTTGGGGTTAGGTTTATGGACACCAACTTGAGAGCGAGTGACCATAGGATGAGGAACGAGCTAAGGTTGAGGGAGAGAGATGTCAGCAAGCAAATATGGGGCAAGAGCTGGGGAAGAGAGCGGCAAGGAGGAAGGGGAGGAGAAAGAGGCAATGGGCATTAAAGAAGGAGGGTGGGGATTTAACGCTGCAGGTGGTATTGAAAGTTGGGCAGGGATATCGATGGTAGGTAGAGGAGCATCACAAGAGTTAGATTCCTGCAAAGAAGAAGTAGTGGGAGTCAGCGGAATAGAGAGCCAAGAGTCATAAACACTAAGCCAAAAATCATTTAGAGAAGACAACTGATTGGACTGGGCTGTTTTAAAAGGGAATGATGTTTCATCAAATAATACATGGCGAGAAATGAAAATTCTCTTAGTGGGTGGATGAAAGCATTTATACCCTTTATGTTGAGCACTATAGCCTAGAAAATCACATGGCAATGTCTTAGGATCAAACTTTGATTTACGTGAGTCCCAAGTGTAAGGAAAACATTTAGAGCCAAAGTTCTCAAGAATGAGTAAAGAGGATACACACCATACAATTTAAAATAGGGAGTTTTAGATTGTATAGCGCTAGAGGGTAAGCGATTTAACAAAAAAATTGCAGTTTGAAAAGCGTCCAACCATAAATATAAGGGAGCACCACAATGAAAGATCATGGCCATACCTAGCTCGCGAATGATTCTATGTTGACGTTACCTGACTGCTCTGGGGTATATGGACAAGAAAGCTGATGAATAATCCCTTGAGCTTGAAAATGAGATTGAAGTTTAGAGTTGGTAAATTCACCACCTCCATCTGAATGAAAAATTTTAATTATTTTGTTGAATTGGAGTGAGACATATTGTTCAAACACCAATTATGCATCAAAAAATTAGATTTTTTGAGCAATGGTATTAGCCAGGTGTAATGAGAAAAATCATCAACAATACATGCATAATAGTGGAAATGATGAAGAGACAAAGCTGGTGAAGGTCCCCATAAATCACAATGTATTTTATTGAAAATTTTCGAACTAGTATTGTCCGATGAAGAAAATGGTAATTTACTAAACTTAGCTAACTGACAACTATCACAAAAAAATGGTGACTTATTTGACCCTTGAACATCAATCAACCCTTGTTGATGCAACATATTTAGGGTGGATTTTTGAGGATGTCCCAGCCGCCGATGCCACAACTCATCAGTGCCTGATTTGAACCTACAAGAAAAATGTAACTCATGGGGGCTGGAAATAGTATAGAGGTCACCCTTGCATTGGCCTTTCATCATTTTTTGACCCGTTCCTCTATCCTTAATACAAAAATCCACATTAGTAAATTCACAATTGACAGGATAATGATCAGTCAGTTGGCTAACAGATAGTAAGTTTCTATTTAGGTTGGGTACATGTAAAACATTTTTTAACGAAAAACTGTTATTATTTTGAGTAAGTTCACTATCACCTATGGATTTAATTTTTAAACGTTTGCCATTGCCAATTAAGACAGAATCATTACCAAAATAAGCACGGGAATTATGCAGTAATTTGATATTACCTGTCATGTACTGAGATGCACCTGTATCAGATGTCCATTCAGTATCAAACATGCTGTTATCAATGGGGAGTGCTTCCAAAGCTTTGGGAAAATCTTCAAGTGGCTGAGCATGTTTAGATAGGTGCCAACAGATTGTTGCATTGTGACCTGTAACACCACAAATCTGACAAATTTCATTACGATATTGTTCTCTTTCTGCAGGTGGCATCCTGCATTATCCTAGTGGTGGAGGTTTGCGAGTTCTTAGATGTTGAAGAGTGACTGGTTCACTGGAGCTGCCATTGTTAGAGTTGTGATGGTGTGGATTATGTGCTTGAAACCCACGCCTATTGGAGTTGAAATTGCTTTGGGTTCCTCGAAATCCAGATTTATGTTTCTGTCCAAAAAAAGCAAACTGATGAGTGGGTGTATTAGTGGTAAACAAATTTTGGCATTGTTCATAGCCTTGAAGAAGTGAGATTAGTTCACTATAAGAGGGGCATGGTGGTTTGAGCATTGTTGTAGTAAAGGATTCGTATTTTGGTCCTAGACTGGTGAGTAAAGAGAAGACTTTAATTTTGTCTATAACTGGACTCCCTATTGCGGCAAGGCTGTCACAGATTCCTTTGAAATTTCTGATATGTTCACTCAGGGTGATGTTGTCATCTTTTCTGAGATAAGTCAGCTACTGTCTAAGGGTAAATTCCCTTTCTTGTGAATCTTGTGCATAGGCTTCCTTCAATGCATCCCACACCGATTTTGCAGTATCTTGTCCTATGACAAGGCCAAGTGCTTCTTCTGATAAAGTGCCAATGATCCAACCACGAAGAAGACAATCAGCTGTCCTCCATGTTGTAATGGTGTCTATAGTAG
This sequence comes from Excoecaria cochinchinensis, assembly GCA_947683425.1. Lineage (NCBI taxonomy): Eukaryota > Viridiplantae > Streptophyta > Magnoliopsida > Malpighiales > Euphorbiaceae > Excoecaria > Excoecaria cochinchinensis. The sequence goes on from CANTUQ010000092.1 coordinate 36,012,169, forward strand.
TGGTAGAATCATTTGTGTTTGTAGCAGATTGAGCGGGTTCCTGAGTCTCACCAGTAAGGTGTCCTACCAGGTCTTGGCTTTCAGCTAGAGCAAGAACTTGCTCATGCCATAGTGGATAATTATCGTGTTTGAGTTTTAGGTTGACGAAGTTGCTGACGTTATGGGCAATAGAAGCCATTGACTAGAAGGATGAGCTCACATGGGCTCTGATACCATAAAGAAAAAATGTGAACAGGTGAAGAATAATAATTGAGTAAGATAAAATAGAGCACGTGAGCTACTTTATTGAAGGTTTGGCTACACATATAAATACAAAAAATATAGTAGCTATCAGTTATCAGTTAGTGAGCTGATAACTATAAAATAAACTAAAGGAAGTAGAACACTAGAAGATAATTATCCCTTTGATTGTGATTGAGTTGAACTCAACCTCATTATTACTTAAGCACATCTCTACCGGCTATGTACTAGAGGATTAAGCATCCTTATCTCTCCACGTAATCCTCATTATGCTGAGATTCTTCAAGTGTACAATTGGGCTTTATGGGCTGTTGTACTGTCTCAATTAAGTGTGTACTGCAGGTGGGCTTCATGGGCTGTGCTGGCTTAATATGTTCATGTAAATTCATTTTTTTCTAAATTTTATATGTTATGCAGTTTAGGATTTTTGATGATAAATTTGAAATCTTTGAAATTGGCATTATAAATGTTTAATTATGGACTAAATATGATGCTTAACTTGTTTGGTTTGACTTTATAAGATGCAAAAGGTTAATTACAACCTGTATATGCATTATGTTTGATCTTAAAATTTTAGGATTTATATTAATTTGCTTAATTGATTTAAAAATTGAATATTTGGGATTAATAAGAACTTAAATAAGGCAACAATTTGACGAAAAAGGTACATTAGGTTTGGGAGCTTAATTGGCTGATTTGTATTGGGTACTGAATACCAAGTTTAGTTTGCGTTTTCATTGATTATACAATAAATTTGTGTGATTTGCAATATATGAATTAATATGATACGAATAGCCATGAAATCCTTAGTCATGAGAAATAATATGATTATAAAAAGGTGCGAGTTATTTAATGATTAATTTGAGTAAGAGGCAAAGAAAATAAATGGAGATTATCTAAAGGAGATAGAATTTTGACCAAGTGTGCTTGTTAGAATACATACTTGAATTTGCATATATTTAGCTAAATAAATGTAGTAGAGGCAATATGCATATGAAGGTATGCCATTATATTTAGGTATAAATAAATAAACTAAATTATACTTTAGTGTGACAATATGGATGAAGGAGATAGAAATTAACATAGTTCGTATGTTTAATCATAACTAAGGAGGTAATAATATATTGTATATAGTATCTGATTTAAACACAAAGATGCAAGGGAAAACCTTGAGTATGTTCAAGTAGGACACGACATGATGAATGAATATATGTACAGTAAATTGAATTAATAATGAGAAATAATTTATAGGCAATAAAGCGTTACTATTTATATGAAAATTAAATAAGATGAAAATTTTTAAATTATGCAGAAACTTATTAAATTAAAGTGTTATAAGGTGCATAAGTATGACTATTTAATGATTGAAAATTATGATGTTGAGACTTGATTTTTGAGAAATTAATGTACATTTAATTAATGTCGAATACTAAATAGCTTAAATTGGCTATTTTGATGCTTAATAAAAGATGAATTCATGTTAAATCACGAATTGATGAGAATTATGAAGAATGATATGAAATGAGCTTGGCTATTTTTGCTCAAGAGTATTATGATACTATATTTCTAACTTGCAGTGAAAATTCAATTAGATATGCACTTAGTAAAATTGAAAGGAATTAGAGGAACATGATAAGGTTGGCATGCTAATTAAGGGGTTAGCAGTGCTGCATTATGACATATGTTACCAGACAAAAGGCCGAGAGCTTAATTTCGGTGTTGAATTTTTGAGATATATAAATGGACTGAAAGATGTCCCGATAAGTGAATATTGGAAATTAAGTAATTTTATGAGATTTAGATATATGGACCGAATGGTTCCAAGAATTGTCCCATATTTTATATCCCACTTATCCTGCTCGACAATTCCTCTATAATTTACTTGCGGCAAATGAAAATACAAGTAGAAAAGAAAAATGGAATACGCACATGCATAATTGTTAATTAAAGAACTTCAATGGGAAGTAATAATTGATTGTTAGTTTTATTGCAATATATATTAATTATTATGTAGCTTGATAAGAATCAGTATAATTATTTTCATGTTTAAGTTTTTATAAATTAATTTTTCTATTTATGCTTAGAAAGAAAAACAAATATTTATAATTGAAAAAAATTAAATGTTATGTAAGTTATATTTGAATGAGTTGAGATGGACGAAAAATGGAATTGCTTGAACACCACTAAGCATATAGCTTTGCACGTGGTTATTTCCACGCGCAGGTTAAAGGAGAATATATTTGAGATTGAAAGAATAGTTGAAGGATCTGTTGATATCTGGAGTCACATCCAAGTTTGAGCGAGAAGGTTCTTCTGTTTGCATTTTGAAAATTTTTATCTTGGCATGGCATGTACACATGATGTAAGTTTGAGGTGTTATTATTATAGGAATATGTATCGAATAGTTGTAATATAGCTGTCAATTTATAATATTTTAATTTTGTTTAGACAGAAGATCTTGTAATTTAATGTAAGTAATTTTGAAATAAGCGTTTCATGGTACTGATAGAGATGATATTATGATTAATGCTGGTAGAAAAGGAAATTGTAAGGAGATGTATGATTTGGTATACAATGGAGCATGGGAAAACTTGTGTTGAAGTTTGTTGTGTAAATTTTGGAGTGGATGTATGTTTTTAGATGTGTAAAATGGAATTTTCCTTGCAGGAAGTTTGGCAGTATTATGTGGAAATTATGCCAATTTTTTTTTAAAAAAATTAATGTATAGTGACAAATTTGGAGTAATTCTAATATAAAGGAAATTTTTTTATTCGTATATTTGTGGAAGATAGACTAGTTTATAACATTCTTATCCAGTTTGCTCGTCAGATCGGGTGTAGGGTGTTGCAATCATAATTGACTTTATTTTGTTTTCGAAGTGTGATCAATCGGTTAATCATAATCGATTTTAAGTTTAAAATTTAGTTGAAATTCGAAATAAATAGCCTATCTCGCTCGAATAACCGTGACAGGCTAAATGGTTTCATATCTTTTCGATCCTTAGGCTTATGCTGTAACACCCCTTACCTATATGTAGAGAACTTCACCCTATGAAGAGGATGAAGGTCCCCGATAGATAAGGGTTGCCACCCACCGACGCTCAAACAGAACCAATTGCACACCGAATTACATATGTAAATGAATAAATTAAAATTTCATAATTCATCAGAGAAAAGTCATAGAGCAAAATATTGCATTTCATTAATATAACAAAGGTGGTTTAATATATTCCAAAAAGGTACAAAAGTGCCTCAGTACAACTGAATAGTTACATATAACTACCATCATAACGATTTACAAAATATTCTTTACATAGTTTTAAAAGTACAAGACTATAATACATACAAAAAGAATACAAGGCCTAAACTACAAAATCTTCTATTCACTAGTCGTGTTGGCCCTGCTGATGCGAAACCCGCTGACAAACCCTTCAAAATCTTCCACACCTGCACGGATAAGACACCCGCGCTAAGCGAAATCGCTTAGTGGGGAAACAAAGATGCACAACTACCACTCATAGTGGCGTCAACAAATAATCACAAGCAAATGGTACAGTTACATGTTAAAAAAACTCATAAGTTAACTTAAAGCATAACAACATTATTATCATATTATTCACAGCATGCCATATTTTAAAATTCACATATAATAACAAATAACATTCTTGCACCTGCTTTATCAAAACAGTGGATAACGAGTACGCGTAGATACCCGGAGGTATTAACATTATTCTCACAACACATAGATACCCGAGGGTATCAAAACAATCTTTTTAATTTTATTCCAAAATATTTTCGTGTAGATTCGGTACATAGGGATCCCGAAGATCCAGTCGGGGGACCTGATCAGGGTTCAAATCATTCGGTAGCTGCAGCAACAGTAACTCTATTAGGCATGCCTAACTATCCACTTATTCGGCTCTAGCAGGTCATGCATAATCCAAGGCACATTTCAATTCACAACATATGTTTGCATCATGTATTATTCATGATATAGGAAGCAAATAATCACATTCATATAGCAAACAGTAAGAATTAGCCATGAAAATGACGTTACAAACTCATTTTCAAACAACTGGATGCTCGGGAAAAATAGGGTAGGTCGGAGCCTCTGTCGCGCTCGCGACTGAGTCGTGATCGCGATAGTGAGGAAATGAGCACGAGTCGTGCTGAGGGACAGGACTCGTGTCCATTCTCCCTCAGACGTGCTCTGAAGCACGACATGCAAAGGTCTCAGCACAGCACGAGTCATGCTTGGTCAGCACGAGTCGTGCTGCGCCAGCACGTCTCGCGTAGACTCCCATCCTTCCTCCGTCTCATGCTCCACAGCAAGACTCGCACACTGAAGGAGCATGAGTCGGAGGATGGAGCACGAGTCGGACACAGTGCATGCTACAGTGCCAAAAACACGAGATATGGGCATTCCTCTCTGTCGTGATCGCGAGAACATCGCGCGCGCAACAGAGACGAGATTTCCAGTCCCAACGAAGAGCAGAAACCCAGAATTTTCCCTCAACCAAAACTATTTTGACCCAAAAACTTTTAATCAAATCTTACCTCAAATATGGCCTCCAAACACTACAAGAAAAATGGCTTTTAACGAAAGGAAATTTGGTCGTTAAAAGTCAAAATCCGGTCGTTAAAGACCAATAACGACCGAAAAATCCGGTCGGTAAAAGCCCCTTCGTTAAAGGTATAGACGACCGGATTTTGAATCCGGTCGTTAATGTCTTTAACGACCGGAATGTTTTCGGTCGTTAAATACTGATTTTTAACGACCGGATTTTTCCTTCGCTGATTGTTTTCACTTTCAACGAAGGGAATTTCGGTTGTTGAAAATACTTTTTACCGACCGAATTTTCCATTTGCTGATTGTTTTTACTTTCAACGAAGGAAATTCCGGTCGTTGAAAATACCTTTTAGCGACCGGATTTTCCCTTCGCTGATTGTATTATTTTCAACGAAGGGAATTCCGGTCGTTAAAGATACCTTTTAGCGACCGAATTTTCCCTTCGCTTATTGTTTTTACTTTCAACGAAGGGAATTCCAGCCGTTGAAAATAGCTTTTAGCGACCAAATTTTCCCTTCGCTGATTGTATTTACTTTCAATGAATGGAATTCCAGTCGTTAAAGATACTGTTTAGCGACTAGATTTTCTTTCGCTAATTGTGTTCACTTTCAACTAATATATAATGCCTTTTGATTTATCATAATACACCATACATAGATAGCAGAATGATACTTTAAAATATAAACCATTTTATAATATTACATGTAAGATACATATCATTCACATATATTTTATATAAAAATATAATAAACTCTTTTCATATATTGAAAAAGAAAAGTTACACAGTACAGTCATATTTACACAGTATAAAAACTATCAATGATAAGTTCAAGAAAATAACTACTCTCTGTACTAATTTATATTCAAACGATTTTTAAGAAAAATGTGAAAAATAGACCTCCTAACTTCGCTGTCCAAAATTTTAAAGACCTGCAAAATGTAAAACAAAAGATAAAATTAATATTCACGAGCACAAACAAAAATATCAATAATAAAAAGAGAAAGAGATAGAGAGCAAGTTAGCTACTTCAAAAAATACAATAGCATACATCAAAATAGCCAGCCTTGCATCACATAAATTTGTTTCAAGCTGAAATAAATATCTGGTAGCCAGTAGATGAGAAACACAACAAAAATTTTGTTATAGTCTTATTTTGTGGATCGTGAATGATATATGATTATATTATTCTCATGTTTAAATATCTTGGATCTCATCTTTCCATATGTTTATTGTTATTAGTTTTTGAATATATTACTATTGTTATTATATCAAATCAATGTCAAATGTTAATCGGCACTCTTCATATTAAATTAACATCGATTTCTATTTATGACCCGTTTGACCCATGAGGTCGACCTAACCTGCCTGACATGATCCATTTTTCGGGTCTTGACTTCAAACCTGCTAACTAGCTAAGCAAGTAACTCTTCTTTCCGTACCAATTTCAGCATCAAAGATCAAAATATACAATCATTTCAGCTGTTAGAACAATTAAAAGACAATGACTAATTGTTCTCTCCATGCCAGCCCCTAGAAGGGAAGCCCAAGAGAGGGCCACAAATAGCACATAATGTTAAATTGGCAACAGTTCATCCTCCATAAAAACATCATGGCTAAGGAATATTCTCCATTGAGTAAACTGAAATTTTTGCAACTATTTCCAAAACAAGTAATCAAATTGAACCAGGTCCAACATTGCATTTTAGCAAACAGGATTAGCAACAAATCCAAATATTTTCCAGAAGACTATTAGTTAAGTTGCCTAATAAATGTGTCCCTATACAAACTGTTGCCAAGTGCCATTAAACATCAGAAAAGAGGTGATGAATTCCCAACCCTAGATGAAACTTTATTAAAAGAAAAGGACAAGTATATTTAATAAATGAAAGTTTTAAGCATAAAACTTACTCCATCCATTGCAAGGTTAGAAGTATCAACGGCTGAATGGAGACCCATCATATATGGTGTAGGAGCATCAATATAGTCGACTCCACTGAAAAATAGCAATGGAATGTAGACATGCTTCAGAACAGCAAACATAAAACAATTAGATGACAGTGAGACAAGAGTACAGCATTAGCTTATTTACTAAGAAATCAATATCCAACTACCATTTCACAATCAATAAAAAGGAAATTGACCACCAAATATTTAGGACTTACCTGCCATCTGAAAGGATAAATTAAATGGCATATGGCCTCTGAGACCAGTGTTAAAATAGAGTACCTACCAAAGACAAATTAGAACAAAATTATACCCTTCGCACAGTACTAGAATGGAAGCTATTAATGGAGTTACAATGAAAATGACAAACCTAGACGCCAAATGGTACATAGTAAGAAAATCCCAACTCAACTATGATCATCATTCCTAATGATCATATCACAGATTTGCAATTTCATTGGCATTTGTATTGCAGTGACCTTATGAAACTTGAAATCAGAGAAAACAAATGTAAAAAAAATGATGAAAAAAGTAATAAGATTTGAAAAACATTGATAGGGCCATGAAATTTTATATCATTAAAACTATGAGAGCCACGTTGACTAGATACAAAATGAGGCACAAAGTGGACTACATTAACAGCAATTATTGACACTGATGCAATTTATAGTACACTCAACATGCCACATGATGTTGCTATTTATTAGTATATTACAGCCTTAACAAGGTATAATAGCAGCTATCAAAAGTAATAACAGCATTCTGACAGAATAAATTAAATTTTGAAATTCAGTTTGACAAACTATTTTGCCGGTGTTTCAATACCTTTCTTTTTCAATTTCTTTTGGTTCTTTCTTTCCATTTTACTTTTCACTTTTACTGATCTGAAGAAAAGCAAAGAAAACAAAGTTTTGCACAGGAAATGACCTCTCATGCCGATCACAATTTATGGATGTAGGCACTAATATCATATTTACAGGACACTAGGTGGCGCACAACTTGTATGAGTATTCATTAATTTTATTCTTAAAGTCTGCACTTTCAATTGAATTAGGGAATTCATTTACTAGCAGAATCCATAACTACATAATATTTGTGAAGTTTCTGGGTGTACAAGCACAAAAAATCAAAGTTGCAAAATCTTCTAGGCCAATATGAGAGACCAGTTACACTCCCACAATGAACAACCATCAGGAAAGGACTACATATTAGCACAATGAACAGCCATTGGGAAAGGACTACATATTAGCAACACAAGTGAGAAAAAGAAAGGCTACATATTAGCAACCATTACACTCCCACAATGAAAAACCAATTTCAAATAGAGATAAACTTGAAACTGAAACAGTAAGAAGATTCTAATCTGATAGGAAGATTCTAATCTGATAGGTACAAGCAGAAATGTTGTGATTGTTAAACAACAATTACTAAGCTATCCCTATTGAGGAAGAAAACATTTTCAAAAAATAAAAATCCATCAATGAGTAGTTGAGGAATTAACACAGTGAATGAGTTGTGCACAGCACATGTAGTAGCACGATTAAACAACAAATGCACACAATACTGTCCTCAAGTTGGAATGCATAGCTGGAAATGTTTAATTCAAAACTACAAATGGAAAATTTTCAAAAATCATTAGCAAAAAGAAATGAATGAATTAGCAGAAACTAAATCCTATTGTTCTGATTTCAATAACATCCCGTATTGTTCCTAACACTTCAAGCTAAGTTTCAGAAAACTACTGATATGTCCCGTATTGAAATTTTATTGAAACAGACCCTATCAAATTCAATTTATGTATAAATCACTAGGAAAAATAAATTTGGTAGCCACTTACTTATTTTCTGCATTTTTTTTTATCTCTTCACCGTCGCCGGAAACTCGCCGGAACTCCACCGGAGGCACCGAAACCACCAGGAGGGAGCTTGAAGCGTCGGGCTTGTTTTTCCGGTGACCACGCGCCGTAACTGCCCTTCGTTTCGCCGGAATCGACGTTGGCAGCTTCGTTTCTTCTCCACGCCGATCTGCTCATCGCCGGCGAGTGAGGAGGATCCACGGCCACCGGAAGGTTGGTCTGTCCGCTGTGAGTCCCCCGGTGCCACTCGTGTCGTCTCTCGCCGTCGGAACTCACCGAAAAATGCTGAAGAAACTCTCGGTTCTCCTCCCGTTCTCCTTGAAACGACGACGTCGCGACGAGGAAGAAGACACCGCGATCGGCAAGGGCGAGGAGTTCGGTTGCTCGCCGTCGACCATTGCCAGCAGCTCGCCCCTTCTGCCGTGCTCCGACGCCTCTCTCTCTCTCTCTTTCTTCGGTTTTCTTTCCCCCCGTTCTGCTCACCGTTTCGTGCCTCTCCCTTTCTATTTTTCTTTTCTTCTCATACATCCCATTAGTTTTAGCTTAATATCAGTTGTCTAGACAATGGAGTGTGTTTCTTCATCTTCTCCTACGTTTGGGAGATAGAAAATCGAGAGCAATTCTATTAGGTTTAGCTTATAGTTCACCCAATTCTATGTTTTATTTTGGAGGTGAAGATGAAGTCCCGCCAATTATTTAACACCATTAACCACCGAATTTTTATTGTTTTAACGACCGGATTTAATCCCTTCGCTATATAATAATAAAATTTAATAATTAACGATCGGATTAATTTCCTTTCGTTATTTGTCTATTTTAACGACTGGATTTTTATTGTTTTAACGACCGGATTTAATCCTCTCGTTATATAACAATAAAATTTAAGAACTAACGACCGAATTAATTTCCCTTCGTTATTTGTATATTTTAACGACTGGATTTTTATCCATTCGTTAAATTTTGGTCGTTAAAAGTCAGTTTTCTTGTAGTGAAAACACCATAACCAACTTAAATTAACATATTTCAATAATCAATTCTCATCAATTAATCACTTTACATGTTAACATTCCATGAGTCACAAAATCTAGAAATGTGCAGCAAACTCAGTCGATCCTCATAGTCACTTTAATAACCCACACATATGTATAATCATTTTTCACAACTAAAAACCCATAATATACATGCCAAAATAAGACCAATTACACGCCAAAAATTTCAAAAATTCATGTACACCCACATAAGAACACATGAACATTCAAGAGTAGAAATTTCCCAAACCTGAAATCAATGAACCTCTAATCAAAGGCCTCTACTCCCGCTCACTATTTCCTTGCCCTTGGATTCTTTAGGAGGATTCTCTGAACCACAAAACCCACAACACTAAATAAATTCAAAACCCTAACTCACAATTATAAAACTCATCTAAAGAAGGAGGAGAAGAATAAGAAAACTAATACCCATTACTTACCACACTAGCTCCCAAACTCACTTGAACTCACAACTAAGGAGATGGATTCAAGAAGGAGCAAAGAAGAGAGGAAGAGAGGAAGCTTGGTAATGTGAGAGGGGAAGAAGAAAAAGAAACGTGAGGAAGAAAAGGAGAACAACTAAATTCATTCTCTCACTCTCCCAATACTTATCCCATCTTTTCCTTTTTCTTGCCACATGTCACCCTCTTAAAGGATAAACACACCCAACTCTCCTCCTCTATCACTTACCCAATTCTAATCTCCTAACACACACACTACTCTCATACACACCCTCACACTAGAACATAACACAATTAAAGCATAATAATAAATTAATTTAACAACAATAGACACATGCTCAAAATAAACCACACATATTTCCACACACACAAGGCTCACTCTACTAGGGTGGTTTCGGGGTGTTACGTATGCTGCAAAATATTTATAAAGAACTGTGTATGTACAACAATTCTTTGTAAATCGTGAATGCTTAGTTATTGCCAATCGACAGATGATAGGCAGTATAATTGGTAAGTCAACTATGTGTGAGTCGAAGGACTTGTAAATTAAGAGAAAACTTGTAAAGAGCATGTCTTTGTATGCTTTGATCTTAATCAGTGAAGATATTTTTTATAGACACACATAAGGAGCAATATATTTACTTGATCAATAGGATACTCATTGTCTGATTAGATTAATAAGAACTCGCATTTCGAACAATATTCCTTGAAAGCCTACATGTTAGAATATCTATAAGACATGTAGGCATAAGAGTTTTTGATAGGATAATGGTAATCGATAATTATTCCTTCTCATTTGAGGAATTGAATGATTAAGATTGAAATGGTGTTACCCAAAGGGGTGGGATCATTTATCATATCGACTTTATATTTGCTTTATTTTCACATTCTTCCCCAATCATTTGATCAGGAAGCAGAAAATGATATTTTGCCGCTTTTGTTATTGTGTGCAGATTATAGCTTAGTCCTTCGAAAGTCTATGGACTTTTCTTAGGCGAGCGTTGATAGAAATTTGGCTACTGGGAGTTATTAACAAAAGCAAGTGTTTTATAATTCAATTCTTGGGAGTTTGATCGACTGAGTCGAATATCTTACAATAGGCTCTCTAGAGTTTGATCGACAAAGGCAATTTGCATTATTAATCGACTTTCGGGAGTTAGTTGACTGAAGCAAATATTTTATATTCGGCTCTTGGGAGTTTGATCGATCGAGGTGAATTGCATTATTAATTGGTTTTTAGGAGTTAATTGACAGAAGTGAATATTTTATATTCGGCTCTCGGGAATTTGATCAATCGAGGAAATTTGTGCTATTAATTAGCTTTCGAAAGTAAATTGATCGAAGCAAATATTTTATATTTGACTCTTGGGAGTTTGATCGATCTAGGCAACTTGCGTTATTAATCGGCTTTCGGGAGTTAATCGACTGAAGCGAATATTTTATATTCAGCTCTTGGGAGTTTAATCGACCGAGGCGAATTGCGTTATTTTCTCCAAATGGGTCCGATCGTTACGAGGTCTTAGGACCATTCTAAAGTGGACTTATATCATTCATTCAAGGATTTTCAAACTGCTCTGAAGTGGTTTGTTGTTAATTGTTATTAACCCCAATAGTCTTATTAAGACTTGATTGCTTTTACTTTTAAGAAGTCAATAATCGATTTGTATAATTCTTAAAGACCTGCAATATGTTCATTTAATAATTAATTATATCGATATACAAAGGGTACCTCTTTTGTTTTTATGAATGTTAGTGTCCTTATGATTCTTTGAATTTTTCTAGAATTCTTGACTTTATCGGAGTAAGATGTTTAAAGCAGGCATGTTGTTGATGATTGCTTCATTGATTGTGGCCTTTTTTGGCAATGATTTTGGAGCCCTGGGTGTTATCTTTGAGGAAGCTATTTAGAGAATGTCTTTCCCAGTTTGGGCAAACAGCTTCTCGGATTAGACTTCTATTTGATGTAGCTGGGTCGTCGTTAAGGCACATGTATGAAGGTCTTGAGGCTGATGTCTAGGAGGTTTCTTAACGTATTCCTTTTCCATTAAAACCTCAAGGTTGGAGTCTAAGAAATTTCTTGACTTTTGGTGTCATCAACAAGATGAAGGGGACCCCGCTTTTTATCTATGCCGGTTCGAGGCCGAACTCTTTTTGCTGGAGCCATTTTTCTATTCTTTGTTGGTCATTTTTGTAGCTTGATAATTCACCGAGTTTGCCTTGAATGTTCATGCGGTGAATTTCAAGTGTTGATGAGTAAGTCTTTCTTTTGAAGCTCTTCTGCCTCTATCCTTTCGGCTTTCAAGGTGTTGCCGATTTAATAGGCAGTTGTTAGCATGGGGTAAGGCAATTTTATGTCCTTTTCCAGCGCACCTGCTAAATAGTAGATGTTCGCGCTTTCTATAGTGTCTGAACCAGGAGGCGTCCAATCTTTTTGTGTGCTGGTAAATCGACAGGTTGCTAGTTCCCATGGCGAGGACAATCTATTTAGGTCTCTATTGCCATTTATAGTGAGCGAGCTTAACGAGAATTATGTGCTCTCGATCGACTAGCTTCTCTACTCAAGTGGCATTCTTATCTTTATCTACCTTGAACCATTGTGAATGCATATAGAGAGGAGTTATTTCATTTCTAGGGCATTTTTCTTCTCCTTTTAAGTCATTTTTTATACTAAAAGGATTTATCTAGTCCTATTGTCTGAACATCATTCTTTGACGGTTTAGATAGGTGGTGATGTTCTTTGTAAATGCTCCTACTTCGCTTTCCTTCCAAACACACTCCTCTTATCGAATAGGCATGATTGGCCTTCTAGTGTGCTTGGAAGATTTACTTGTTAAAACGATTGTGAGCATGGAGAGCCGTTTATTTCGTCTTAGTTTGGGACGTGCGTGTGTTGTTTCATCTTAATTTGGAATGAGATGATTTTATATGTTGAAATAGTCCTCCCCTGAGAAGGGGTTATGCGTCTCCTGCTTGTTGGGAACATTTTCTCTTTCCCCTTATCCTTTTTCACCCATCTCATGAGGTGAATGCTAGCATTTTGAAAGGGTTTTCATGATTTGAGGAGGGATTATTCGTCTCCTTAATCATCACCCAATCAATTTGTCTTTTTGGAAGGGGAGTTGTCGAGGCTATTGTGCATGTGTCGTACGAATCTAGCTAGGCGACCTTCTTGAATAAGCTTTTATTTCATCCCTCAATGCATTACATTCGTCAGTCGCATGACCGACATCCTTATGGAAGTAGCAATACTTTATTTTGTCTTTCGGGGCATATGTCCAATCGGACAACTTTTTTGGCCACTTAATTCCGTGCCTTTTCTTGACCATTCTAAGATCTTAGTAGGACTAGTCTTGAGCGGGGTATGAGTCCCAGCTAGATTACTGTCGTGGCTTTCAAACCTTTTCTTTTCTGACCATCCTTCCTTGTCTGCTCTCAATTGGTTGTTTGGGAGCCGCAGTCTGTGATCCATCCTAGTTGGGAACTACGATTGTCCCCCTGCGCTCAGCAGGAATTTTAACCTATGAGCCATGCCTAGAGGGACTTGCGGCTGCTCATCCATTTGTTATGGGAATTGGAGTCTTTCAGCTAGTGCTTGCCTTCTTTTATCGGGGGTGACAGTTTTGTCTAGTGGAATGAATAACTCTGCTCTTTCCGTTAGGTCATTTATGTCTGTCGGAGGCTCGATTCTCAAGGATTCCATCAAAGGGAAACTCTTAGCATTTCTTTGTGGGGTTTTTACTGCCTTTTCTAGGCGAAAGACCTTGACTTCCTCGATAAACCTTCAAAATCTCTCCATGTAGCCTTTGAGATTTCATAGGGCCTTCACGTTAGGTCGCACAAGTCATCAATCATCCTCGTCATATGGGTTTGAGTGAACCTTGAGACAAAGAGCTCTCGGATCTGTTTGAAGGAGGAGATCAAGCCTTGTGGGAGGCTTTAAAACCATCACAATGCATCCTCCACAAATTTTATAGGGAAAACTCTACAAAATACTCAGGTGTTGCACGAGAACTTGTACAGATGAGCTTTCGGGTCTGTCTTACCCATATATTTTGGCATTTGTATTTCTTTGAGGATTGAAGGAGTCTCCATCTCCCATATCTTTTGATAGAAATGAGAGATAGTGTTGCCATCCAATAGGTATGATCCCAAGAACATCCCACAATTGCAAGGTCAACTTAGTAATAGGGATTCTTTGTATAGGTTTTATATTTATAATCTTTTATTGTAAATAGTTATTCCAAAAATGTAATATGACTTTTATATGATGGAAACAGAAATTGATATGTAAGGAATATTATGTAAATTATTATATTTAATATGAGTGTAATGTGAATTGTTTAGTATAAATGAAAAAGGAATTTTATAATTATAACTTTAATGTATGTGTTTAAAGTTAACGTATTCAACTTAGGTAACATCCTTCACTTATCGTGGCAGAATTGAGTCACATTCTGCCAATAAAGCATTTTCTCTGAAAATCAGAGGGGACTGCGGCCATTTTGGCTTATGAAGGGAGTAGTGTGTGAGGGGATCAACATCCTCTTCAGGGAATAATTTTTCTTTTCCCTTATGCCCATGACTCGACTTATTATCACGAAAGCAAATGTTAGGTTTTTTGCGATGCCTTAAATCTCAAATCACGATTCCTTCACTTTGCTTCACGCTCAATTTTTCTTCGACACCTTTCTCATAGCTCTTTCTTGAGACCCAAGGTTGCTAGGCCATTTTAACGGATTGATGATACTCTCGCGGACGTCGTCAAGAATATATCATATGTCATTCATAGTGACTAGAGTATCACCCGTTGCCATCAGGAATCTCTCACTAGATTTAGGAGTTAAATCAGTGGTAGCGGGGGATCCCTGAGGTTCATTCCGTCCATCTATTGACATTAGTTTACTTTGATTCACATTATAAGGGACGCCTCTTTCTTACTTAGCTGGTGTAAAGTTTTTTAATCCTGCCATGAACTCTCAACGAAAGGACCAAATGATAAGTTATGAAATGTAAAAATCAGTATTGAGATAGAATCGATCCACGACAGGAGTAGGTTGATCCATGATGGACAAGGACTGACTACAAAACAGAAGGAAACTAACCCTTGGAATGCAAGGGATTAGCACTCTGACGCTTAAGTCAGCGAGAGACTTAGAAAGAGATGGTAATGAGAGAGGGAGTCTTAAGATAATTCGTTATCTGAGCCCTAAATTCCCTTTTAGTATTTATGAAGGCTTGAGAAAGGCGTTTGAATGGCCTGCCTTGTTGCCCGAGTGAATTGGCGGTGATGTGACAGAAAGTGGTCAGAAGGATAAGGTGATTGGGTGTTTCAGTGGATTGACAAGGAGCATGCCCTATCAATCCAATCAGACATGCCATGATATCAACATGCTGACTTTATCCTGTGTCACCAATTCGGGCTTTATGGCCTTGGCCATTGACTTGGGCCTGTAATAATAATGAGTATTATTATCTATTAACCATTAATCTACGATTAACCGGTTAATATATTTATAATTTTTATTTTTATTCCTTAAATTTTTTTTTATTTCTCTCTAAAACTTACATAGAGTAATACAGTAAAGTATATTTAAATTATATTTTTACTTTATTTTTGTATTTCTCTATAAATTTATATAATACTTTAAACTATATTTGAATTATGTCATTTTTCTTAATTATATAAAGTAATATTTATATGAAGTAATCAAATAACTTTTATATATGTTATTTTTTATTATATATATTAGTATCTTTAGTTTACTTGATAACATTTAATTGTATTTTTTTATGTTTCAGAGTTTATATTTTAACATTTAATTTTGTTCAAAATTTCTCTTTGACTTATAATTAAGTACACTAATTTCCAACAAATGTCAAATCTACTTTATAATATTAGCTATTAATTTATTGAATATAAATTTTGGCTTTTATATCATGTTTGTTTTATTATTTTTATTTTGAATTAATTTGCATATTTAAAATTGAATTTAACTTTGTTTATTTTTTTTAATTATTGTATGTTATAAATTTTAGAGGTTAACCAAAAATATTTGTTAATCAATAAAAAAAAATCAAAATCAATTGACTAATTAATAGAACATAATGGATTGGTTAATAATTTTGAAAAACTGATGTTAATGATTGATTAATTTTTTCTAATAGATTGATTAACTGGTCCATATTCACTCATATTTTCAATAATGCTCAAATCCCTAAAATTCAACATTTTGTCTATTTACTTTTTAAATCATCATACATTAAACTCAAATATGATAATAATGTGACAAGCAAGTAACATTAAATGCACATGCAATCAAAATGGGGCCCATATGTCTAATTAGTTTTGGAAAATCACATCTCTAATATGGTAAAACCAAAAATAAAAGGATTTAGTGTATAGAATCATTTTTATTCAAGCATTCAATGTAAAAAAATTAGAAAATTTAAAAATATGAAATTGGATTTTGCCCATTCACTACAAGAAATCTTAGATTTCTCGACAGAAGTTCCCGACAGAAAGTCAAGATTTTCTGTCGAAAAATTAAATTGCCGACGGAAGTCAATTCAGTCGGCATTTGAGCCATAGGCAAAATTGCCAATGAAAATATTGTTATGTCGGCAATTTTACCAATGGAAATATTATTTCAAAATTTAATATTTATCGACAAAAATTACTATTTTGTCTAGAAATTTTAGAATTTTTTATTTTTTTTAATTTTACAGACGAAATTTTTTATCAGTATTCCGTCGATAATTTTAAAAAGCTAATAAAAAATTAAATAAAATACCTTTGATAAACATAAACTGTGGCCAACTTGAAGAAAAAATAAACAAACAGCAAATGGCTTCAAATAGATCCCCAAACTGAGCAAAACAAAGCAAATACAATGAATTCTCACAGCAAAATAAAGCTATAATTGCAAAATATATATTCATAAAATGGGTTTAAACCTGAAATTTTCTAATATTATCATAAATCATTATACAAACATACAAATTAAAAAAAAAAAAGTAAATACAATCAATTCTCACAGTAAAACAAAGCTATAATTGCAAAATATATATTATAACATGGGTTTAAACCTAAAATTCTCTAATATTATCATAAGTCATTATACAAACATACAAATTAAAATAATATACAAAAAAATATAAAACAAAATATGCAAATATTATACAGCTAAAAAAAAGACTGAAAACTGACCGAGTAGCGTGGGGGTGGGGGATTAGCGCCGTCGACGGAGCAGCGATGGGGGAGCAGCACCGGTGGAGAGCAAAGCGGAGCAGTAACCAGGCGAACAAGGCGGATCTGGACACGGCGACTGGCATAGAGGACGAGACTAGATCCAGGCGAGTGGAATCGGGCGAGGGGGAAGGAGACGGAGATCGGTGAGCATAATGCAAGAAGGGGAAGGCCGACGGGCGAATTTGCGTCGAGGGTAAGGGTGACGCCAGGGAGGGGACCGGGCGAGCAGGGCAGAGCTAGAGACCAGATCCATGGAGTTAAATCGTGTGAGAGGGAAGGAGAGGGAGATCAGCGCGTGCGAGGTTGGAGGGCAGTTCTGTGCCGGAGGGAAGGGGGCCAGCGGAGCGGGGCGGTGCGGGATGGGGGGCAGAGGGAACCAGTTCTGCAAGGGGAGAGGGAGAGGGAGGAAGGGAGGGAGGAAGGAAGGAAGAGAGAGAAAAAAATCAGAACACTTTTTTTATATATATATTTTTAGCGATAAAAATTAATTTCTGTTGCTAAAAATATTTAATTAATATATTTAATTTTTTTTAGCTATGTAAAAAAATTAGCAAGGGAAAATTTTTTCCATTGCTAATTCTCAACAAAAATCTAATTCCGTCGAGAATGAGCGACGGAATTGAAAGTCCTTCGCTAATTTTCGGGGGAAAATTTTTCTCATCTTTTAGCGATGGAAATTTTATTTTCGTCGCTAATTCCCGATGGAAAATAAATTACGTCGCTAAAAATTAGCAATGGATTTTAATTTTCGTCGCTAATATCCATGAAAAAATGGAGGGAAAATTTCCTCATCTCCATCGCTAATTTATGTAGCAATTTATGCTGCGATTTTTACGTGACATATTTACTGATAGTTTGATTTTTTCGTCTCTAATTCAGCGACATAAATTTTTTTCCGTTGCTAATTTAGCAACATAAATTTTGTTCCGTCGCTAATTCTCGAAGGAATTATTTTTCGTCAGTAATTAGCAACACATATCTCTTTTCCATGGTTAATTTTTTGTTGGTAATTGCTGATTTTCTTGTAGTGATTGTCTAACCCACCAAGACTTATTTTATTTTTTGTCTTATTTATTAAACTTACCTAAACTAGATCTATAACCTATTTATGGACCAAACCTATAACAATACGCTATGTGATTTTTTTTAATTTCATTATTTTATTTAATTATTTATCAAAATAAATAATTTAACTAAAGTTAATTTTATCAATCCCCTTCTAGTATATGCCAACTAATCTCCTTCTTTCCTCTGTTCCCCTTCATAGGGTTCCCAAATTCATAATTTTTTCAGAGATCATAGTTATTTAATTTTTTCCATATAAAAAAGAAAAGGAAAATCAGAATCCCAATAACCTAATATAAACTTTTGTTTCTTTGTTGCCCATGCTATTAGCAATGTGACCCAAATTATTCATTCCATTATATTTTATGTATCACTGTTCACTGCAAACAAAAAACTCAAATTAGCTACCGTTTCAGAATTAGTCATGAAAATCCATTTTTTCCAATCTGGTGGCAAGTTTAGTAACAGAATAACGATGAAAAAAAATAAACAGCCGTTAAATATTGGCGGCAATTGATGGCGCCTTTTTCTGCGACTAAATTAGGAATGATATTTTTTGTCGCTAAAAACTATTCAATGTTTCTATTCTGAAAAATAATTTTGTGACTTTATTGTAGTTGCTAATTGATATTTAAATTTAGAGACACAATAGCGACGAGAATATTAGTCAACAAATTTAGAGGCAATTTTTTGCATTTTTTTGTGACGGATTTAGTGACGAATTTTGTTGTCTCTAAAAACTATAAAAAAAAAAGACTGGAATTAGCGACAGATTATTTTGTCGCTACAAAATTTTCAAATTTTTTAATTATGAAAATAATTTTCAGAAATTGAAGTGATACTTTAGCGATGGAATAACGGCAAAGAATCCGTCACTATTTTTTTTATTGAAATACATTTAATCTTGAATTATATAATGAAAACAATTGTAAGCAAAATTTAATATTTTTTAGTACTTTCATTGATTAAGATAAATTTTTTAATTGTATTTTTTTTTGGCTTGTAATCGTATTATATTATAGATTTTATTTTTAATTTGTCTAAAATAAATTTTTTATTATTCAATTATTTAAAAAATTTAATAGAAATATTAGGTGGGCGAATTAAAATTAATATTAATAAAGAAATTTATTAAGGAAGATGTCTTAATATTATTTTCTGGTTTTGAATTAATAGCTTTGACTAAATGAATTATATATACAAATAAATAATTAAAATAAAATTAATTAATTAATTAATATATATATGTATATATATAGATAAAAAAATAAAAAAAAAATAACCCGGTAGAAAAAAAATTATCGAATGTCAACATTAGATCCAAAAATAGTTAAGTGTCTACTTTAATTAAATAATTAAATAGTAAATAAAATCAATAAATAAATAAGCAAATAATTAAATAAATAAATACTTAAAAAAAGAAGAATACAAAATTTAAAAACAAAGGAAAGGAAAAACGCAGGAAAGAGTAGAGAGGCAGATGGAAAACGAGAAACCAAGGAGAGAGAGTGCACGATGGAGAGGAACCCCTGCGCCAAAGAGGACCCGACGGCATTTTATTATCTTTTTATTAACATTATGAGTATTTTTATTCCAAAATTAAATATAGGGGCATTTTAGTACCCTGGAGATAACTTAAGGGGCATTTTAGTACCATAAAGACAACTTCAACGGCATTTTAATACCTTTGTCAATTTTGAATTAAAATACATGGGGTGTTGACGTGGTATCACGTGTCAATGCCACATCAGTGCCGTTAACACCCGAGTTAACTGGAGCTAAACGGAGGGGCAAATTTATCTAGGTTTTGTAAGTTGAAGGGCATTTTTGCTTTAAGAAAATGATAGGGGCATATAAACTCTTTTTAAACAAGTTGAGGGGTAAAATAGTACCTTTTTCCTTTAAAAGCAAAGGAAAGGAAAAATGCAGGAAAGAGTAGAGAGGCGGATAGAAAACGAGAAACCAGGGAGAGAGAGCGCGCGATGGAAAGAAACCCCTACGCCAGAGATGACCCGACGACGACGAACCGGCGTCCTTTGATACGACGGCCAGCCCCGTCGCCTTCTACCCTATTCAGCCCTTCAATCTCACCGCCGTTCCTGTCTCTTTTTCAAGAGAGAAACCAAAGCCCCTCTCTCTTTTTTTGGCAACCCCAAACGTCGGGTGGCAGTACGAATGGCACCGGCAGATTCCTAAAGGTGAGGTGCTACTCCTTATACCCCCCCGATCATCCTCACACGCTGGCGATAAGGAGATTAGAGATGGGTATGCTAAGAGCTTCCAGAGAAGATTCCAGCGAAACCACGCCACGTTAGGGTGCGTGACCACCACCATTGGGCCCCTGAAGAAGTCAGCTTCTTCCAAGTGCTCTTGGTTTCACGTTGGCGAAGCTCCGAAGCCCGACACACAAATAATAATTCTTGGGAAATTTACTTGAAATTGGAGGAGAAATGGCTCTAAAATTGGTAATACTCCATTAAATTTTCCTTTCTCCTAATTATCAAGATTATATACACACACACACATATTAGGTTTATAGAGAAATTGAGAATTTTTAAGTATTCTGATAAATTGAAAAATTGAGAACCATCAAATTAAGGGTTTATAAATCTAATTGCATAGTTAATTAGCTCAATTAAATTTATAGAATTAATATTGCCTTAAATTGTGTAAATGTTTAAGTAGTAAAATTTGATATAGCATTTATTTGCTATTGGCTGATAGTTATTTAGGAAATTTGCATCTGTGTGAGTTTCAACTGTGAATCCTTTTTGTCTAGATTAAGTAGGTGCATCTTTACTTGCTAGTCTATTTAAGTAAAAAAAAAAATTGGGATTTTGAGTTTTGAATGCTTCTATCTTTCTTCAATTTTAGGAAGTGAAAATATGTTATGTGAAATGAAATTGAGTAGGATATTATTAGTTTAAATTTCTTGACGGGAATGGCTTTTGACTGACAATTGTGTTTTAAGATTAAAATAACATTTAAATGTAATTAATAATTATGAAGAACGATTTATAGGTATGAAAATGCCAATGATTGTATAAATGCTAGATAATATAGAGACGTTTGAACTTTGTAAAATGTCTAAATTAAAATGTTACAAGGTGCATAATTGTGGTTATGTGCTCAAGTACCAAAATTGAAAATTGAACTTATTATGTTGGGCTGTCAATTGGCTATCCTACAGGATTTGATAGATCATCTGATGGACTAGTTGTTATTTCAACAGCTCTAGGCCGTCCTGCATGTAAAGCTGGCATTTCATCTAGGAATGTGATTTTGGCAATATAACAAGCACCGAGATCAAACTCCAAGTGATTTCTCAAAACAAGTCTCTGATTCTACCAAACTTGTTAAATGTACTATTTTGTCTTTGCATCTTGGATTAGTTTGTTAGTTAAGTTCTATTTAGCTTGGATTAGTTTTCTTTTTTCTAAGCACTTTTTAAGTACTATATAATTTAATGTACAATTTAATATACTTTTATGATATTATATTTTTTTAAAGTAATGGTATTGAAAATTTGTTATTTATATAAATTAAATTTTAGATGTTACAATAATAATAATAACAACAAATTTGAATTGGAAATAGTAATAATAATAATAATAATAATAATAATAATAATAATAATAATAGTATTAAAATTAAATTGCGACGGTATTTGCACAATTATCGACAGAAATTGCCGTTATTAATTTCCTTTTTTCATGTGGCATTTTAAAAATGTTGTTTTGCGACGGAATTTATTGACGAAAAAATATGTCGCTAATAATTTTTTAATATCAGGCGACCAATTTTAGGGGTTAATTAGCGACGGTTTTTACCGTAGCTATTTTTAGACGGTTTTATATTTTTGTTGCAAAATACCTTGCAACGGTTAGTCGTGTCATTGCTAAAATTGATTAGCGATAGAATTCGCCCCTTTAGCGATGAAAATTGCCATCGCTAATTAAAAGTATTAATTATGCTTTAATTTAGGATTAAATGTAGTGATGACTACATTACCCCTGTTTTAATCCACAAACTTAAATCTAGTTGGTTCTAAATAATGGATTAATGTGTTTTTCCAATTCCAAGACACTTTCTAACTTCAAAAAAAAAATTCTATTGGAAGTCTAAAAATATCATGTAAATGGAATTTAAATTTTACTCAAAAATGACACATATAGTGGAATAGAGGGAGTATTATATATCGAAGCCAGAATGCTTTGTTAAGTGTTAACAAACCATGTGGCATGTTTGCCAAAATATTATCAACTACAGGTTTAAAATTAGTGTTCGCTCAATGCCATATCCTAATTTTGATAATAATAAAATCTTAAATAAATTTTATTATGAATTATTGTCTAAGCAATTTCTACATAAATTTTTTACATATTTTCTGATACAAAATATTTTTTGGATGGATATTGAAGACAATTATGAAGAATGCCTTAGTTTATAAGAAAACAGGATATTAAATTGTAAGATCAAATCAAGGCAGATTATTTTCATTTATGTATACACATTATAGCTTGAAAGTTGCATAAAAATGTTTTAAAGTCAGAAAACGAGTTTTTGATCAAAATTGATTTTTGTCAAAAAAATGGTTCTTTAAAAAATAAATTTTTGTCTGTATCAATTTTCTAAATAAATTTCTGTAAGTATCACTTTTCTGAACAAAAATCTGTATTTCGCTACAAGACAAAAATAACGGCTATAAACGGCTAGTTTTTATCTATTTTATTTCAGACATCCCTCCAATGGCTAGAAATGGCTAGTTTTGGTTTCAAACTATTAGAATTTAATTTTTGGGTATAAATACATATTATTTTACCTCTTAGAAGGTTAAAAAAAGGCGAAAAAAATTTCTGTCTCTTAAGAGAAAAGCTTTACATTTTCTATCTCACTTTTCACGTCTTTTGCACTTAATTCTTTACATATTCTTCTCAATTTGATTATACCTTTTTGTTGTAATTGTTTGTGAGGAAATTTATTTGTAAAAGATTGTGAGTTGAATTGAGTTGGCTAAAACCTAAGAAGAAATCTAGTAAGTATTTTTACATCTTTTACTTTGAAAAAAGATTGTAGGTAGATATACATATTTAAAATTGTATGTTGGTTTTAACTCTTATTTTTAAAAAAGTTAAGAGTGAAAAGAAAAACTCAAAAAGTGAATATTGAAGAGTGGTTGTAGGCATTTTGGCCAAAACACTATAAATTATGTGTTTGCTTTTCTACTCTCTTTTATGCAACTCTATTTCTACAACTCTATTTTGATATTCTGAAATTTGTGTTTTCCAAAATTGTTCCTCAAAACAATTCTTAAAATATTTACAAAAAATTTTTTACACATACTTTTCAGAATTATTTTTGAGACTTTGTTTGAAAAGAACCTGCAAAAAATCTGAATATTATTTGTATTGCATTTCTGTGTTTATAGTCAGAATTCTACATTTTTATGCATTTCTATTCTATCAGAAAAAGAGCCAAAAAGTTTGAGACACTCAATTCACCACTCTCTTGTATGTATTTGGGACCTACAATTAGCAGCATTTTCAAGGCATTTCTAGTTCGATCAACCTTGCCGCCGTCCCTCCATGGGAGGAAAAGGACATGATGGTTTGGTTAAGATTAACTATTATTTTAATAAATAATTAAATGAAGTAATGAGATAAAAAAAATTAAAAGGTAATG
This sequence comes from Excoecaria cochinchinensis, assembly GCA_947683425.1. Lineage (NCBI taxonomy): Eukaryota > Viridiplantae > Streptophyta > Magnoliopsida > Malpighiales > Euphorbiaceae > Excoecaria > Excoecaria cochinchinensis. The sequence goes on from CANTUQ010000092.1 coordinate 36,036,263, forward strand.
TGGCAATTTTATTTGATGTGGCCAAAAGTGGAGCCATAGAACAGATCCAGGTAAGTATTTTCAGGAATAATTTCTATATTGTAATTAAAACATCAAGATTTTTATTTATATATACGAGTGCTACGTACTATTGCACCAGTTTTCCACTAAGATCACCAAGTCTTGGTCATGGGCAGAAAGTGATAGTATAGCTAGGTCCACCAGTGCACGAAAATGTGCTGTTCTGATCATCATAGGCATAGCTATAAGCGTCTGGGCACTGATTCTCGAAAATCATTGAATAACTTGTGGGTGGACAAGTTTCTGGCGTATTATAATTTCCTGTGCAGCAATATTGTGGCTGATTAAATGCCGCACATGCACTTTTGCAAGCTATTACGCCATTTGAACCTCTAACTGCTAATTCATCTGGGCAAACTGAGTTTATATTCGCCTTACAGCTTGCCTCTTTGCAAGTGCTACCTGACCCTCCTGTTAAAATACCAAAACCATACTTATTTCCATTTCATACATAATGGCAGATAATATTATTGACAAAATAATGTAAACTACTAAAGAGAATAAACAGTTCTTTTATCACTTTTAATCAGTTTTTCTTTTTCTTTATTAAAAAATATTCCCATAGTAAAATAATTATATGAAAAGTCAAAAAAATATTTCAACATAAATTAAGGGGTGATTATTTGGTCAGTTTGGTCCGAAAATCGATAAAACTGAATGAATTGAAGTTGCTGTCAAAGAAAATCAAACCAAATAATACTTTGGTCGGTTCATTCGATTATTTCAATTTGAATATATATATGAAATCAAAATGACATTTCGATTTGTTTTCCATTAATGAAATTGAACCAAAGTCAATAATAAAAACTGAAAATTGAACATATCAAACCAAAAATAAATTTCTTTTTCGGTTTGATTCCATTTAATTTGCACAACCTAGAAGTTACAGAAAATGATGAATTTAGATCATTTTTGCCAGTTCGCAAGCAGTTTTTTACAAAAACTTATTTAGAAGTGCGCAATTAAGCTATATCTGCAAGTTTAAACCTATAATTAGCTCTTAACCTAATATATAATTTCTTTATTCCAACCAACAGTTAAATTCAAAACACACGTCATAACAATTATTAATTTTTTTAATTACCAGTATTATCCAATTCGAATCAGATTAGTCCACTATGGGAGTAAGATTTTCCAATATTAATTATAGATAATGCTTCTTCTTGCCCATTTTAATAATTGGATTACTTAATAACGTTACTCCATATAATTTTATAAACATAAAAAAGAAAGTTAATAAATTAATAAGCACGCATGATAAAATATTCTGGCACTACCTTGTGGAGATACTGAGACAGGTAAATTAAACCCGTCGACGAGGCTAAGGTCGTAGAAATCTTGTCCATTACTTCCTGCTATAGTGAATTCGATTAGTGACACCGGCGAAACTCCGCCGGCTCCATTGCATTGTATATTGCCTGAACCACATTCACCGGTTAGACACTTGAAGGAGGGGTTAGTGGAGCATTGAGTTCGGGCCCAGAACCTTCCGGTGAAAGGAGCAGGAACGTCGATGGCTCTGGTTGCCTGAGTTGCTAATTCAAAGCCGGTAGTTGAGAGTTGTGGCCTATTGCCACCGGTTAGGGTGGCTGGCCAGATTGTGTACGGACAATTGTTTTTTAAAGTAATTGTTGCTGGATGAGCTCCTGCATGAGAATATTACGTTAACACTTTCAGGCAATATTCTTCTTAATTAAAAAATTTTCTTCTCACAAATGATCAACAATTTGCCAGTTGACTAGCACTCAATTAAAAGTATGGTAGGTCTAAAATTTGATTCCTTTTAGTAATATATATAATTGCATAATTAGGAATTATGCAGGTTAATTATTTTGCAATGGTTAACGAACTTGTATTAAAATAGCAGACCCCTAACAATAAAAAATTTGTAATACAACAATACCTAACTCTAGAAAATTATCATCAAAAGTAATTTTGACTAGAATCAACTATGAAAACCATTAGAAATCCGAGCTGGCACTACTCTAAATTAGCATGACAGCACAAGAGTTTCACACGTATACAGACAGGTCATCAAATCACATAAGATATATGCCACATGTTAGTCCGACGAGTCATATCAATCCAGTCATCATGTCATACGTTAATCTAATGCGGCACATATATTACATGACTTAATAACATGTATGCCTACATGTGAGCTCCTAATTAAGTTGGAGTGCCAACATCCATTTCTAATAGTTGTCATGATTGATTATGACCAAATGACTTTTGAAAATAATTTTCGGAGTTAAACTATTTTTGCATCACAATTTTTTTTTATTATTACATGTCTGTTATTTTGATACGAGTCCAATAAAAGTAGATAAAATTAACTCGGCACTATGCTTCTATGGTAATAATAATAAAAAAATAAGAAAATAAAAAGAAAATTATGTTCTTATAATTTAGTATATTGCTATTCTAAAATATTTGGCATGAATATAATATGTATTGAAATAAAATGAGCTAAGAAAAAAATAAAAAATAAAAAACGAAAGAATACCATAAAAGAGGAAGGTGAAGGCAAGGCCAAAGAAGAATAGAGCGGTCTTCATGGTTGAATGCTTTTGTTAAAGGGAAGAGGATTGGCACATCTATATATAGGATTATTTTGGCTTATACCATTGACTGATTGATAATAAATTTTCACATAAAAAATAAATGTTCACGACAAGTTTAAAATTCATAAAATAAAAATCAATTTTTCTAGCGTGCATGTTGACGAGGATTTGATGTATTTTTCCAAGTTTTTGGCTAGAAAAAAATTTAAATAGAAATTTTGTGTAAGATAAATCATTTTCTTCTAGAAAATAGATGAAAATTTCCAAGATTTTTATTGTTTGATTTTTATATAGGAATTAATATGACAATTGGGAAATATATGTTGAATGGAAATTATAGAGTGAAAGTACATTAATTGAAGATTTTCTATTATGATAAAGTAAAGAAAGGAATTAACTGAGAAGAAGTGGGGTTTTAGCCGCCGGTCTGACATTAACCATTTTAAAAAAAAAATAGAGAGAGAGACATATTTTAAAGGAAAAACTATAAGACCCGCAGCTTTTAGCCGCCGGTCTGACATTAACCATTTTAAAAAAAATGGTAAGATGTCAGATCATGTCTGAAACTGCAGTAAATTATTGCGGTTTCAGTAAAAAAAAAATATTTGTGATTCGTGAGTCTCAAATTCTGAAATCACAACCCGTTATTATGGTTTTGAACTCACCCAAATCCGTAAATATTTTTCAAAATACTCCACTTTTATAAATTTTTTTTAAAAAATATTAATTAAAAAATTATCCATTGTATATTCACATAAAAAATAAAATTTCACGGTAAGTTTAATATTGGATGGGTACCAATAACTCTCGTCATTTGAAAGAATAATTGGTAGATTTTCATTAAGGAAAACTTTAACAGTCAAAGCACTAGTGCTTATGAAAAAAAATTGTTAGAATAACTTATATATACATATATATATATATATATATATATATATATATATATATATATATATATATATATATATATATATATATATATATATATATATATATATTATTCATGTTGATAAATGATAATACATTTTTTGTCAATTTAAATTAAAACATAAATATAATTAAATCTGTCAAAATTTGACCTAATCCGCGAACTTGACTCATATGATCTGTCAAATGACCCAACCTAGGAGTGAGCAAAAAATCAAAGTTTTAGTTAACCAAAAAATCGATTTGAAATCAAACTGATTTTATATTAACTAAACCGAAAATTTAGAGTTGCAATTTTATTTTTAAAAAACTGGTGGTTAACCATCAACTAACAGTTAACCAATCTATATACATTTTATATATTATATTTTAACTTTTACACTTAAAATTTTCAATATTTTTGTAATTTATAAATATTATGATATATGGTTTTTTGAAATAGTATTATAATACATATTTTTAGTAAATAAACTTTGAAATTATCTTTATATTCAAATTATTTATTCATTACATCTAGGGTTTTTCTACTTTGGTGTGAAAACAAAAAAAAAATTGAAAACTGGTGCTACGGGAAAAGTAATTAGAAAAATAGGGTATCAAAAAACAGCAACCTAGGTTGTCGTTTTCTATTAATGTGGGACCCACCAAATTTAGCCAAATTAAGGGAGTCTGGGTGGGACCCGAAATGTCAGAAAATGACAACCCAGCTTGCCATTTTTTGACATTATTTTTTTTTATTTTTCAAGGCACAAAAAGATATCTTTTTGCGCCTTGTCAAAAATGGCAACCTAGATTGCCGTTTTCTGTAAAAAAAAATTATACATTTTATGGTCAAAAGCTGCAGCGCAAAGTAAATACTGTGCGCCGCAACACATAGTGACCCGTGCCTGCTGCACTCACGGGTCTGTAAATTTTTTTTTTTTTAATTTGGCTTTAAAGAGCCAAAACTAATCTAACATTGTGGCTTCATTTCATTGCCATTTTAATTTCGTTTCCTCCTCCTTAATGCTTCGTTTTCATTTCCTTCATCATACACAATTTTATTCTTTCACTTACACATCCTCATTTTAATTCTTATATAATTAAGCCAACACCTCCTTATTTTTTGCAAGGTTAAACAAAATGTATTGTTATGTTAATATAGTTAAAATCAAAATTTAATTTATAGCTAACTTTTTTTTTATTTTTAAATTGCAGATGTTATTAAGTTTACAATATAATTTGGATCAATATTTTATAAAGCAAGTTATTAGTATTTATTTTATTTTTGAAAAATAAACTTAGTTTAATCTAAGTTAAGATAATTATTCAGCTCATGCTATTTTATAGTTTATTTAGATAAATTATAATCGTCAATATTTGTAGAGCAATTAGTTGTCCGAATTTAGTTATATTATTTTACTTTTTTTTATTTCATTTTCTAATATTTAGGAATATATGAAACTATATTGATATGCGAATTTATTACTTATAGTTTTTACAAGTGAATTAAAATTAAAATTTAGAAGTCAATTAAGATATAAATTTAGTAGATTAAAAGAGTAATCAGTTTAAAAAGTTGAAATATTTATGAAAGTATATGTAGTCCATATATATAATATTATATTATATTAAAAAAGTACTGTAAATCTGGAAGAAAAAAATAAATTTCATGAGTTAAGAATTGAATTAAAATTTTAATTTGGAGGGTTAGTGGACTAATTAGTACAAAATATTTATATAAAATTTTTTTGTTAAAGGAATAAAAATTTTAAAAAATAGTTGCATAAAATGATTAACTTTATCAATGAGTTTAAAATTTGTGGAAAGTTTTTAAATTTCAAAAATAGTAAAACGATTTATTAATCATAAAATATTTACATTTAATGTAGGAATTAAAAAATATCGATTCCAGCAATATTTATAATTCATACTGGAGGACAATCAATATGGGGTATAGCTGGTTACTTCAAGCTACTCAGGAAGATCGAGGAGATTGAAACTCAGAAACAAACCGACATTTACAGAATTTATTCATAAGATATCTGTTAAATTGGATTTAGCTGTGGATGTGAGGGTTAGTAGAGTGATATATAAGTGTCCTATTAACAATCAGGTGTCATATTCTTGGGCACTTATGGATGTAATTGATGGCGATGACATTGATCAAATTTATGAAAATTTTGTTTCATTTCCTGGATATACTGTTGCAGAGCTAATTGTTAATACTGAAAAATTGTAATTGGAGACGAACAAAATGTGTTAAATAATGTTTATCAGTTGAATACCAATATTGATGGAGATTCCATACCCGACTGTTGAAGAAAGAAATGTAATTGGTGACAATCTGAATTTTGAAAGAGGAAGTCAGTCCGATTTTGATACACAGATTGAGGATCTAGCACAATGTTAAGGGGTTAATAATTTGAAAACTATAGAAGCAAGTCCTATAAGAGAGTTTAGAGGGCAAAATGAAATGAATTTTGCCTCAGGTTCAAGGGTTGAATGTAACGATGTTGCATGTCATGATATTAATCTTGCCAATAACGGGAACATTTCTCCAAGTTTTGATCCGGATGAGGACGATAAAGAGATAAACTCGAATGATGCTGTTGAGGAAACCGGTATTGGAAGAGATGACCAATTTATTCCAAGTAGTTCAACCCATGTGACATAAGGCTTTCGGAATTTGAATATGCATGATGTCAGAGATGATGTGGGTGGATAATATAATTATATTTCACAATTTTAATTTCCATCAGTGCACTACAGAAATATTAATTTTGCATAAGCTGAGATTAACAGGTCTAATGATTCACCAATGCTAAGATGGGATGGTGTTTCTGAATTATACGAAGGCTTGGTATTCACATCAAAGGATAAAGGTAAGGCATGTGTAAAGAAATTTTTGATTTAGAATAATGTTTCTTATAAAGTTGTCGAATTGAAGCCCTCATATTGGGTTGTTTGTTGCTCGTGATCCAATAATACAGGTTATCCGTGGAGACTAAGAGCCATGAAAAAAAGGACATCTCCTTACTAGATTATCAGTGTTTACAAGGCATCCCACAACTGTACTATATCACTGATTTCTCAACAGTATAGACAATTAGATACACAAATCATTTGTGATTGCATCTTCGAGATAGTTAGTGCAGCCCCTGATCTAAAAGTTAGTGTTATAATGGCTGACATCATGAGTTGTTTCAACTATGACGTATCATATGCAAAGACTAAGGTGCTGGAAGAGATATTTGGCAACTATGAGACTTCATATAGAAAGTTGCCATTTTATCTCAAAGCTATGGAGAAGTACAATCCAGGTTTTTGCTATAAATTTGTTGTTGACGATAATGTACATCAAAATTATAGGCAATTTAGGAGTTGTTGTTTATGCCAAGTATAGACGGACTATAACACTACAAGCTAGTATTGCTAATTAATGGTACGTTCATGATAGGGAAGTTCCATCAGACTCTTTTGATTACAAGTGCTATTGATGATAATAATTACTTGTACCCGGTAGCATTTGCTGTGGTTAAAGGTAAACATAAGTCAAGTTGGGGTTGGTTCATGACATGCATCAAGTGGTATGTGACTAAGCAATCAGGTATAACTATTATTTTTTACCAGCATGCGGGTATTGTGGTATTATTTCGTGATAATAAAAGTGGTTGGAATGAACCATTAGCGTATCATCATTACTGTCTGCGCCACTTTGTCAGCAACTACAATACAGCATATAGAAATTTCAAAATCAAAGACATGTTATATAAGACCGGTATGTCACGTATAACTATTTTATAATAATTAAATATTGGTTTATAGGTTGAAGTGTGAAAACTTTATTAATAGACATGTTATATATAATTGGCAAGAAATAACTTCCAACCCCGAAAGTTTGTGAAATGAATGGAAGAGATAAAGGAACTTGATGTTGACTCCAGCAATTGGGCAATGCAAAACGATTTGAAAAAATGGACATTGTCGCATGATAATGGGCACAGACATGGCAACGTTACAACGAATATTGCTGAAAGTGTGAATAGTGGTTTAAAAGGTATAAGGATGATGCCTGTTTGTAGTGTAGTTGAGCACGTAGTTGCACGGCTGGTTAAATATTTTAACGATAGAAGGTGCATGTATCCAGTTCAGATAGCAGCGGGTAACACTTACTCTTAAAAATGTATAGAAGAGATTGGGAATTGTGCTTAAAAGGCTACTGGTCATAGAGTTGAAAGTTTTGATTAACGTACTGAGTTTTTCACGATAAGGATGAAAAATTAAAAGAGCAAGCGAAAAGGAAATAACATATAAGCTGTTAATTTGGATTGCCATCATTGTGAATGTGGAAAGTTCCAAGGGACCAAAATGCCGTGTTCACATGCTATTACAGCCTGCATGCATTTACGTGTTGACATGTGGATATACATCGACAAATGCTATAAACTATCCGAGGCATTGAGCTGTTACCAATCTTTTTTCCAGCCACTTGCACACCATGATTATTGGGAGCCATATGTCGATCTAACTTTAATTTCAAATCCGAATCTCATAAGGAAAAATTGCTGACCGCGATCCTCTAAATATCTAAATGAAATGGATAGAAGAGACCGCAGTAGGCCTAACCGATGTACACTATGAAGAAATGAAGGTCATAACAAAAAGACATGCCCAAACTTGGCGGATCCTTCAGATTATACATCAAGCTATCTATGAATTATGTAGTTTCACATACTTGTAATAAACAATTTAGTGGTCCGAATTTGGTTATATTATTTTACTTTTATATTGACGTATTATTTTATTTAGTAATATATGAAACTATATTGATAGGTAAATTTATTACATATAGTTTTTACAAGCGAATTAAAATTAAATTATAGAATTCAATTAAGATGTAAATTTAGAAGATTAAAAAAGTAATCATTATAAGAGGTTAATATATATATATATGTGTATGTATGTATGTATGTATGTATGTATGTATGTATGTATGTATGTATGTATGTATGTATGTATGTATGTATGTAGTTCATATATATAATATAATGTTATATTAAAAAGGTACAGTAAATTTGGAAAAAAAATTATAAATTCCATGAGTTAAGACGTCAATTATAATTTAAATGACAAGAGTTAGTGGACTAATTAGTACAAAATATGTATACAAATTTCAATTTGTCAAAAAAAATTAAAAATTTATAATCATGATAGCTAATGAAATAGATGTGATCCTGTACCACATCTAGTGAGCCTTTTACGTTGACTAGGATACCTTCGGTGTGGTTGATCATCTTGTGCATAGCTTGTTCCTTCACCACCTAACTCAGAGTCAACCCCAGATCTAGCGTCAACTGAACCAATTTGTTCGGACTGTCCCTCACTCGATCTTGAATCACCACTAAGTACATCATTGTGGAAATCAAAAAATAATGATGCTTATCCTTCGTTTCCCTGTATGTTTGATTCTTCATTTGTACCAAACATACTTTGGAAAAAAAATCATATTAATGCACACCAAGTGATGATTGAGGATCTGTATTGAATGCTGGTACGTTGTATGCACTAGGTGTCTGAATGCAATCATAAAACATGGGTATCCCTAGATTTTGATAGCTTGAACCACCAAAATCAGCTTGATTATAACTCGTGGACCCGACTTTATAGGATGTAACATTTAGGACAGGAGTTTATGTCGCACATTGTTCATGCAAAGATTGAATGTCATGAAAAGGTCATGACATGTGTGGCGCGCCCCAAACCCTATGGCCCCCGAAGGCCCGCTTTTTAGGGCGATCGAGAGAGGTTCATGAAAACTTGTAAGGTATTTACAAGTGCGTCTATTTTGGGAACCAATGAGATTTCATGGAGTCGCCACCCAATAAAACATTGGAAAAGTTCGTCTCGTCTCAGTGAGCCTAAGACGGCGCATATTATCAATTTTGGGCAAACCGAAGGGGTCTTGGAGGCATTCACCCCAATAGAATATTGGAATGACCCTCTAACCCTAAGGAGCCTAGCATTGTAAATTGAGTCTTTTGGTGGGACACAAGAGGTATCTTGGAGATCCCTTTCCCATTAAATAACGGAATGGCCCTCTCGCCTCGTTGAGCCCAAAGACCAGAGATGGTTTGGGACTCCCCATTTATTCATACCTTGGCTAAGTTTATAATCAATTTTTGAATTTAGCGTTTCATGCCTTTTCTCATTCAATTTTAATGTAATTTAATTAAAACTCACATCAATCATATAAAGAAAGCGGTAGATAAAGTAAATAAAAGCGCATGAAAATAAATTACAACAAAACTAGGGACGGAATACAATCCCCATTTATAAATAAAATACAATTCATACATAAATCGGGCTATTTATTAAAAATGAGGACATTGGTCCTCTCATGCATAATTAAAGAAAATAATTTTAAATTGACAATTTATTTTGGATGGAAAAACTAGGACATTGGTCCCATTTTTATTAAAAAAAATCAAATTAACTAAATAGAAATATTTTTGTGATTTTTCAATTAACGTGCATAAAAATAAAATTAAATGAACTTATTACAAATTACATATTAAATAAAATAATGAAAGCAAAGTAATGAAAATAATAAAGAAATAACCAATCAACTCCCAAATGGATCTCCAAATCTTCAAGAGCTCCCACTTGGTATGGAAAAGACTCACACATAAAAAATAAGTATTGAAATAAAAGAAAAAACAAATAAAAGTGAAGTTAGTAAAAAATTAATTAAACATATAACATGAAAACAATTAAATTAAGGCAATCGAAATTGCATCATATATGACAAGCCAATTAAAATGACATGATAAAAATATGCAATCTAATTAATTAACAAATTAGCATGCATAAAAGATAACATAATAATACTAAAATTCAACATGCATAAACAAAAGTAAAATAATGATGATAGAATTTAACATGCATAAAACATAAATAATAATACTAATAATAAAATTAAACAAGAATAAGGATAATAATAATAATACTAATGAAGGTAATAACTACAATAATAATAATAACACAATAATAACAAAGAATATGAACAATCAAATATAATAATAATAATAATAATAATAATAATAATAATAATAATAACAATAATAATAAAAATAATAATAACATCAAAGAAGATGAACAATCCAATAAAATATGGAGGAATAAAATGAAAATAAGATAAGTCAATTATGCTAAAATATGTTAAATGATAATACTAATACTATTTATGAACAAAAAATGAGGACAATAATATGAACATGAACAATTAAATGAGAAGAAAGAAATAAGAAGTAAAAATATGATCTAAAAGAATTTACATGATAATTAATTAAATAAAAACAAAAGAATAAGAAAATAAGAAGAAAATGATAGAACTAGAAGAATTTACATGTTAACTAATTAATTGGAAACAAAAAATGAAATTAAAAATTAAATTAAGAAATTGAGCCAAAAATGTTTACCCTCAAAATTTATCTTGAAGAAATGAAGGTAGATGATCCAATTTCTTGTCTTGATTTGTAAGAATAAAATAAGAAAAATAAAATATTGAAAATGATTTTTACTAAAAAATAAATAATTGATTTATTTGTCTCAAAGTAAAAATTATTAAATGAAAAGAAGAAAATTCCTATGAACAAAAATTGTTATTTTTACCTCAAGAATTATCTTGGAAGATCCTTTAGAAAAATTGAGAGAATTTGTTTAAGAGAAAAAAAAAAGAAGAAGAAAAATAATTTTCTAAAGAAAATCCTCCCTAATTTTCTCTTAAAAATTCCTTTTTATCCCTCCCCCAAAATCATATTTTTTTTTTAATGAAAAATTAAATTGACTTAATTTCAATAAAAGCAAAAAATTGAAGAAAATCAAAGGTTTGGAATTTTAAAAGTTTTACCATTAAATTCTACTAAAAAAATGAAGAAAAAAGAATTTTTGGGGCCAAAATCGGCAGCAGGGGGCGACCAGGGGCGAGGGATGCCCCGTCGGAGCGCCCGACGGGCGTCCCCGCGCGCAGGGCGCGCGCCCAGCTGCATGCGCGATGCCCTGCTCGTCGCCCGCCCGCGAGGGCGAGCGCGCTCCGCCTGCACGCCGAGGCGCTGCGTCGCGCGCCCAGCACTGCCGCAGCCCGGCATTCGCGCGAAATATTTATTTATTTTTTTTCAAATTTTCTATGAAACACAAAAAATTAAAAACTCACTTTTTTTTACCCCAAAATAATTTTTAAAATATTTTTAAAATGCATTTTTATTCATTCCTAACAAATCAAAACGATAAGGAAATTATCACTTCCAACTTCCATTCTTTTCGCCTATAAATCGGTACACTTAATTTCATCATTGGGTAATCCTGATCAACGCTACTCGGGACTCGGTGTCTACAGTTGCCCCCAATTTTGGGGAGGCTAGTGTGTGGGTGCCTAAGTGAGCCAAAATTCAGGAAAGGGAAAAAAGCGCGTACCTGAGGCTGCCTCCTTCTGGCTGCTCCCTCGGGAACAATGCTGTGATTTGAACTATGAGTATCCTCTTGGATTGTACTGAGTCACTGACAAGACTACAAAGTGCTGGGAACCATCCTAAAATGGTGATGCGCCGGGAGTCTGCTACAGACTACAAAAAATGCAAGAAAAGGATTGCACCGAGTCTGTTACAGACTACAAAAAGTGCAAAAGAGGACTGCACCGAGTCTGCTACAGACTACTAAAAGTGCAGCTGCCATCCGTAGATGACGATGCGCCGAGCCTGCTATAGGGTACAAAAAACGCAAAAGAAGGATTGCACCGAGTCTGCTACAGACTACAAAAAGTGCAAAAAGAGGACTGCACCGAGTCTGCTACAGACTACAAAAAGTCCAGTTGTCATCCACAAATGGCGATGCGCCGAGCCTGCTACAGGCTACAAAAAACAGAAAAGGAGGATTGCACCGAGTCTGCTACAGACTATCAAAAGTGCAAGAGATGCCCTCTTTTAGGACTGCACCGAGTCTGCTACAGACTACTAAAAGCGCAAGAGATGCCCTCTTAGAGGACTGCACCGAGTCTGCTACAGACTACCGAGTCTGCTACAGACTACTAAAAGCGCAAGAGATGCCCTCTTAGAGGACTGCACCGAGTCTGCTACAGACTACTAAAAGTGCAAGAGATGCCCTCTTAGAGGATTGCACCGAGTCTGCTACAGACTACTAAAAGTGCAAGAGAGGACTGCACTGAGTCTGCTACAGACTACCAAAAGTGCAGGGGAAAACTGCACCGAGTCGCTGACAAGACTACTAAAAGTGCAGGGGTATCATCCGCAGATAACGATGCATCGAGTCGCTGACAAGACTACAAAACGTAGGAGAGGAATTGCACCGAGTCTGCTACAGACTACAAAAAGTGCAGAGGTATCATCCGCAGATGACCGCACCGAGTCTGCTACAGACTACTAAAAGTGCGAAAACCGAAGATCTTCATTTAGATTTTTCCTGCAAAAATATGTGCACAGAAATATATACAAAAATTTGAGTGTATATGATATGAGATGTAAATGTTTGCAAAAATAGATTGACCCTATCCTAGGTGGTTAAGGGTCTGCTGAGGATATAGCTTGGCTGCTGCATCGCGCCTCCAAGGATCTGAAAGAGTGATATCTTGGCTTTAGGGACTCTGACCCTAAAATATTTTCTGAGAGAGACATCAAGTGTGCATCTTTGTCCCCCGGCCAATGATCATATGCCCAGGATCTGACTCATGCATTATTTGACTGAAGAATGACCATCCGAAGTAATGCCGCCTTATCGCTCCAAGCATCGAACGTCATTGCTTTAAAGGTAGTGCGTCCCTTGTGAATTTTCACACTAGCTTTTTTTTGTGGGAAATGCGTCCCTTCAGGGATTTTCACATAACCCTTTGCCTAACTTTTTCCTGGAATGGACCCAACCTAATCCAGCGGCTTTTATTTTATTAATTTTTTTTTGTAGGGCAGACTGCATGTCTCCGGGTTTTCACCTTGCCCTTTGGCCTAACTTTTGCTTAGAGAGCCAGTTACGGTTTTCATTTCTAACAGCCTTTTTTTTTAAGAATTTTGTTTGAAGGAACTACAAGAGAAGGCTATTATCAGAGCCACCGCTAAGAGTGAATAGAACATATCTGCTTAGGCACCTTCCGACAGAGTGATTAGACAATAGTCATCAGATGAATAAGTGATATATTTCTTTTTAAGGCAGAACTAAAAGAACAATGAAAATGTAAACTGTATTCTTTTATTCATTGCAAAATTGAGTACATTTCTATATGATTTCATCATACATGATCCTTATTTAACAAGAATTCAAAAGCACAAGACTACACCTAATCTCGGAATAGATCTTATAAGCATCAAACTCCTGTTATCAATCGGCCCTCTCGGGTTTTCTCGATTGAACATTTTCTCTTGGCCCTTAATTTTTGCCCAGGATGCCTTTTTTCTGTTTTCACCCTGACAGGGAGCCCAATTTTAGCAAGGCCGCCTTTTTTCGGTTTTCGACCTGCGGGGCATTTATTCTCTTCTTTTTATTTTCTGGTCTTTAGCCATGGAACCTTTTTAGTCGATCGACATTGACCGGGTCTTTAAAATCATTCCCATCGCTGTCCGCTAAGATTGATGCTCCCTTTGCTAGCAACTTTTTCAAAATGAACGGGCCTTCCCAGGTTGGCTTGAATTTTTCTCTTTTGTCTGGCACTCCTGGCCTCATCATCTTAAAGACCAAATCCCCTTCTTTCAATGGGTGCTTTCGTACCTTCTTGCCAAAGGACCGAGCTAGTCTCTTCTGATAAACCTGATTGTGATAATAGGCTCTCAACCTATTTTCATCCAATAGATTCAACTGCAACAATCGTTGTTGTGCCCATTCTGTCTCTAGAATCTCGGCTTCCATGACTATCCTTAAGGATTTTAGCTCAATTTCAACTGGCAGAACTGCTTCGGTTCCGTACATTAGGGAGAATGGTGTTGCTCCCGTAGAGGTTCTGACTGTGGTTCTATAACCCCAGAGTGCAAATGGCAGCTTTTTCGCCCAATCTTTATAGCTCTGAACCATCTTGGCTAGTATTCTTTTCACATTCTTATTCGCTGCTTTAACTGCACCATTAGCTTGAGGACGGTAAGGAGAAGACTTGTGATGCTGGATTCCATACTTCTGAAGCATCTGTTTAGTTTTTGCTAAGAATTGCACCCCATTATCAGATACAATATGGTGTGGGAGGCCATATCTGGATATCAAATTCCGCTCGATGAACTTAACCATATCCCTAGCATCAATCTTCTTGAAAGATTCAGCTTCGACCCACTTAGTGAAATAATCAATGGCAACTATAATGAACCTATGCCCATTAGAAGTTGTAGGGCGTATCTCGCCTATGATATCTATTCCCCAAGCTGAAAATGGCCATGGAGATGTCAAATTATGTAGCTCTGAAACTGGGACATGCCTCAAATTCGCGTATTGCTGGCATAACTGGCATTGCTTCACATATTTTGAACAATCCGTATCCATTGTGAGCCAATAGAATCCTTGGCGCATGATCTTCTTCGCTAAGGCTAAGCCATTCATGTGAGCTCCGCAGACTCCGGCATGAACCTCTTCCATAACCTTTTCAGCTTCTTTCTCCGCCAAACACCTTAATTGAATACCATCAGCTTGTCTCTTATACAAAATGCCATTTACACTGATGAATTGAGTGGACAACTTCCGAATCATCCTTTGGTCTTTCTCGGTAGCTTCCTTTGGAAAAGCTGACCGTTCTAAATAATTCCGAATGTCATAGTACCAAGGGTTTCCATCGGTGGCCCCAACATCCATTACCTGCTCAGCTTCAAAACAAGGCTTTTCCGAGCTAGAGATCAGCACGGGTTTCATAGCAACCCCTATTGGATTATCCCACATGGACACTAATGTCGATAGAGCATCAGCCAATTGATTTTCATCCCTGGGGGTGAAATGAAAGGTGCAAGTCTCGAACTTGCTACTCAACATTCTCAAATGCTTCACATAAGGTAACAGCCTCTCTTCCTTAACTGACCATTCCCCTCTGATCTGATGAATTACTAAGGAAGAGTCTCCGAAGACTTCTACGGTCTTTACCCCCAGAGCCAGCAATGCTTCCAATCCAAAGATGCAAGCTTCATATTCCGCTTCATTATTGGTCGCCTTGTACCTTAACTTTTTGGCTAATGTCAGCTTTTCACCATCCGGGGCGTAAGAATGATCCCTGCTCCTGCCCATTTACTGTTAACTGCCCCATGAAAGAACAATTGCCAGCCTTGTATTGTTATGGCCATGACATCTTCATTTGGGAAATTGTATTCGAACTGGTCTCCCTCAATAAGATGTTCAGCCAAGAACTCAACTACAGCTCTTCCTTTTATGGTTTTCCTGGTGATGTATTCGATATCGAACTCCTACAACAATAGTAACCACCTTCCCATCTTTCCTAGTAGAGAGGGTGCTTCTTGAAGGTACTAAAGCGGGTTATGCTTGGCAACCGCTTGCACACTGAAGGAATGAAAGTAGTGCCGCAACTTCTTAGAAGCCCAAATAACTGCCAAGCAGATCTTTTCTACTTTAACATATTTGGCTTCATATGTCAAGAATTTCTTGCTAAGATAGTAAACATCAAACTCTACCCCAAAGTCATCCTCCTGGGCTATCATGGCACCCACTGAATTGTCTTCTATCGCCAGATACAGGATTAATGGTTTGGCTGACGTGGTGGTCTTAAAACTGGAGGATTCAGGAGATAATCCTTAATAGTATCAAAAGCCAATTGACAATCATTATTCCACACCATCGGCTGATTCTTCCTAAAAAGCTTGAAGATGGGCTCATATACTGAAGCCAGCTTGGTAATAAACCGGCTGACGTACCGAAGCTTTCCCAGGAAACTTCTAACTTCCTTCTCTTTCTGGGGCACTGGCATCTCTCTGATGGCCCTGACCTTGTCAGCATCTACTTTAATTCCTCTCTGGCTTACCACATGGCCTAATAGCTTACCTGAGGTAACTCCAAAAATGCACTTCTTGGGATTGAGGCGCAGATCATACTTATTGATCCTTTGAAAGAACTTTTCCAAAGCCTCGAAGTGACCTTCTCTGGTAGCTGACTTGATCATCATGTTATCAATATACACCTCCACTTTCTTGTGCATCAAATCATTGAGAACTCTGGTCGCCATCCTCTGATAGGTCGCTCCTGCATTCTTTAGTCCGAAAGGCATGACTCGATAAGCAAATGTACCCCATTCAGTTATGAAGCTGTCTGTATTCGATCCACTATCTTGTTAAGGATTTGATTGTACCCTGCGTACCCATCCACGAAGCTGTACATCATGCAAGCAGTGGCACTATCTACTAGCACATCAATATGAGGCAGAGGAAAATCATCTTTCGGACAAGCTTTGTTCAGGTCCTGATAGTCCACACACACCTGAACCTTTCCATCCTTTTTAGTCACAGGAACTACATTAGCCAGCCACGTCAGGTATTTAACTTCCAGTAGAAACTTAGCCTCAATCTGCTTATGGATCTCCTCTTTCACCTTCTGAGCCCATTCTGGCCTAAGTCTTCTGAGCTTTTGCTTGACTGGTTTACTCTCTGGGTAAGTTGGAATGGCATGTTCGGCTACATCTCGATTAATTCCCGGCATGTCCTCGTAGGTCCAGGCAAAGACTTTTTCATATTTTTTTAATATTCTCTCAAATTTTAGCCTCTCCTCAGGAGTTATATCTGATGCTATCAAAATTTCCTTTGGATTCTCCAAAGTTCCGAGATTAAATGCAGTTGTGCTAGTTGAGTTAATGTCAAAGATGAATGCATCATGTTTATGATCATGAGAAATGAAATCATCAGAAACATCACACAAGTAAGCAAAGTTATTCATTTCATTGATGTAATCAGCAACATTAACATTGTCATCAAAAAGTTCTGGCATAAAAATAGTATCTAAATAACTATTGTCTTTATCTCCTGTCGATGACGACGTTGCAGCCGACTGGGCTTTGACTTCTTGGCTTGGTGGAGGCTTTTTAACTACCTTCGGTGAAATCTTCAAATCTACAATCTCTAGCTCTAGATCTACCATCTTTTCTTTTCCCTTCAACCTGGTAGCTAACAGCTTATCAGTGACAATCTCCTCAGGCCCATCCCTGTCCCAAATATTGCACTGAGTTATGATCTCCTCATCCCAGAAGTTCTCTGCGGACTTGATAACTCTAACATCCCGGTCAAAGACATCATTGAAAATTCCAAACCCCGGAATGATCTTTCTATCCACCCACTGAGGCTCTTCTTCTCCAGTATAAGCACAGACCGAAGATGAGGGAACAAAACTCTCTAAAATGTGGGGGATCTTCTCTGACACTTTCTTCCTGCCATGCCCTCCTTTGTAGCCCAGACCCTTCCGATCTTTCTGGCCTTGTGTTGTGATGGCATCTTGTAGCCCCTGCGAATTTTTACCCAATCCGGCCCCTGGGAGGAAGTGCATCCTCTTCATCATGTTCATCACCTGAGGGCTACTTGCCAAGCCATGCTCCTCACCAATCACTGATAGTGAAAGCCACTAAATGGCTGATTATAGATCCCCAAGGCAAACCCTTGGTTCTCTCTCGCTGCTTTAATGGTCACCACCTCCCCTTCATGAGATATCTTTACCATTTTGTGTAGGGTGGATGGCACTCCTCCCAATTTATAGAACCACGGCCTTTCAAGCAGAGCTGAGAAATTTGCTGGGATAGGCAAGACTATAAATTCTGCCTCCGTCTCAATGGACCCAGTCCTAACTAGAGCTCTGAATGTTCCCGATGCCTGTCTCCGAGAATTATCGTAGGCTGTGATGGTCAGATCAGACTTACTCAACATACTCTCGTCCGGCCCAAAAGCCTGAAGTGCCACCAAAGGGCAGGCATTTATGGATGACCCATCATCAACCATAACATAAGTGGTGTGTTTACCGTTAATTTGAGCCTTGATGTATAGTGGTCAGTTGTGATTGCTGCCTTCAGCTGGCAAATCTGCGTCAGAAAACACTAGTCTTTCCCCTGATCCCCCCTTGACGAGATCTAGCAGCTTGGATGGAGAAATTGTGGTTGGTACGGTGAACTCACTCAATGCCTCAACTAACTTCTATCTATGAGAAGGGGACTACCTTAGAAGGTCCCAAATAGATATCTGAGTCGTGGTCTTTTTTAGCTGCTTTATTATGAAATTTTCTTCCGGCTCCTTCTCCACAGGTGCTTGCACTGAGTCCTGCTGTTTCTCAACTTCGGGGACCACTCTCCCATTTCTTGTTACAGCCCCAACTCTCTCCTCCTCCTCCAAATCCCATGGATCCATGAACTCTCCATCTTTCTCCTCTTCATCTTCATTTCTACTCTCACTAGTGGACCAACAGTCTATCGCCGCCACGGGAATCCCTTCTTCACTTGCCTTAGGGCGAGTGATAGCGACGTAATCATTTCCATACAAATCTTGAAGGACATACCACTCGGGTAGGCTCGACCCAATCATAAAGACAGGTGGTGGCACAGCATTGAAATTAGACTTCTTCTTACTCTCCCTCCTTTCAGGATCGGTGATCTGTTTACTATCGATCAGATCCTGAATCTGATGCCTCAGCCTGAAGCAATTGTCTGTCAGATGCCCAATATGTTGGTGAAAGGCACAGTATTCGTTCTCTTTATGCCCCGGTTCCCCTTGGGTCCTAGCTGGCCTAGGTGGCAGGGGTTGTAGCTTCCCCTCCTTCATCAACCTCTTCAATACCCATGACAAAGGCCTACCCAAATTTGAGAAGTACCTCTGATTCATTCCTGTTGCCGACACCTCAGCTGTCTTCCCACTTCTGTTACCACTACTGGAACTAGCTGACTTGGTTGCACCTTGATTGTTGTAGCCCTTCTTGGCATAAGCCTCACTGCTTGCCCTTCTGGCCATATATTCTCCTTCTGCCTCTATAGCAATGTCTTTCAAGGACTTCCAATCTTTCAGCCCCTTCATTTTCAGTCCATCTCTTAGATATGGGCTAGCATTCTGAATGAATAATCAGATCTGATCAGGTGTATCAGGTTTGCGCTTCATCTCCATAACCCGGTTCCACCACCGAGTGAGGTATTCATGGAAAGACTCCCCAGCCTTCTGCTGCAACAGCTCTAAATCCTTCATTGTGACCTCCATCCGGGTACTGCAATCGTATTTCCTTAGGAACTCTTCAGTCAACAAGTCCCAGTCTTTTTTGGACCTCCTGTCCAGCCCATGGTACCAGTCAATGGCAGCCCCTGTAAGACTCAAGTAAAAGTACTCTATCTTCTGCTTCCTTGTTAAAGTTATCCCCTTCATGACCAGTGAGTACTGCTTGATGTGTGCAGCAGGGTCAGAGGTGCCGTCAAATTTTAGAATGTCGGGCATCTTAAAGTTCTGGGGGATCAGATCATCCTCATCCAGCTCACGATCCTCGGGGTTCATTCCCCTTCCTACCGTTATCATTCTTGTCATAGCCTCAAATTTCTCCTCCATCTTTCTCCACATTGCATCTTCCAGTTTAGGCGACTTTCCCTTTGCCACCATCTGCTCCTCTTGCTCATCTTCCCAGAGGTCAACCTCAGATTTAGGGCCTTCTTTATGCTCAACAAGCGTTGTGCTCTTTGCTTAACCGCAGGTGGATCAACTATAGCAGGGGGATCCTCTCTAATAGCCCCTTGTTCATCTGGTCCCCTAATAGGAGCAGTAGCAACTTGTTGCCCAGCTATGATAGTGGCAAGGTTGCCCATCATTGCAATCATTCTGGCCTCAAACTCCTCCATTCTTTTTCCTACTTCCTCGGCAATCATTGCCCTGGTTGCATCAGACCCACTGGCTGGATTAGATATACTTATATCAGCTGATGATTCTAAAGAGAAAGTCTCACTACCCTCTAAAAGAGAATCCAAACTCTGATATGATACTAGCTCTGGTAACCCCAAGAGTGGAATCCTTCTCAACCGACCGTCGGGACCCCTAAATCACCCGGGCGAATCTATGATGGCTGAAAAAAAATACATCTCATTAGGATGATGCATGATTGAAAATGCAATGCATGGTCGTGCTGATGCAGCATAGACAAACACATGCAAGCATATAGATCCTTCTAACCTTATTGCCCCCACACACGAGGTAGCATAGTCTCTTTCCTAGGTGGGCTTTATCCAAGGGTTACCAGGGAACCCATTGGACGCGTATGGTGCACGGTGAAAAATCGGCAGCATAACATCTCTTATCTAATGTACACACGTATGAGTATTTGGCCATTATGTATTTAAACACCTCAATTAAATTAAGATGGGCCTACCGGGGCATGAAAGCCTTTGACGAAAGACCATTTAATTTAACTAATCTTGTTTAATATGTAACGGCCCATATAGCAAGCACGGTATTATGGTACATTTTACCTAGTGGAAGTATCTATTGCCAATACATGAGCTTTGGTCAAAGGTAGTGATACTTTAGGGTTACCCAAGCATGGTCCCTACCAATGGGTCTGGCTCATCACGAGCATAACAACCGATTGGGTCCCCATTTGATATACCATAAGGTACGAGACTTGGGCTGGTGATTGTCCTTAACATTTCCCCACATTGAGTGAACGTAGGGTCGTATTTCGGGAACGGACCGGGGTTAAGATAGGGACCAAACTAACATAATCTAAGGCTCTAATGATATGCTATGCAATTTCGAAAAGAGATTAAATTTTTTAAATTAAAACTCAATTGTAAATTTTAACCAAGGTACTTTTGAAGGGAAGTCTCTTAGTCCCCAATGGAGTCGCCACTGTGACGCGCGCCGAATCCTGTGGCCCCCGAAGGCCCGCTTTTTAGGGCGATCGAGAGAGGTTCATGAAAACTTGTAAGGTATTTATAAGTGCGTCTATTTTAGGCAACAAGGAGATTTCATGCAGTCATCACCCAATAAAACATTGGAAAAGTTTGTCCCGCCTCAGTGAGCCTAAGACGGCGCATATTATCCATTTTGGGCAAACCGAAGGGGTTTTAGAGGCATTCACCCCAATAGAACATTGGAATGACCCTCTAACCCTAAGGAGCCTAGGATTGTAAATTGAGTCTTTTGGTGGGACACAAGAGGTATCTTGGAGATCCCATTCCAATGAAACATCGGAATGGCCCTCTCGCCTCATTGAGCTCAAAGACCAGGGATGGTTCGGGACTCCACATTTATTCATACCTTGGCTAAGTTTAAAATCAAGTTTTGAATTTGGCGTTTCATGCCTTTTCTCATTCAATTTTAATGCAATTTAATTAAAACTCACGTCAATCATTTAAAGAAAGCGGTAGATAAAGTAAATAAAAGCGCATGAAAATAAATTATAACAAAACTAGGGGCGGAATACAACCCCCATTTGTAAATAAAATACAATTCATACATAAATCGGGTTATTTATTAAAAATGAGGACATTGGTCCTCTCATGCTAAAGAAAATAATTTTAAAGTGACAATTTATTTTGGATGGAAAAACTAGGACATTGGTCCCATTTTTATTAAAAAAAAATCAAATTAACTAAATATAAATATTTTTGTGATTTTTCAATTAACGTGCATAAAAATAAAATTAAATGAACTTATTACAAATTACATATTAAATAAAATAATGAAAGCAAAGTAATGAAAATAATAAAGAAATAACCAATCAACTCCCAAATGGATCTCCAAATTTTCAAGGGCTCCCACTTGGTATGGAAAAGACTAACACATAAAAAATAAGTATTGAAATAAAAGAAAAAACAAATAAAAGTGAAGTTAGTAAAAATTTAATTAAACATATAACATGAAAACAATTAAATTAAGGCAATCAAAATTGCATCATATATGACAAGCCAATTAAAATGACATAATAAAAATATGCAATCTAATTAATTAACAATTTAGCATGCATAAAAGATAACATAACAATAATAAAATTCAACATGCATAAACAAAAGTAAAATAATGATGATAGAATTTAACATGCATAAAACATAAACAATAATAGTAATAATAAAATTAAACAAGAATAAGGATAATAATAATAATAATACTAATGAAGGTAATAACTACAATAATAATAATAATAATAACACAATAATAACAAAGAATATGAACAATCAAATATAATAATAATAATAATAATAATAATAATAATAATAATAATAACAACAACAACAACAACAACAACAACAACAACAACAACAACAACAACAACAACAATAATAATAATAATAATAATAATGATAATAATAATAATAACAATAATAATAAAAATAATAATAACATCAAAGAAGATGAACAATCCAATTAAATATGGAGGAATAAAATGAAAATAAGATAAGTCAATTATGCTAAAACATGTTAAATGATAATACTAATACTATTTATGAACAAAAAATGATGACAATAATATGAACATGAACAATTAAATGAGAAGAAAGAAATAAGAAGTAAAATATGATCTAAAAGAATTTACATGATAATTAATTAAATAATAAGAAAATAAGAAGAAAATGATAGAATTAGAAGAATTTACATGTTAACTAATTAATTGGAGACAAAAAATGAAATTAAAAATGAAATTAAGAAATTGAGCCAAGAATGTTTACCCTCAAAATTTATCATGAAGAAATGAAGGTAGATGATCCAATTCCTTGTCTTGATTTGTAAGAATAAAATTAGAAAAATAAAATATTGAAAATGATTTTTACTCAAGAACAAATAATTGATTTATTTGTCTCAAAGTAAAAATTGTTAAATGAAAAGAAGAAAATTTCTAAGAACAAAAATTGTTATTTTTGCCTCAAGAATTATCTTGGAAAATCCTTTAGAAAAATTGAGAGAATTTGTTTGAGAGAAAAAAAAGAAGAAGAAAAATAATTTTCTAAAGAAAATCCCCCCTAATTTTCTCTTAAAAATTCCTTTTTATCCCTCCCCCAAAATCAGATTTTTTTTAATGAAAAATTAAATTGACTTAATTTCAATAAAAGCAAAAAACTGAAGAAAATCAAAGGTTTGGAATTTTAAAATTTTTACCATTAAATTCTACAAATGAAGAAAAAAGAATTTTTGGGCCCAAAATGGCCAAAATAGGCAGCAAGGGCGAGGGACTCCCCGTCGGAGAGCCCGACGGGCGTCCCTGCGCGCAGGGCTCGCGCCCAGCTGCACGCACGACGCCCTGGGCGATGCTCAACTCGCGCGCGCGCCCCGCCTGAGCGCCGGGGCGCTGTGGCGCACGCCCAGCGCTGCCGCAGCCTGGCATTCGCGTGAAATATTTATTTATTTATTTATTTATTTTTCAAATTTTCTATAAAACACAAAAAATTAAAAACTCACTTTTTTACCCCAAAATAATTTTTAAAATATTTTTAAAATACATTTTTATTCATTCCTAACAAATCAAAACGACAAGGAAATTATCACTTCCAACTTCCTTTCTTTTCGCCTATAAATCGGCACACTTAATTTCATCATTGGGTAATCCTGATCAAAACTACTCGGGACCCGGTGTCTACAACGTGGGTGCTAAAATCTGCATTACATTTGGATCATGATATCTATCTGGAACATTGGCACGCTTATTAATCATCCCCCTCCTATATTGTTAAGTCCTGAAGTCTTCAAACTGAGTTTCCATAGGTGGTATGTTGATTGGATTTATCTGGGATAATCAGTTAATAATCGATTGCCATGACCTACTGCAGCAAGTATGATTTCTATTATCCTTCTGTTAGTTAAGGCATCACCTTCATCATATACTAATATTTCCACACCATCAGTCTAAAATAATTAAATTTATAATTTAACCCGAAAATATGTCATACAATCTCGAAAATAATTTTTCATTATGTAAAATAATCTAAATGAAATACTTACAGTTGTTGCACGAGACGCTCCACTTGTGGTTATCCAACGTCTTGTGTGTTGCACATACCACTGCATGTATTTAGATCAATTATTTAATTGCTGCCTAGGCTCTTGGCCAAAAATAACTCGAGTGTGACGATTTTTCTACTCATTTATGAATACAGAAAATTCAGCAACCCAATCCAACTGATTTTGGATCTGCAAGTCTATCATATGTAAGTTATCTTGTATAAGCGATTAAGAAGGAATTAGCTAGTTAAAACCAAATTGTCTCATTACTCTATCTGGATGGTGCCACTCAATGATATGTAAGCGGATGAGTGGAACAATAGACATCCAGCGGGACTGACCACTTTTGCAATAATCTGGGAGCAAATGGATTATGTTGTTATAAGGCTGCCACTCAAACAGCAAAATAAATTAAAATTAATTATTATTTTTTAAATAATAGATAATTTTAATTTAAACGTATGGATACTATTTTAGTAAGAACCTATTTAGTGGATTGCGTATCTAATATTTCTTGATATGTATTCGTATCCATCTTATGAATGTTAATGTTACGCATGTCCAGTTGTTGTGCCTGCCTAATGGAACATCACGTTAAAAAAACATACGAATTGGTGTAAATTAAACTTGAAAAAAATATTTTATTTTAAATATGATAAGAATATTAAGTGAACCAATGATGAATTTTGAGATACGGATAACAGTCCACCCAAACATCTCAACATCCACGCATGACCATGCCGTCGTATCACTTTAGGTGTTGCATTGTCAAGCACTTCGCTAAAGGTTGCATCCAACCATGTCAACTTCACTTTACCTCTGCGCAAATCATTCACAGGAGGAACTGCTCCAAGTAGATTATGACAAATTACTAGCCAATCCATATTTATTCTTTCAGTCACAGGTTCACCCTCAATTGGTAAACCTGTTAAAATTCCAACATCTTGAAGGGTAATTGTGGTTTCACCACATGTTAGATGAAATGTGTGCGTTTTAGGTCAACACCTCTCAACAAGCGATGTGATTAAATGTCAATCTAAATATGTCACACCAATATTGACTACTCCTAACAAACTAGCTACCCTTATATAAGGTAAAATTCTCTGGTCAATAGATGTATAGTGTTCATCTACACTACTCCTTCTTGTCCTCAACATATCCCTCTCAACCTTTAGTATAAATAAAATAAGTCAAATCATAAAGTAAACATAAATAAATAAATTAAAACTTCTTATTTAATAAATATTTATAACTAATAAATTACTGAACTATTCCATATTGAGTCAGATCGGTGTCTCCTTTGAAGTGTAAGCAATTCCCAATTAATAGGATCCGAATTTATTCTTGCAGCTTCTATATGTCGATCCATGTCAAAACCTGAATCAATTTTTACATGCATATATGCTCAATGTGTTATTAAATTTTATATATTTGTTTATCTTATATTTGTTCATACTAATTTTATTTGTTGTTATAATTATTTTAAATTATTTTTTATATACATCATCAATATATTATTATCTAACTTTCAATATTTCATAAATTATTATGTAATAAAAATAAAAAATATGATATAATTTCATAAAATAATTAAAACACTGAAAACAACAATGAAATTTAAATTTTAACAAATCTGACATTTTCATTCACACATGCCTTATTTTATTTTATGTTCGAATGAACATAATATTTAGGCCATTTATTATAATTATACCACATAGAATAAGTTCTTTGAGACACTAGCATCGTATCCCTAATTTTTTAAAATTTTTCTTCACTGATTTTAATAACATCTTTCACAAATATGAGAACTAATTCCTCATATTTTGCTACATGAGGCATATTTCAAATTTTCATGATAGATTCCAAATAAGTTATTGGTAATGTCATCCAAATAGCTTTAACCATCTTTGCCTCTGTCATAAGATATCCTCTCTTAATAATATCTTATAATTTTTTAATTATTTTGATGATATGATCGTATATTGTCATTCCGTTCTCAATTCGGCTGTTGTACAAATCATCCCATTTTTTGTTGACAATTTCTTTTGCCATATCACTCATCATTGCTCTTTGTGCTAAATACGTGTACACCATGTATAATATGAAATTCATATAAATAAATGTTATATAAAAATTAAATTTTTTATATTTAGCTTTTATTTATTTATTTTCACAATTTAAAATATTATATATTTTTGTATATAATTAACTATTTTTATACTGATGTATTGTCAAATAATTAAAATACATGCATCGACTGTAAATATCAAATTTCTTAATATCAATATAAAAACCGACTTAATAACAGACAACCAATTATCAATTACTTATATATTTTATGTTTTCAAGCATATTATATGCTTCATAGTGTGAACAAATTTAAAAATCAATTAAATAAAGTCGAATGAGAAATTTAATTACCGTAGCATAAACTAATTTTATTTTTCAAAATAAATAAAATAATAATAACTTACCTTTAAAAGTATTGATCGGAATTATATTGTAAACTTAACAGTATCTACAATTTAAAAATGAAAATCAAGTTAGTCATAAAATAAAATTTGATTTTCACTACATTAACATAATAATACCTTTTATTTAACCTTGAACAAAATAAGGGGGTGTTGGCTTAATTATATAAGAATTAAAATGACTATGGGTAAATGAAAGAATAAAATTGTGGAGGAGGAAGGAAAGGAAAACGAAGCAATAAGGAGGAGGAAAGGAAATTAAAACGGCATTGAAATGAAGGCACAAGGTCAGGGGTTTTGGCTCTTTAAATCCAAATTTTTTAAAAAAAATATTTACAGACTTGTGCCTACAGCAGGCATGGGTCACTGTGTGTTGCAGTGCACAGTATTTACTGTGCGCCGCAGCTTTTGACCATAGAAAATATAAAAAAAAAATTTACAGGAAACGACAACTTAGGTTGCCATTTTCTGTCAGTCCGGGCCCCACTCGGACTGAGTTCAATCAAGATGCAAATGGTGCCGTTTTCTACTTGTTAGAAAATAGCAACCTAGGTTGCCGTTTTCTTTTAGTCCGGGGTCTCACCTAGACTGATTTCATTCAAAGTGCAAAACGGGACCGTTTTGCACATTGAAAAAAAAAGTTAGAAAATAACAACCTAAATTGTTGTTTTCTGACATCCCATTTTACTAATTACTTTTCCTGTAGCACCAGTTTTTTAATTTTTATTTTTCACACCAAAGTAAAAAAAAAAAAATACATCTACATAATTAGCACTATATTGTTAGTTTGATATTAAATATATTCAATTCTTATAATTAATTATGAAAATTTTATTTTTGTTTTGATTCTTATAATGGATATTATATTTGATTTGTATTTTTCATTTTGGAAGCATTTTTAACTATTAAAAACAACATTACAAATTAACCAATATTGACTTGTAATAGTTAATTATTACTTATTAGAAAATTTTGCATGATATTAATTAATAATTATTGAATAAAAAACTGAAAATTTATTTTTTAAATAAAAACTTGACTTTTCATTTGTTTTAATTGAATTGTGGATGGAAAAATTTAATTGAAATATCTTTAAAACGTTAGATATCCGATCATTACATTTGTTTACGTTAAGGTTTTTAGTCATCTCTTTCTATTTTTATGGGAAGCAGACATTCATTAAAAACAAGAGGAAAGAAGACAAATCGGCAAACACAAATGGCCAAATGTGAGAATTTTCCATGACAATTTTTTCAAAATAAAACAAAGAATATCATGTATAGTTACCATTCCTAACATAATGCGAAAGTTTGAACATATCAAAGGAACCAAGGACGGCAAGAATATATTCATAAAGGACAGCATTGTTGACAATTACTTTAAAATTTTTGCTAATGAAATAAAAGGTAGCATATTAATTTTTTTTCATTTATAAAACTTGAATTCAAGATTTTATTTAATATATATATATATATATATATCAAACAACTTGAATTAACCAATGTGTAACAATTCGGTTGCATATTTAATAAAGTAAAACAAAAAATTCTTATCCATCAATCTCATTAATTTGTATTAATGAATAAATGCATAGTCCCGATTTATTCAAAATATATTTTCAATTTAAATAGTGCCTCAGACCATTCTCCTCCTAAATAAATATACCATTTCTTATGGTCAAAATTAATTGGTATATATTAAATTGGATCAGCCATATTTATTTGAAGATTATATTTCACAAGTTAATTAACGTGGGTGCCACAATATAATGGAAAATCAAGCTTCTATATATTATAGATTGCGGTCAATATCTAGCCAAAGAAGGAGATACTCCATCCATTCCATTTTATATATTATTTTTATTGTTTTTACTAAGATTAATTAAGAGTATCAATTAGGCTTAAATCTAAAATAAAATTGAGTGATTTAATATAAAAACTTAAATTTAATTGGTAAACTTATATTGGAAAAGAAAATTAAATTGAGAAAAAATAATTAAATTCCACTGAAAATCTAAAAATATCACATAAATTGAAAAACTTAAATTTAATTGTTAAACTTGTATTGGAAAAGAAAATTAAATTGAGAAAAAAAAACAAATTCTATTTAAAGTCTACAAATATTATATAAATTAAATTTGAATTTTATTCAAAAGTGACATATAAAATGGAACGGATGGAGTAATATACAACTGTAACTAATAATTCTTTTTATTACTCTCTCAATTTTCTTTTAAGCATCTATTTTGAGTTTTTTTTTTTACCAATATTAAGAAATCATTAATTAACTTAGTGATTTACTAAATTAGCCTCCTATAAAATATTGTGTCTTTTTAATGCACCAATAACTATTTATTAAAGTAAGGTTAATATAAGAAGATAATTTATAATTATAATTTATTTTTTTTAAATGGACACTTATTTAAAAATGAAAATAAAATTTAAAATGAAATGAAAAGAGTATAAGATAGGGACATATAATTTATTCAAAATTTTCGGCATTTTTAATTAAATTTTGACCATAAGATCAAAATTCAATGAACAAAAAATAGTATGAAAGCTTGGTGAGAAAAGTAGGAAACAAAGGGTAAGCAGGTTTACATCAAATAGTATGAAAATTGTTGGCTTGTAAGAATGAAAAGTTTAGGGAGAAAAGTAGGAAGCAAAGGGTAAGCAGGTTTACATCAAATACTATGAAAATAGTTGGCTTGTAAGAATGAAAAGCTTAGTGGGAAAAGTAGGAAACAAAGGTAAGCACGTAATAGTAGTATGAAAGTACGTTGGCATGTAAGGATAAATGGTCAGCATCTCTTAAATGTTACGTCTCTTAATATTCTCCTGTTGAAATTTAATTTTATATTTACCAAGTTTGGCCATTTTCATTAATGCTTATTAATTATAACTAAGCAATCTCATATTAGTATTAATTAAAATTGGTTGATGCAAAAGGTCAACTATAGATTAATAAATCTCACACTAGGGTGTAATAGGAAAAATACATGCAAATTTATATTTTTAATTAAAATAATTAAATTTTCTTTTTTTTTTTTTAATAAAAGGGAGATATCATTACTGCAAATCAAAAGAGAAGAGTACAAGAAATTTGGTAGATAATTAATTAAAACTGGTTGATGCAAAAGGTCAAATATAGATTAATAAATCTCATATTAAGGGAGGGGTGTAAATCCTTATAAATATAAATATGTGTAATACTTTAATAAATCCTTATATTTCAAAGTGTGTAATACTTATTATAAATATGTTGATTTAATAAACATTGTGAAAAACTTTATACACTTAGCGAGTTTGAGAATTATTTTTTCAAGAACAAAAAGTCTTTAGACTTTAATTTATTGCAAGTTCTTGACATTTTAATTAATATAAAAAATTAAAAAAAGTCCGAAACTTCAAAATTTAATGTCCAAAATAATTTGAAAGATCATAGAATACCTATATAATTCCTTCTAAATGACTTAAAATTTCTAGAGTAGAGTAGGCTCATTTTAAATGGTATGTGAGCTTTGGATTAAATATTTTAGAGTAATTTTATAGATATTAAACGTGTCTGAAAAAACAAATAAGTTTTGAGAGAAAAAGATATAATTTTGAGACAATACTGTATATTTAAAGAATTTAGGAAACACCCAGGGACCTAATAAAGAGTAAACTCATAATACAATAACCCAATATATAGTTTTCAAAGTTCATACACTCAATCAGAAAAAATCAAGTAGTTCAGGAACTAAAGTATCGATATTTTCAAAAAAATATTAAAATTTAGAGATCTCATAATGTGTTTTTTGAAAATTTAGTATGAATTTCTTATAAATATGTTTTATACAACATTTTAACACAAGAGTAAAAGATATTGCTTATTTAAACTCCATTATGATTTTAACTCTAAAAAAATTGGTTAAAATTTAAAATATTAAACGTAAAAAATTTTAATATTTTTTCGAGATTTAAAATAAATTATCAACTTATATTGCATATGTTGCAAATTAGTGTGTTTGTTTCACTTGTCATGAAATGGCAAAATCCATTTTTGGATCTCCGAATTTTAAATATTTTCTATATTGTGTCTCTTTATATATATATATATATATATATATATATATATATATATATATATATATATATATATATATATATATATATATATATATATATATATATCTTTATATTTTTATTTGGGGTTAATTTCACTCATAATCACTCAACTTATCACTTATCGCACAAAAGTAACCGACTTTTTTTTTTCTGACTTAAATGTCACTGAACTTTTAGCATTTTTGTAAAAAAGTCATGTAAACCGGAATCTGGTGAGAACCCTTACCGGATTGATGACATTGCATATGACACGTGGCGACGAATAGTAAGTACATTACTTTTTTGAAAAAATGTTAGAAGTTCAGTAATATTTAAGTTGGAAAAAAAATTGGTTATTTTTGCACGATATATAATAAGTTTAATGATCGTGAGTGAAATTGATTTACATGTAACATTTGATGAAAATATTGTTAAACAATATGTAATTTCTGACATGGCATGCCATGTCATCAATCCGGTGAGAGTTCTCGCCGGATTCCGGTCAACATGAATTTTTTGCAAAAATGTTAAAAGTTCAGTGATATTTAAGTCAGAAAAAAAAAGTCGATTATTTTTGCGTGATAAGTGATAAGTTGAGTGACCGTGAATGAAATCAAACCTTTTTATTTAAGGTAACAAGAAGTACCTAATAAACGGTACGTTAGAGCGTGCTTTTCAAATATTGTTAAATGGTGCACGATCATTGAAGCTTCACTGGAGATGTATAATGTTTACTGATTTAGTTTGATTTAAGCAATAATTTTGTATATTGTCTTGTTGTATTTTTGCCTAATTAAAATTATTTCCTATGGTTAGAATTCTTTTTTAGTTAGGATTATTTTTCCTTGTATAAATTCCAGTATACATTCATTGTTTAAATATATTAGAGAATCAATTCTCTCAAATTCTTCATTGTATTAAAGTTGTGGTCTCTTTGGAGATAAGAGTTTCCTTTCTCCTAACACACTGAATTTTTCTATTCTGGTTTGTAGTCTCAAGCAGCACCAAATTTTGTACAGGTGTCAAAAAGTCCAGTTATGGCCTGTCCCTGGAATCCAGCCGTCATTTGTCTCCATACATGTGTTCAGACGCCGCTAACAAGATCTGTGTCATTATAGCCCAATGTAGGAATCCAAATCTTTAAAGGCTTATTCTGTAAGTCCAAAGTTATTTTTCAAAATCCAATTAATTGGAAGGAGTCCAAGTCCAGATAGGCTTTTAACCCTTATTTTTTAGGGCTCTTTACACAAATATACAAAAAAAAAAAAACATAACAAAAAAAGCATACAAAATTACAAAATATTACAAAAAAATCAATTTAACCTTTTTATAACAAAATTAGCCATCAGTATTTCACAATTACCATTTAGCTTTTCTCACCCTAGCATCAAAAACATCCGTCTCCCGTTTCCTCCGAAATCTGCCCTAGCTTTTCTCATCCTAGATTCAAAAACCTCCGATCAGTTCATCTCCCTCACATTCCATCTACATTCAGTGTCTCATCTTCATCGGTTTAAATATATTTGGATGAGATTCAGGTACTCTTCTACCTCATTTTCAATCTACATTCAGATACTCATCTACCTCATTTTCAATCTATCTTGACGAGCTTCGCGCCATATACTTTCTCATCTCCCTCAGTTTGCATCTACAGTTAGTTTTGCTCAACATTTCATTCTTTTCATGGCATTTTAAGCTTAAAATATAAGTATTATATTTGATTGTTAAAAAAATCATTTTGATTGATTTCATTTTTGCTGGATGTTATATGATTTACAGATCATATAACAAAGAAAATGGTTCAAACTCGAAGCTCATCTCCTGCACCGGGGACGACGTCACAAATCATAAAGAAGATGAAGAAACCAATTACGGACACAGATATAGTAGTCAGAGACGATTCAAAGAGGAGAATAAACACCAAAGATTATGACACTCAAATTCGAAAAAAATCAAAGGTATGTTTGAGAATCCATTTATGTTTAATATTTATTGCATATTTTCTGTATGTCAATATGCTGGAATTTTGTATATCATTTTACACCTTTATATTTTCGATTGAAAACCACTGATTAGTGTGACGAGTGTCGACTATGTTGAGGACTCGTGACAAAAACTTAGTGCTTGGAGTCTCCACATTAATGTCAACATGAAACTGTGCTAAAATTAGTGTAACGAGTAGACACGAGTTTGACGACTCGTTACAGAAACTCATCGGTACGACTGAGCACTTCTTGACGACTGAACAATTCGTGACCTAGAGATATATTAGTTGTATATTACACCTAAACTACACGTATGCTAAACGAATACTAGATATATATTAGCTGTATACTAAACTTATATACACTTTTAATAAAATTATCTTAAATGTATATTAAACGTATAATAGACCTATACTGCACGTATTCTAGATGAATACTATATTTATATTTTGCTGGTATACTATACGTATATTACACGTATATCTGATGTATACTACACTTATACTGTGTTTATATTAAACTTATATTATGCGTATTGCTAAATTTATATTAGCAATATACTAGACGTATACTATGCTATACTATACTTATACTATCTGTATAATATATGTATATTACATCTACACTACATGTAATCAATACAAATACAATATGTGTATTAGGTGTATACTAGATGTATGATAGCTGTATATTAGATTCATGCTATAATAATTCTATATGATTACAATAAAAATATATTATACTAATATTTTCAATATACTATACACATATTGGGCTATACTTTACTTAAACTGTATGCGCATCAAATGTATATAACACTTATATTAGATATATACTACAGCTATACTACATGTATCCAATTGAATAATATATATTTATTAATCGTGTACTCTACATACAGTGTACGTCTATTAGACGTAATCTATATGTATAATAAACTTATACTGAACATATACTATTACTATACAACACTTATAGTAGATGTATGCTATGTGTTATTGTCAATATATTATATGAATATTAAGCTTATAGTAGACGTAAACTAGGCATATACTGGAGTTATATTAGTATGTTGTATGTATACTATTCGTATGCTAGCCATATACTGGAGTTATATTATACGTATATTACACTTATACTAGACATATGCTATGCATATACTAGACTTATACTATGTGTATACTTGGTGCATATTAGCCGTATCAAATATGTACACTAGATATTTATTATAGTTATATTATACGTATACTAAATGTATACTAGGCAAATACTACAGTAATATTATTTGTATATTACATGATTATTATACTTACACCATAATCATACTAGGCAAATACTATGTGTTACTGTAAATATATTATATGAATATTAAGCTTATAGTAGACGTAAACTGGGTGCATATTGAAATTATACTTGAATACTACTTGATGTATATTGTGTTCATTTGATGTATATTATGTGTATTAGCAGGTTGGAGATTTTATTTTGAACAATGATGATTTCCAAACCGTAAGAGTCCAACACTGCATGAATACTTCTGCAATCTCAATAATAAAGAGCAAACTGACAGAAGATCAATTGGACAAGTTCAGAAATAGTTGTTTCGGGTATTTCCTAGAACTACCTGAAATTGTTCTACACAATCAATTATTTTTTTGTATATTTCTAAGAGAAATATACAGTGATGATCAAAAAGAGTTCATTTTTAGATATGATGGAGTTGATCTAAAATTTGGATTAGAAGAATTTGCACTTGTAACTGGTTTGAAGTGCAATGGTTCAAGGAAAATGATCAACTCATCCAGGGAACAAAGTATACTTTTAAAAAAGTATTTTGGTGATTGTAGAAAGATCACAAAGAATACTATTTTTAACTGTTTCACAAAATCAAATTTTGAGAATGATGATGATGCAGTGAAGTTAGCAGTGCTTTTTTTCATTCATTGCTTTCTTCTATCTCATAACAACCACAAAGTTATCGATGAGGACGAAATAGCATTTATAGATAGTGGTTGTTATGATGATTACCCTTGGGGATAGACGTATTCAACCTCACTATTGGTAGCTTGAAAGGGAAATTACTCAGGAAAAGAGGGAAGGCTGATAAGAAAGAAGATAACGTGTCAATGTGTAGAATTTATGGATTTCCTTATGCCTTCCAAGTATGGTTTTATGAATGTTGCGGAGACATCTCTGAATATCTGGATGTTGAGGCAACAACAAAGATTCCAAGGATCCTTAGATGGACGAAAAAAAAAGTAATATTCAGCCATAAGGAGCTCACCAACATGCTGTTCAGTGTGCCAGCAAGAAATGTAAGTTATCTTATTAAGTTTTCATTAATTATTTCTTATAATTATTCTAATATCCATAAGCATTTTATTTGATTTTCAAATTTATTTGATGGAATATAAGGAATATTAATTTGAAATCTTCTATTTTTTGTTATCTTTTTTATTTTAGTTGAAATTGAAGAACATAATGCCTCATGAATCTGAATTTCAAAATCTTCCGTTGGATGGAATGTTTGAGGCAAGAGAAGGTCAAAAAATTCCTGATGTACAGTTGCTAGACAAAGATGTCTCACCTTCTCTACATCAATTTCAACCTGCGCCTGCAAATGAACATGAAGGCCAGGAATACAGCAGAAAATCTCACGAACCCAACTATGCCAAAGATATAAAGTTGGTGAAGAAAGAACTTAGAAGCCTCCGAAAATATGTAGAGTCTAGCATTGAAAAAATGCAAGACTACTTTGATGTGAATTTTCAGAAAGTTACTGGCATGCTTTCAGAGCTTTCTAAGAAGCTGGATACAGTAAATACCTCCCAGGTAAAAATTATAAGTTTTTTATAATTTGCATAATTACACTATTAAATATTTTATTGTTTTGTATAATTATCAAAATATTTCTGATCATTCAGCAATCACGAAATAATTTGTCCCAAGAAGATATTGAATTTAAAGTAAAGCATCATGATGATGAAGTACTAGGAGAAGATCAATACGCTGATCTGGTTAGTTTTAATGTCTCAGTTCCTATTTGCATTAAAATATATATGTAAATTTTTTCAATTTGATTAATCCTAACTTGTTATTAAAAATTGTGATTAAACCAATCTGTTATCATATCTTTTATTGTTGCCAGTTTTTTGATCCTGTGGAAGAGAAAGATGAAAAAAATGTCACCTATGATTTGAAAACAAAGGATGGTACATTAGAGGATGACCCTACTGTTCAAACAGATGTTGACGGAAATAAAGAGGTATGCTTATTATTTTTCTAGCACATCTCAATTATATTTAATATTATTTATCAAAAATGATTTGTGATTTTTTTTCATAATGCACTATACTACAATTTCAGGTTAAAACAACTTCTGACGAAATCGATAGCTCCTTGTTTGATCAATTATGCGAGGCTGCTATGAACAATGTGTACCAGACAAATAAAAACGTGCGTGTCATTAATCCTAAAATGACTAATTTCCATTTATATTTTAAATTCATTTTTAATATTGTCTTTGGTTTTAATTTATAAATAGGATGGTGATAATTTTGTTGTTACTGGTTGTGAGATTGTTCCATATGAACAACCATCTGATAACAAGACACCAACCGTCGAAAAACGGGAAATTAAGCCATCAATTATGGTATCGTCTCTGTATGTCACCATATTTGGTTCCAGTGAACAACAACAGAAGATCACTTTGACCAAAAGCTTTGTGAAAGGTCTAGTGCCTCTTGACAACAATATTGGGGAAGACCCTGATTTTAATTTGGTCACAACATTCAATGAGTTTGTGCACGAAGGGATGATAACCAACAATAGGTAATAAACTCTTAATCTTCTAATGCTTTGTGTATTTTAGTGTCAATTAATATTTTTTATAACCATTTTTTTTCCTTAACAGGAGGAAGGTGTATACTCCAGAACATGAAATACTGAATCCGTCCTTTGATTTTGAAATAGAAGAAATCAAACAAAAGTCATGGTTCCATTACCTTTTATATGGTGGTCAACCTCTATCCTCAAGTGTATGTGTATCTGCTGAAGTTACATAATGACTTATGAATATTCATATATTCCTTTTATATGCAAAAATGTAGCATTTCTATTGTTTACTTAATGTCGCGTGTCGTAACCAAGTAGGCGACTCGTTACAGACGCTCATTGTGTCGAGTCGCCTCCATGATGCCGATCTGTAAGAAGCTAGTAAATATTATCACGAGTCCTACATTATGTAACGAGTCGTTACAGAAGCACATGGATACGACTCTCCACATATGTAACGAGTCGTTACATAGATGCTTGATGTATACTAGTCTTATGTAATAATGAGACATGTACTAGATGTATATTAGACTTATATTATATGTATACAAGCTGAATAGTAGATATATACTAGGCATATATTCGACTGATGCTGTTCGTATATTAGACTTATCTTATTCTTATATTTGGTATATACTATACATATATTATGCATATACTAGACATTTACTAAGTGTACATTAGATGTATGTTATGCTTATATTACATGTATACTATAGCTATACTAGACATACACTATGCATATACTACACTTATACTATGTGTATACTTGATTCATATTAGCCGTATAAAATATGTACACTAGATATTTATTATACATATATTATACGTATACTAAATGTATACTAGGAAAATACTACAGTTATATTATTTGTATATTACATGTAAATTATACTTATATTATAAATATACTAGACTTATACTGTGCATATATATTAGGCATAAACTCGACTTATACTGTGTATATATTATACTTATATTATAAGTATATTACACGTATACTACCCATATTCTAGACTTATACTATGTGTATATTAGACTTATATTATACGTATATTAATCCTAAATTTGACTTGTATTTGACGTATTATATATGTATACTATGCATATACTATACTTATACTTGACGTATAAAATAATATACTATAATGAAATGTTATATGCCTTTATTCATGCACATATTCTTGATATATATTATTTCTACTGTCTGTATACTAATTTAGTTTTTTTTTTAATGTACAACTAATTTAATACAGCATATGAATATCATCTTCTATTACTTGAGGAAAAAGGGAAAATATTCAAATGGTATCTGTTTGAACTTCACGACGACAGACAACACTTTTGACCAAGTCATTCAGAAATTTTACAAGAGATTCTTGAAAAAGGGAATGGACCTGAGCTTAGTAGAGAAGGAGGATACTATTGTTGGTTATATTAAAGGTCATTACTTGTACTGTAGCAGACCTTGGGCAGAAGTTGAACATGTATTGTTTCCCATAAATGTTACAGGGAAGTACCATTGGGTACTAGGGCATTTATCAATTTCAGAAAGAACAATATATGTTTACGATTCTCTCCGATCAGCTACATGTAAAACATCCACACTTGAGACTGTTAAAGCTTACAGTATGATGTTGCCCTTGTTCTTGCAATTTGTTGGGATATGTGAAACAAACAGTGATCCTTTCAATATTCAATACATTGATGATCTTCCAAGACAGAACAAGATGTAAGTTTTACAACAACCTTTTAAAACATATACTTCATAATTTATATTTCATGCCACAATCATTTGACCTTGAATGCATTTATGGTTATATTTTGTAGGGATTGTGGTCTATTTGTAGCATCGTATGCAAAATATCTGATAGATGGAAAAAGAATTCCAACAGATACTTTTGATGTAGACTTACATAGATTAAGGCTATCAGTTTTGCTGTATGCACATGGACTTCAAAAGCAGCAAAATAATAGTGCAAGTGACGATGAAGCACCACCAAAAAGAAGACAACAAAAAACCATTTGTAAAAGGAAAGCTGATGTTGTTATTGACTGAATATATTGTACCTTGTAATATTGATACAACATTATTTTTGTATATAATGTAGTTATGACAAATTTCAAAATGTCTACTATAAATTCCATGTTCTACAAATACATAAAAAAATAAAATAAAACCTTCATCATACCAAAAAATTGCTCAATGAACAAACAAATACAATTAAACAAAAAAATTGATCCTACATGAAAAAAATATTGGATGACAATCTTAATATTTTGACATATATTATACTTATATTACACGTATACTAGATGTATACTACATCCTATATACTACATATATACTAAATGTATATTAGACTTGTAATATATAATAAGTATATTAAATTTATATTAGACTTACACTATATAATGTATACCGTTTTTATATTAGCTGTATTCTATATTAACTTGTACTAGAAGTAGACATGACATTTTAGCCAACAAAACATTATATCTCAACACCTTATCAACTAATAAATGAGTTAGGAATGATTTATATATGTGAATTTGAGTCATAGATTATTACAAGGTCAAAATTAACTTATAACCTAATTACTTTTAAAATCATGAATATGAAGAGAAATATTAAGAAATAAATTAGTTTGCAAAGTTACAATATGTTGTGAAATAATTGGGTTGATAAAACCTTTTTTCTTCTCTACTCGTCACGTACGTGGCGACTCGTGACAGAAAGGATGGGTGCCGAGTCTACATCTACGAAGCGACTTAGTTCCTCTTCCCTCTTCGATTCGAGTTGAACTTCCAAAATTACCCTTTTCCAATCCCCCTTTTCAATCAATTTTTACAATTATTTAAATTATTCTGTCTTTTTCAAAGCTTTTGTCTCTTCCCCTGCCCATCCCTTTCCTTCCTTTTTTAGGGTTCAAGCTTTCTCCCGTTGCCTTTTCTTCTCAATATTCTTCACTATATTCTTCCGTCGTTTCCACCGATTCCATCAGTGTTTTTTGCCTTTTGGTTCTGTGTTTTTTTCCATCATTTTATTATTCTTCTACACCGATTCCATCAGTCCTCACTGTTAAGTTTCCCTTTTCCTTTCCATTTTAAAAACGTCATGGTGAGAACGAAAAACACACCTTCTACAAGGCATGAAGAAGAATCACACAATGAGGAACAAGACTTTCAAGCCACCTACAAAACCCTTTTTCCCATCTTCTCAGATGAAGAAGGACTGCGGTTTCAAACTTTGATGAAAAGGGACATTATAGCATGTAAGTATTTTCCAACAATTTTGCTGGAACGTACTGGTATGCTAGACTCTGTTACAACCATGTTAAGCTCATGTGGACTACTGAAATTTGTATCGATGCATGAAAGTACATATCCAGAATTACTAGTCGAGTTTTATACTACATTAGAAGTTAATACTGAAAATTCTCGAATTCTGGAATATAGGTTGGGTGGGACAGAACATAAACTCACATACTTTTTCATGCATAAATCCTTTGGTTTTAAACAAGACGGTTTGTGTGACCCCCCTTCTGCTTTTAAGTTGAATGATTTTTGGACATTCCTTACCGATTTAGAAACTCCTTATCAGCCCAAAAAGGGGAAGGCAATGTTCATTAAAGATTTGAAGTATTGGTTGTTGCACAAAATCATTGCGTGTGTTGTTTTCCACAAATCAGAAACAAATAGAGTTTCTGCACAAGAGCTATTTTTAATGTGGTGTGTCCACAATAAAAAGAAGGTTAGTTGGACATATTGGATTTTTAATCAATTACTGGCCTGTTCGACACGAAAGGATGGTCCTTTAACCCATGGACATGTTATAACAATCATTGCTAAGAATCTCAACATTAACCTTGATGATTATCATCCTGTCTTAGAATGTAGTTATCTCACCAAACAATTGTTAGTGCGTGGTGAGGTTTTTGATCCATCCTTTCGATTAATCCCTGCAAAGTCTAGATCTTGCTGGAGGTTTTTGGAACCCATTGAGAACCCTATCGAGGAGACTACTGGAGATGATTCTTCAAATTCTGATTCTCGAAATACTTCCCAGTTGCCTGCGGATGCTGGTGCGTCTTCCAGTCACAATACTCCCATTATGGAGCAAATTTTACAGAATCAGATAGCATTGCAAAACCAGCTTACCAGTATGGCAGACCAGCTTTCTAACACAGCATATCTTAATCGTCAACTTGAACGCAGACATCGGAAGTTGGAGTACAAGATGAATCAATTTTTTGCTCTTTCAGGTCATCAGATAGAGTCTCCTCCACCATCACCTTCTGAAGATTAAGGCGTGTCCTATTGTTGGTTACAGTTCTGTTTGTTTTTATGTTTTAAAACAAGAATATATACATTACTACATGTAAATTTTTTTTAGGGGTTTTATGTTAAGCTTATGTAATTACTATAACATATATCATATCACTAAAAGCCTGTTGATCATGCTTGTATTTTTACCCCTCTGCTTAAAACAACATGAACTCAATAAGAGAATCTGACTTAAAATTATGTAGATTAAATATTCCCTTTCAAGTATATGCGCATGAATAAAGGCATATAATATTTCATTATACAAAATATTTTTATACGTCTAGTTCAATTCTAGTATATGCCTAATAAACGCATAACATAAGCCTAATATACACATAGTATAAGCCTAAGAAATATTTGGCTAGAACACGACTGATATAAGTCTAGTATATGCGTAGTACGTATACGAAAAGTATAATATAAGAACAATATGAGCTTAATATACGCATATTATAAGTCCAGTATATACATAGTATATCATTAATATACACGTAATATAAGACTAATATACACATAGTAACAGTCCAGTATATGCCTACTATATCTCTACTATACAGCTAGTATACATCTAATAAAAGTCTACAATACATCTCGTACACGACTCATATACACAGAGTGTACATGTAATATAAGTCTATTATATGCCTGGTATATATGTTTAGTACTTAGACAGAATATTCAGGTATACATATAATCTAAGTCTAATATACATGTCATATCCTAATATGCACATAGGATAAGACTAGTATATGCCTAGTATACGGCTAGTATACATCTGGAGTACACTTACTATACTCCTAACAATTTTAGTATATGGATAGTATACGTCTACGATACATATAATATAAGTCCAATATGAGTTTCATATACGCATCACATACGTCCAGTATATGCATAATATACGTCTGATATACATTTAATATAGCTATAATATACGTATAGTATATGTCCACTATAATTATAGTATATGTCTAATATACATATTATATACACATAATATAAATATACTAGACATATACTGAGCATATACTATGCAGATACTATACTTATAGTATATAGACACTAGTTATATATTGATTGTATATTATAAATATACTATATGTATACTAAACGTATACTAGGCAAATACATGTCTTATACTATGTCTATATAAGATATATTAGACTTATATTATATGTATACTAGATGTATACCACGTTTATACTATTAGAGTCGAAAAACAATCAATATTTAGCATGTGACGAATCGTCACCAATGTGACGAGTCGTGACAGAGGGCAAGCTTCACGAAACGCCACCAAAAGTGACGACTCGTGACATAGCTTTAAGCATCAATAAAAATTTGGCCAAAATAAATAACTATATATTCAGCATGTGATGACTCGTCACATATGTGACGAGTCGTGACAGAGGTCAAGCTTCACGACTCGCCACACAAGTGACGATTCGTGACATAGCTCAACCTTAAAAGACAAGCATCAATAACTATATATTTAGCATGTGACGACTCGTCACCTCCGTGACGAGTCGTGACAGAGGGCAAGCTTCACGAATCGCCACAAAAGTGACGATTCGTGACATATAGCAACCTTCACACAAACGTACAAGCATCAAAAATAATCTGTTTACTGAATATGTCATTTCCATATAGCTGAACAAATCTAAAAAATTATCAACACTTTATATAACAAGAATTTCTAAAAGTCAATTGATTGGGTCTGAATTTAACACATTTGCTTGTACCAGATATGATTTATATAAAGAATGAAACAATCACAAAAAATGTAAAATATAAAAAGAAAAAAATTATCATCCCTATTTAGGAATCTCTCTACATGTCTTTCGATTGTGCCCATATTTCTGACATTTGCTACACCTAATTTTGATCTTTGACTCCCAACTTGCTTTGATTCTCCTCTTCTTAGGTCTTCCTGATTTGGGTTTTCCTATTGGTGGCAGTACAATTTTCTCACCAATATAACTTGGAATATTCCAATACATCTGACTATCAATAGGATGCACGACTGCTTCGTATGTTGCTAACATTGTCTCTTTTGTGTAGTAGCTTGAGCAGAACTCATAACAGTCCATATTCTTATCATTTACAACTGCTAAAGCATGTGCACATGGTAATCCATCCAATTGAAACTTGTTGCAAGTGCATGCTCTTTCTTTAAAGTTCACACTGTATGCTTTTTCTTGAACTAAGACGCTAAAAATGTCACTCGTAGATGGTATCACCTACAACACCCAACAAAATATAAAATACATTATACCCAACACCAAACAAACATAGCAGTTAATAGGCAACATAATACAGCAGCATCAAGCATAATTATCAATGGTTGTATAGTGGGCGTATATTACAAATATACTATACAAAATCTTTTTGGCAAAAAATCTTTTACTTCCTTTAATATTTTTATTTCACATTATAGTTTAAAAAAAAACATACATATGCAAACTAAAAATATATACATCTCACCACAACTACAAACCAGAAAAAAAACAACATAGTTACATACCTATAACCAGAAAAACAGAGCATATCTAACCAACTATAAGCCGCTAACCAGGAGAACATAGCAAATCTAAACAGCTCAATTATTTAGTTAAAAAAAGATAACAGAGAAATAAGGATCAAACCTTCATTCTCATAGATGAAATAAAGTTCTTCTTCAATTGATCTTCATACTTCTTAGTTAGTTTTGTGAATGTTGAAATGGCTATATTTCTATTTGCATAATGCCATTCTTGAGTCAAATTATGCATGTACTCAA
Organism: Excoecaria cochinchinensis; assembly: GCA_947683425.1. NCBI lineage: Eukaryota > Viridiplantae > Streptophyta > Magnoliopsida > Malpighiales > Euphorbiaceae > Excoecaria > Excoecaria cochinchinensis. Next base: position 36,080,194 of record CANTUQ010000092.1, read on the forward strand.
TCAAGCCTGTTATTGGTAAATTTCTAGCTGCTTTGATTGCAGCATTCATTGACTCCGCAATATTAGAAGTCATGGTTGAATACCTGTTATTCACTGAGTGCACCCTAGACCATTTCTCGTATCCAACGATTGAGAGATATTCAGGTATTTTAACATCAACCTTTTTCATTTCATCCATATAATAATCAAAATCCTCCTTTGTGTATGATTCAGCAACTTTAAACAATAAATCTTTGAGTTTCTTCGAATTTTTCTTGAACTTTCTTTTCACATTATTCAATAAATGATATACACAAATGCAATGAGCAACACCGGGATATACCCTTGCAGCTGCAGTATGTATGCTTTCATGCCTATCAGAAATGATGCACATCTCATCTCTTGTCCCATATGTTTGCCTAAACTTACTAAAAAACCACTCCCAAGAAGCATCATTCTCTGAATCAACTATGCAGATTGCTAAAAGAAATATTTTCCCACCAGCATCTTGAGTTGAAGCTGTTATCAAAGTGCCCCCATATGCAGCCTTCAAAAAAGTACCATCTACAACTATAATAGGCAAGCAATATTTCCAACCTTTAATTGACGCATCTAAAGCAATGAACATATATAAAAATGAGAAATTATCTTGAGTCTCCATATGAATTGCAGAACCAGGGTTTGTCTTTTCAAGCATATACAAATATCTAGGCAATAAAGAATATGATTCACATGGTTTACCTCTAATCATATCCATAGCTCTTTCCATTGACCTCCAAGCTTTCATATAGTTGATATTCACTCCAAGATCATTTCTCATATCACGTATTATGTCAGCTGGTGTGTACACAGACTTTACATCCACATATTTTTATTTGATCAACCCAGCAATAATAGATGATGTAGCTTGCCTTTTACTGCTTAACCTTATGTTTAAACTGCATGAGTGAGTACCTATGAACACTTTAATTTTAAACATCCTAGTATTCCCTTGTTTTGAAGCTTTTAATTGCCATGGACATGCCTCGTCCAAGCAACAAATCTCATATCTACTGTCACATGACCTACAAACCTTATATTGGAAATCATTCTTTATTGCATAAAGGCTAACTGCTGTTTTCAGCATATCCTTGTCTTTAAAAATCTGTCCAACCTCAATTCTTGAAACACTTGGATTTCTCATAAGTTCTACTCCATTTCCTTCTACCTCTTTGCCTCTATTATCCAGAATTTCAATAGTTTGTTTACTCACCATGCTAGCATAATTCATCATCTCCACAACAGCTTCATCCTGGTTGACAGGTTGTATAACTTCATTCATCATTAAACTTGTTCCTTCATGTTCAACTTCAATCATACCAAGCTCACATGAAACTGTTTTTGAGCTTTCACCTACAATAAAAAGAATGAAAATTTATTGTCATTAAATATTATCATCACAATAATAGAATATCAATATCAGACAATTACCAGCTTCACAGACTTCCATTCTTGTAATGCATAATGGATATGATTTGAAACATTTTTCTTTGAGCTTCAAAGACAAATAGAATAGCAATGACATATCATCTTTTATTTTAAGTGGAGGATATCCATCTCCAATAGCATATTTGATGTCCAATCTGCTATTCTCAATGCCTTCATACAGCTGATTTCCTATTAAATCCACAAAATTATCAAAGCTGCACCCTGATGGAATTAGAATTCCATCAACTTTGAAATCCAGGTACTCAAATACATCACTCCATTTACCATCATATTGCATCAAAACTAGAATTCCTCCATTTTCCATCATTGCAATATCCTACAGAAATACACATATAAATCATATTTAATATATATAAAAAAATACAACTATAATCTTGCAGCATAAAAGTAACAAATTAAACCAAAAAACTTGAAATGTATAAGAATATCCAAATGCATTCAATCGTAACTACTCTGTCACCATTTTGCCGACTTGTGACATAATCTAATCATCGCAAATACAATTTACAATCACAAAACCAGAAATTAAGACTCAACTTATCAGCATGCTCAATTTGATTAATACGTAAATTTGATTAATACAATTTACAGAATGCTCAATTTGATTAATACTCAAATTTGATTCTGTCACAAGTCGATTTAGAATACTCAAATTTAGAATATATTTGAACGTTGAAAACTCATTTTGATGAACAGCTGTTGAAAACATGAATCTATGCCATCTGTAACAGTATACCAGTAAAACAGAGAGTTTAAATCGAATTAAGAAGGATGACAGAGTAGAAATAGAAATGATAAAATACGACAAACTTGAAATCTATGAGAATATCAGCGGTAATTTCTGTCACAATTTGAATACTCAACGTATCAGCGGTAAATGCTCAATTTGAATACTCAAATTTGATTCTGTCACAATTCGATTTAGAATACTCAAATTTAGAATCGATGTCGAACGTTGAAAACTCAATTAGATGAAAAGCTCTTTAAAACAAGAATCTATGCCATATGTAACAGTATAACGCCAATACTCAGAAGGTAAAAGTTGAATCCGGATTAAGAAGGATGACAGAGTATAAATATAAAAGATCAAAGAAGACAAACTTACCAGAACGTCAAACAGAGATGATCAGCCGATTCAAACAAATAAGAACGATAATAGATGGTTTCAATAGAAAAACAGAGAGATTTTCAGCTCATAATGGAAAACGATGTAGAAATTTATAAGGGAAAACATAAACTAAAGAGGAAAGAATGAAAGGTTAATCAGGGGAACGGTAATAAGGAGAAACGAGGGAAAGAAGGAAGGAAAAGACATTTATGAAATATGTTTAAAAATATTGGGTATTTGTGAAAGGAATTTTCAAAAATGGCATTTTTGAAATAAAACATAAAAAACTGTCATTTGGTGTAATTTCCTCTATTTTTTATTTAAGTCAGTCTAAAAACTTAATAATTAATACGTAGTAGTATATTAAACTAATGCTCATATACAGATATAAAAAATGTGTCAAATAGAATATAAAATTTAATTTATATTTTAGTTCGTTAAAAATTTAATATGTAAAAAAAAAAACAGTAACAGAGTTAAAAATTATAAAATTAAAATATAAAAATTTAATAGTCTAAACTCAAAAAATTTATTTTTTGAAATTTGGTAATAATTTATTCTTTTATTTTATTAATGTACTATGGTGTATGTAGCTAACAATTAGACAATGTATTAAAGTATTTGTTAGTTGAGTTATCATTATGTTATTAGGAATTAGAAGCATAATCAGAAATATAATCCAGTAAGATTAAAAATAAAAATAAATTATTTAAATATTTTAGTGCGGTTCATTTAAAAAAAAAAAAAAATTATAAAGGTATATTTTAAATTTTTTCTTAATTTAATGGGGTCAATTTTATAAAAAAAAAAATTAAAATTAAAAGATTTTTTTTTTAATTTTTCTTAGTTAAATGGGATCAATTGATCCCACTCAACAAGGGACCACTTCGCCCCTATTAGGGACAATGAGGTGTCATGAAAATAAGAAAGCTGGGTTGCAACTTTTTTTTTAATTCATCTTTATATATATTTTTATTATTTTTCCCATAGGAAAATGAGAGTGAAAATTCAAACTCGAAATTTTTATACATTGAAATAAAAATAGAACTTGAACAAGTGCGTGCCTTCTCCTCTTTCCCTCTGAATATATACCTGCCGAAGCTTGATTCTTCTTCCAAGCTGCTACCCTCTTTGATTAGTTACAGCCTTATGGAAGCTCTTATCTATATTAATTCGGTCTCCTGACTGAACATGCGCTATATCTGGGTTGATTTCACTGATGGTCATCGAACTTATACCAAAATTACGCAAAAATAACTAAATAATTTTTTCTTTCAAAAAAGTCATTGAACTTAAAACCATTATACACAAAAGTCATTATGAATGGATTTCGGTCACCGAAATCTAGCCGGAATCTGTTCATAATGACTTTTGTGTATAATAATTTTAAGTTTAATGACTTTTTTGAAAGAAAAAAATTATGTAGTTACTTTTGTGTAATTTTGGTATAAGTTCAATGACCATCAGTGAAATGATTTTAAGCAGCTAGATTTTCCGGTGACCGGAATCCGTTCATAATGACTTTTGTGTATATTAGTTTTAAGTTCAATAACTTTTTTGAAAGAAAAAATTATTTAGTTACTTTTGCGAAATTTTGGTATAAGTTCGATGACCACCAGTGAAATTAACCCGCTATATCTTCAAGAGTTTCCCTTTAGAATTGAAGAACAATACGAGAGAGCGGATGAGGGAATGAGGTCGGCCAACTATGGATAAAGGAGATGAGGAAGATGACCAAATTTAAAGAAAAAAAAGCAAGACTATGGAGTCTTCATTATATATTGCATGTTTATGGTTTAGTGGCAAAATCCTACAATGCCATATGTAAAATCATTAGTTTAATAGTAACCGTATTAACCAAATGACAAGTAATTGCTAAAGACTAACACTACGAGAAAAATGCCATTTAGCTATGGACAATAGCAATGGAATTTCATCGCTAATTGAAATTAGAGATGGAATTTTGCGATGGAGCAGTTTTGTCGCTATTTACACCGTTGCTAAATTTAGCAACTGAAAGTAGTATTTCGTCACTATTTTTAGCGACAAAAGCAAGCTTACCGTCGCTAATTTCAAAGACTAAAAAAATATTTTGACGCCAAAAATAGCGACGGAAGTAATGATTCCGTCTAATAAAATCCTCTGAGTAAGTAATGTGGTTCATAAACATTTCTACTGTGTTGCGAAGCTCAACGACTTCACACTGGTTGCTACCTGCCTACTAGTCGTAGCTATTCTGCATAGAGGAGGAATGTAAATAGCAAGTGTTCGCAAAAAAACCCAATCCAAAAACCCATCCACGGTGGTCTCTATCGGCAATTGCCTGATAAAATGCCTGAGAGTGGTCAATGGTTTCAGAATCCGCTGTCTGACATTGAAGACTCTCCTATACTCGCTCCTGTAATAAAATTAATATGAATGTTAATTAGTACAAAAGTTAAAGTAAGATGACATAAAAAAAATAATAATAAATTGTAAGATTAACAAACATGGATTTCTCTAGCTTGGTTGTTGAAGAACGTCACACCGTCATGATTTTGTGTATGTGTGTGCAAAAATACCTCATGTGGTGTAGATGTCCTACCCAAAGATGTTTCCTACAAACAACTTATAGGCTACTAAAATTTCGACAGAGTTTTTCCTAAATTTATAGCAAATCTCCCATATAAAATTCACATAAACACTTTTATATTACTATTTTCTTGCCAACCAATGCCAATTCAAACTTCTTACACAATATTTTTTTCATCCTCCTTTATTCAACCAAATATTTTGAGAATTACCAAGAGTCGCATTTATTGCAATAAAAGAAAAAGCTTAATCATAAAAGTCAGATATTAAATACTTACAAGTCTATCAGCATGCCCACGGTGGGACAATGTTCCTCCAGTATGTATGGAAACACTTACTCTCTCCGGTCCTCCCCGCTTGTTAGTAGAATTTCGCTCGACAATTGAGATGGCCTCGGTTGATGTCTAGTACTGTAGCCAGTTTGCATATATTTCTTAATTTATATAACGAGGTCGTTCACCTTTCTTGTGTATCTTGCTGACCAAGTGTTTATAATGTACATGGGCTCGACTTTCCCATGCACCATACATAAGGTGATTAATTGTTGAATCCTAATAAAAAACTTTTTGAGATAAGAAAAAAAAATTAAAAATGTAAACATAATATAAGTAAGATAAAGATAAAATAATTAAGATTAAGATAATATAAATTATTGTATTTACTAGAAACTGCTGAAAATTAAAATTTTTTGTTTCCTGAGAGATTTTTTTCAATAAATAACCATCAAATTCAATTTTCTCCTTGAATGTACCAGTTATCGTGCGGGAGATGTTTCTAGATGAGTTCAATCTAATGGACAAGCAATTTCATAATCTTTTCAAATTAAGCAGTATAAAATACATATATAGACAAATTATAATATAAAATTAAAACAATAATACATATAATAACAAATATGCCACGAATTTTAAAAAAATGAATATAATAACAATTATAATACAAAATATATACAAAAATACAATGCCAAATTAAAACAATAATATATATAATAATAAATATGCCACAAAATAAAAAAATGAATATAATAACAATTATAATACAAAATATATACCCGCAATAATAAATATATACACAAATATAATACAAAATTAAAACAATTACAAAAATAAATTTAATATAAAATTATAAAATATAAAAATAAATTAAAACAATAATAAAATAATATACAATAATAAAACATACAATAATAAAAATATATACTTATTATTAACAAAATAAATTTAATATAAAAAATGAAAAATGAAAAAAAAGCAAAATTGACCTTGGGTGAAGCAACCGGCGGGAGAGGAAGAGTCATCTGCGGGAGGACACTAGTGGCGGCATAATGGCAGGTAGAGTAAAAGAGAGGTAGGCAGTGGGAGAGAGAAAATCGAGATGACGGTGAATGCGGTGCACAGGGGGACTTTGCACGGAGGTGGCGGCGGCAACGCTACTAGCCCAGATCTGGAAAGTGGGCGGATGGAGGGGGGTAAGGGAAAAGTGACAACGAGAGAGAGAGAAGAGGGAAGAGAGAGGGAAAACAAAGGGTGTTTATACCCTTTGAAATAATGATGGTAAATTAATTCCCGTCACTAAATAGCTACGGTAGTTAACCCCGTCGCTATTTAGCGACGACACATTTTTACCGTCGCCATTTATAAATTTTGAATTAATATGTAATTTTTGAGAAAATTTCCATTAATTATAAATTGAGAAATGTGAAATTGGATAAAAAGTTTTTCTGCAAAAATCGCATATGAATACGCAATTTGCAACGTAATCTCGGTAATTGGAGATCCAAAATTCTTAGTTGTATTATTTTATTGATATATATCATTATTAAATTGGCCATAATTATATAAATATAGTGAAATAAATTCTTTGTTTTGTTGCAGTTGTATTTTGGGTGATGGGTTTGTGTTTTGTTGTTCATATGTCGCAGTCAATTAATGTGATGGATTATTCTCTACTTGTTGGGGTAGATAGGGAAAATGGAGTACTTGCTTGTGGGATAATTGATTATCTTAGGCAGTACAACAATAGATACAAAAATTTCACTTCTTCAAAAGATTACCACAACAGGTTCACAAAGTTCATCACACTACATTTTCTTCAATAATCCAAAAATTGAATGAATTTTTTGATACTCATTCAACATTAGTTTGTATTCATCATGATATATTTTCCTTTTCCTTTTTTGTTCCTTATTAGAATTCATAATACTGTAAATATATAGAATGCTTGTTTACAGATTAACAAGATTGTTTTAAATCAACCAAATTTATTTTGTTCAAAGGAAAGGCAATACATCACATGGCCATACTACATTGAGGAGTAATTCAATGCTGGCATATTTTGACCATCAGATTATGCCTGTCTATTTGATTGAATGGCCTAAATGGGTGTGTGACTCATGCATGCATGCACCGTATCTCATCCCCACTACAACAACCCCAAGTTCATTCAAATTAATTTAAAAAATTGTCAGTCTTGTATAGTAACCAATCATGTAATGCCATGTGTCTTTCATTTATTAGTAAAATATGTACCTTTCTATGGGTTGGATAACAAAAAATTACCAAGGTTAAATTCTCTATGATCTTGGTTAATAACGATTCTTTAATTAAATCTCTCTTTCTACCAAATTCTCATTTCCCCAAGTCTTTTTCTTTCCCTTTGAAAAAGCAAAAAATATAAATTTAATGGGATAAAATATAATTTTTCCTAAACTATCATAGTTTAATATAGGAAAAATATATAATTTAGTCACTAAATTTTAATATTTTTACACATTGGATTCCTATATTTTTGTCAAACAAGAATATGAAATCTGAAGTGAATTTTCTCTCATTCATATTTGCTTACCATGCCCACTGCATAGAATATATCATGTTTTGTACATAACATTGCATAGATACAACTACCCATGGCACTAGTATATGGAATGTTCTAAGAGCATAATATGCTTGACCCATATCTTTTATCTTAAAGTTGGACAATAACCAATCTTTGATTTCATTTACGCCATTTTTAGTTTTAAGTATGTCGTTTACATACAATGTTAAAATGACAAATTTATTTTTAGAACTTTTATTATAAACGCAATGGTCTTCATCAATTATGTTGAACCTATTTCACATGATTGTATCACGAAATTTTAAGTACCATTGTCTTAAAAGCTGTTTAAGACCATAGATTGAACTCATCAATTGGCAAATCTTATATTCACTATCTTTTTCAATGAAACCTATAAGTTGTTCGATGTAGATTTTTTCATCCAATTCTCTATTGAGAAAAGCAGTCTTCATATCCATTTGATATAGTTCTAGGTCTAAACTAGTCACTATGGCCAGAATTAATCTTATAGACGTAAATCTTACAACAGGTGAGAAAGTCTCTTCATAGTCAATTATTTCCTATTGTGTAAACCCCTTAGTAACTAGCTGAGCCTTGTATCTTTTGATACTTCTATCAGCTTTTCACTTTACTTTGAGAATCTATTTATTCCTGATTGGTTTGTCCTTTCAGTAGATTAGCTAGTTCCCAAACATGATTTGATCTCATAGATGCCATTTCTTCTTCTATTGATTTAATCCATTTTTCATAGATGGGCATAAAAGAGCCTCTCGAATATTTTTAGGCTCTTCCTCATCTTGTAGGTAACTAAAAAGGCTTCATTCAAGCCTTTGATCTCAAATCATTAGCATGGAACACTTATCCTTTTAGATTTTTTGTGGTTTCACATCTTGATAAACATGTCTCTTATATTCATCGTAATTCAAAATGCTCCTACTGGAACTATATTCCATGCTCCCACTAAAGTAAGGAATACTCCCACTCAAATCAGGATCTCAAACATCCAGATTATTTGAAGGAGGAAGGCCTTGACTTTCTTCCTCTAACTCTCTCCCACTCGGATGGAGTGTTTTTGATAGTTCCTCTTCTTAAGTTTCATAGAAAGTGAAATCATGATTCACTTTGTCCAAATTTGGAAATTCATTCTGCAAGAATATGAGATTTTGTGATCCGAATTCTATCACAGTGCCATTTTCTTGCTCACACATGAAAAGTGTATCCTTTTGATACTTCAAAATATCTCACATAGATACTCTTTTTACGTCTTGGTCCCAATTTGCCAAATTAAGGTATTATGAACGTAAGCATTATAACCTAAGATCATTAATGGCTTAAGATAGATTGTCATCTGGTCCACAACTCATAAGACATGAAAGTGACATATTGAGAGGACACAAGGTTTAGAATATATCTGGCAGTTAATGAAACATTTCCTCGATAGGAGATTAGCAAATTTGCTTTTGCCATCATATGTCTAACCATATTAAGGAGAATCCTATTTCTCATTTCCACAACACTGTTTTGTTGTGAAATTCTGGGAATAGACAACTGTGTTCAATCCTTTTTGCATCACATAAAACATTAAATTCATCTGAAAGATGTTCCCGACCTCGGTCAGTACTTAAAGCTTTAATTTTGCTATCTAATTGATTCTCAACTAAGCTCATATAAGTCTTAAAGTAACTCAATGTTTCTGACTTGTGAGTAATCAAATAAACATAATCATGCCTAGTATAGTCATCTATAAATGTGATGAAGTAGTAGGCTCCATGCCTTGTCCTCACATTTATTGGGTTACATATGTAAGAATGAATTGACTACAACGGAAATTCGGCTCTAGTTCCTTTTTCGAACAATTTTTTAACTAGTTTTCCTTATAGGAAATGCTCATATATAGGAAATTCAACATTATTTGAATCACCTATTAAACCTACTTTAGCTAATCAACTCGTTCATTCCTGCCTATATGGTTTAATTTAGCATGCCATTATTTCATATTGTTCTCATAACTATTTTAAGAAGGAATTAATGAAAAAACTAGTTCTCTTCAAATAGTCATGGTCAACATCTATAACATATAAAATTGTTCAGCACATAACCAAAACCATAATAAATATCATTTAAACAGAAGCGTACACTGTCATCCTCAAAATGTAATTTGAAACCAAGTTTCAATAAAGCAAGAATAGAACCTAAATTCCTAACAAGGGCATCTCGATCCCTTGTTACATGGTCATTCGCTCTTGAATCTATCACCCACAAAAGATGAAATTTAGAACTGGATACACAACTCTGATTCACTATTTAGTCATAACAGTGTACCTATTTGGGCACAGTGCGGCCTCTTGCACAGTGTCCTTTCTATTGGCAATTGAAACATTTCACTCTTGAAATATTTACCTCCTTTTTGCCTTTAGACCTATAGTAATTCTGTTTAACCTTTTACTTTTTAGACTCTTAAGCCTTTTCTTTATCCCTACTTTTGAAGCTTTTTTTATTGTTCTAGTTAGACCTTATCCCACTAGAATAAGACTGTGCCATATGAACTATGGCATTGACTTCGCTACCAACTGTCCCTTTCAAGTTCCAAATGACCTCAAATGTCTTAATGTTATCCATAAAAGTTAATTTTATCTTCATATGCTCCCAACTCTTGAGTAAGGAACGGATAACAACTTGCACTACAAGAAATTATGCAAATAGCAATGGAATAAATTTTGTTGCTATTTTAGCAATGGAAATCAAATTTCGTTGCTATTTAGCAACGAAAAATAAATTTCATTGCTAAAACTGGTTGAAATTTTTTGATTTAGCAACAGAATGAAAAATGGTGAAATTCCGTTGCTAAATAATGCGGGAAATTTTAAGGCTAAAAAATAGCAACGAAAATTAGCAACGGAATGTCAATACCGTTGCTAAATATGGCACTAGCAGCTGGCGAAAATTTTTTGGAATGAACTTTAGCAACGGAAATTAAATTCCGTTGCTAATTTTGCAACGGCTAGCAATGGAAAATAAATTCCATTGCTAAATTAGCAACGAAAATCCAATTCTGTTGCTAATTTAGCAACGAAAATTTATTTCGTTGCTAATTTAGCAACGGAATTCCAATTCCGTTGCTAATTGGATTTTCGTTGCTAGTTTAGCAACCACATTAATTTTCATTGCTATTTCGGTTGGTAATTTATAATTTGCTCTGGGAATAAATATTCTTTTTCTTCAACCTGTCCCATTTTCTTCTCTTCTCCCTCATCACATAGTCGCTCCTCTCTTTCTCTCTCTCTCTCTCTCGCATTCACTCCTCGGAACTTCCCCTGCACAGCTTGTTTTGAAGGTTAGATTTTAATAGCCATTTTTGTTTACTAAAGGTGATTTTGGTTTCTCGTTCTTTTTGTTTCTCGTTCTTGTTGCTTTTATGTCTCTGCGAAACTAAATGTTCTCACCATCTCTCTCTCGTGCCCCTCAGCTCTCTCCTTCTTACTGATCAGACTAGGGCACTGTGGAATTGGCAATTTTAGGTAAGTGAAAAATTGAAAAAACCCTTCTGTTAATTTGTTAATTTGTTAACTATTTTTCCAATTTCTAGTCAGTCCCCTGTTTTGAGTTTGGGTTTGTGATGAAATTGTTGTTTTGGATTTTGTTTGCTTTTAATTTTTCTTTTGTTTTCTTTAATTAATTTGCGGTGGAACAATTATCAATTGACTCAATTAGCTAAATTAAAATAAAAATTCGGTGGAGTTGTTTTTATGCATCTGTCCGAGTTGTGCTATTCTCTTTTTCTCTTTCTCTCTTCTTGCTTTGTTCTTCTGGTGACCGACTCGTGATTCTATATTCGAGTTGTGCTATTCTCTTTTTCTCTTTCTCTCTTCTTGCTTTGTCCTTCTATTGACCGAGTCGTGATTCTATGTCCGAGTCGTGCTATGCTTACCGAGTTGTGCTATTCTCTTTATCTCTTTCTCTCTTGTTGCTTTGTTCTTCTGGTGACTGACTCGTGATTCTATGTCCGAGTCATGCTATGCTTACCAAGTCGTGCTTTTCTTCACGAATCGTGCATCTCTTTCTTCTGTACTGCACCTCTTTATGAGTCGTGCATTAAATAATAGACCAATTAAGCAGCTATCACTTTTGTTTTCCTTAGTTTGTGAGTGTTTTGCATTTTCGGCCATAACTTTTGCTATGGGCTACGGGTGTCCAATTGCCTATTATAATATGTTTTCGAAAAACTCGTTTCGAGCCGATCGCATGTTACTAGGGGCATAGCTCCCCGTAACAGCCCATTTTGGGCCTCAAAAATGACGTTTGGGCTTCCATTTTATCAGTTGAAAGTTTAGTGACATTTTTGTACTTTTATTAAATGTACACTATTATTTTAATACATGTACAAAGATAGTGACACTTTCAGTTCAATATTGTGCTACCTATAAATTTAGTGCTGATGTTTTATCAGTCCTTGTGTGTAGTTTGCTCATAGGAAGTGCATTCAAATATGGTGCAACAAAAAGGGTGATATAATTTGTGAAATCTGCAACCAGGTGAGGATCATTTAGTCACTATCTTTGTATAAGAAATGAATTGTACATTCAATGAGTGATGTGCATCTTTTGATCAATGTGTTCATGATAACAGACTGTGTATAGTGCTACATGTATTTGATACTTCAAATGGAAATTAACATACCTCTCAACAGCAACTAAAGAATGAGATAAGAAGCAAGGGCAACACCTCTCAGCAACTAGAACTACATAGTTTATATTTGTAATATTTAGTTATTGATACTGATTTTATGTTGTGTTTCTATTGGTTTTGTTGGATTCTTACTTTACAGTAGAATATGTATTAAGAATTTTTATTGTCGTACATTTATACTATTGCAAGTAAATTGTATTATGAATTTAGATTATATTTATTTTGTGACCAATAAAATTAAAATTTAATTAAAATCTTATGCCACCAATAAAATTGAATAATTTCTATGGCTAAAATTCATAGTGGAATCTATTTTTAAGTTGCTAAATTTAGCAATGGAGTTGCAATTTTTGTTACTAATTTTAGCAACGAAATAGTAATACCGTTGCCAAATTTAGCAACAAAAACTACAATTCCGTTGCTAATTTAGCAACAAAAATTACAACTCCGTTGCTAATTTAGCAATGGAAATTACAACTCCGTTGCTAACATTGACTAATTCACCAAAACTTTAGTTGGTTGAATTTAGCAACGAAATTCTTTTTCCGTTGCTAAATTTAGCAACGGAAAAAGAATTCTGTTGCTAAATTTAGCAACAAAATTTCATTTTCGTTGCTAAAAATTAGCAACTGCCGGTTTAGCAACCAAAAGTTCCGTTGCTAATTTCCGTTAGCAACAGAAAATGTCAAATTTTCGTTGCTATTTTTCGTTGCTAAATTGCAATTTTCTTATAGTGTTGGACTTACTGCTCGTCAGTCAAGTTATTACTAACCTCACTAAGCTCACTTATCATACTTTCCATCTCTCTTAGATGTTTTTGCATCCAATGATCATACCTTTTCTAATATGTATCAAATTTGATCATTAATAATAAAAAGTTAGTCAGAGACACACCTCAAAACTTTTCGCACAAAGCGATCTACAGATCCATTGCATTTTGATACTTGTAAAATTGTTTAGTGATGTCATTATCCCTTACACAAAGCAAGATGATTCGAGCAGTGAAATTCCTCTTTTTCCATGCCACATTGGCATCTCGATCCTGCTAATGATGGGGTGTAGTGCTTTAAGGGTTCTAGAGCCTCTTGTTCTTCAAGTACATATAGGATTTTCACACTCCAGATTTCATAATTATCACCATTTAGCTTAATATCTTTATTAAGTTCAGGGATAATTGACTTGAAAGCAGTGGTTATTAGGATCCTCTGATCTTTAATGGAATAATACTACACATTTTTAAAGGAGATAAGGCAATATATGCTATATACTACGTATATGAAATAATAACCTAGTAAAGTTTTCCATTGGGCTTAAATTCAAAAAGGTTACTTATAGTATCCAATTATCCTCTAAGTCCTAATGTCTAACCTTACAGGTTAAAATTTCATTCATAGTAAATTTGAATTATTGGATTATTAAGTTCTCAAATTTATAAGGAAAATTTTATTGGTTTTGTTTTATTAAATCTATACTTAATAAATATGCAATCATTTTACTCATAAAATATTGCAAGGCAATTAACAATTAAAAAAAATTATTAAAAAGTTAAAAGCCATTATAATAAATAAATGCATTTATTCAACCAATAAATAAAATCCAATAATCTAAAAAAATAAGACACTCATATCAAATAACAATAGGAAACATAAATCCTATTTAATAAAAAAATAAATGGTAACTCCTATTGACACTTATATCAACTATTCTAGAAGTGAATATTTCCATTAAATTTTTTTGGCACTGGGATTGATATGCTGACCTTCCTCAACAACTCAAGAGGTACACCTTGAGACCATCCACGAAGCCATAGATGATGCACATTATGTCCACTTCTTAATGCCATCATTGATTTAGTGTCATTTCTATACACTCCCTTTTTGGCAACCTTGAACATAAATTGGATCATAAACTTTCTATAAAATCCATCTCCTATGTTCCAGATATTTTTCATTAAGTTCTTCAGATCTGAATGGTGCTCAAAAGAGTCGATCATCACTCTAATCAAGGTGCTATCATCCCTTCATCGATCCAAATCACCAATCCAAATGCACTCTTGCATTTGTTCACGCATATGCACAATATGATGTATTATGGCATTAATATCATTAGCTCGCGCCTCCTTATACATCCTTATTTTGTGGAATTTTTGCACTCTTGGTCCGAGCAATCCCATAAGGAGCCCTAGGAACCACAGGTGTCCTTATCATAACCATTTTTGTAACACATTATAGAAATAAAAGATAGTTAATACACTCATGTATAAACTCATTTCAATCAATAATAAGGACAGAATCTCAAAATATTTTGAGAAATTATTCAAAAATAGAAAACAAAATTTTCTATAATTTTTATAATATTCATTTTAATAATAAAAACAAAAATAAATTTTATGGTCATTAAAAAGTTTTGGAAAAATGACCAAAAAATCAAAAAATTTTGAAAAAAATTATTTGTCAAAAATCGGATCTGATTTGGTGGTTAAAAATAGCCGCATGCATAGCAGAAGGGAGGTAGAATGAGCTTACGCGCGATCACGCACTTCCACATCAGTGCCACATGTCATAGACCCATTAGTCCACGTGTCGCCATGTCAGACCTTTGTCATGACACGTGTTAGTCTCTGGTTGGTCCATTTAGTGCCTACATGGCATCAATATGACATGTCACATGCCACGTGGCATGGCCATAATCATACATATGGCACTAACCCATTCGGCCACATGTCGACAGAGACACGTGGCCAGATTATAGTTGTCCACATGTTGTGCCCCCCATTAGGCTACCTGGCACCCACATGTCGACCTGGTGACACGTCGCTGCCACGTGGCATCTCCATTTCCATCCACGTGGCATGCTTCTATTGGGCCACATGTCAATAATGATGCATCATTGTTGACACGTGTCCCATGCATGTGGGCCACTGCCCACGCGCACATGCCCTACATCTGGTGGCGTATGCATTACATGCACCGCCTTTCTAGTAGATTGAGGCGTTCGAATTTCAGCTGGTGGGGGGTGTTTTGGGTCAATGATTTTAATAGTGGAATCAAAAAATTTAAATCCCAACTTCTAGTTTAACGTTCTTGATCACTCATGTTAGTCCTCTTGAATCGAGGTGTACACATACATAATTTTTGAGCCAAAATATATGCTCATGTATATTTTTAACATAAAAAATAAATTTATTGTGTTTCATGCATCCTATACCTACTAATTTTACACATAAAACTTTAAATTTTTTTAGCCACATACCAGGATGCAAAAACGATGGCTCTAATACCAATGAAGGAAAATTAAATAAATAATGGAGGTATCATTGATAATGGTACCTACCTCTTATAGTAGTCTGCCTCTTACTCAGTGCGAGATAAAAATAGCTTTCCACAATCTAAAAGCCCTTGAAAAATTAAGAGAAAACGAGTATGAGTATGAATGAGCAGCCTTGCGGTGTTAATATTTGCTTATTACCAAAATCTGATATTTCATATCTATTTATAGAGATCTTGAATACTAGGGACTCATCTCTAGTATAACTCAAACTCTTTTTGAGATAGAAATAGAAAATTTAAATCAAATTAAGATGCTCAATTCTATCTTGATTTGGAACTTTATCCAAATTAAAGTCATGGGTATATCTCAACTCTAGGGTCAATTTCACTCATGGTCACTCAACTTATCACTTATCGCGCAAAAGTAACCGACTTTTTTTTTCTTACTTAAATGTCACTGAACTTTTAACATTATTGCACAAAAGTCATGTTGACCGGAATCCGGCGATGACCCTTGCCGGATTGATGACTTTTTTGCAAAAATGTTAAAAGTTCAGTAACATTTAAGTTGAAAAAAAAAGTTAATTACTTTTGCGAGATAAGTGATAAGTCTAGTGACCGTGAGTGAAATTAATTTAAATGTAACATTTGTTGAACTTATCAATCCGGCAAGAGTCGTCGCCGAATTCCGGTCAACATGACTTTTGTGCAATAATGTTAAAAGTTCAGTGACATTTAAGTAAGAAATAAAAAGTCAGTTACTTTTGCGCGAGAAGTGATAAGTTGAGTGACCACGGGTGAAATCAACCCCTCAACTCTATCATGTTGCTTAATTAGATCATATTAAATAAGGGTGAGCAAAAACAATCGTGGTTTCGGTTAATCAAAAATTAAATCAAAATCGAACTGATTTTTTGATTAACCGAATTGATTATATCGGTTCATGGTTACTAATTTTTAAGATTTTCTCAAAAAATCGTAGGTTTTAGTTAACCAATTGATTTATATATATATATATATATATATATATATATATATATATATATATATATATATATATATATATATATATATATATATATATATATATATATATATATATATATAATACATAGAAAAAACCCTAAATTGCCTCCCTTTCGCTGTCCTTTCTCGCTAATCGCCTCTCGCCATTTTGCTGTCACCGGTGTCGCTCTCGCAGATGTCTCCAGATCTATCTCCCCCTCACACGGCAGCTTTATGGCTGACATCCATCTCTCTCTCGCTACATCCCACCCCCCCCCCCTCCCCCCGCAAAATCCATCACCCTCTCGCCACATTTGTGATTTTACAGAAAGAAAAAAAAAAGATTCTTTCTTTAACCAGGGAAGAACTTCCAGTGGGGATTTTACATCACATAAATTATTAATATAAGAAATGAGATAAGGCTAGCTGCTAAGAATAAAAAATTTATTCAAAATATGGAGGGAGATAGAGAAAGCATAGGAGTTTTATTGAGCTAGATACTGTAGTATAAAGATTTTGGGACTGTAAAAGGTAAGGGCTCGAGAGAGAGAGAGTTATTGTGTTTGGTAGTAGTCTATATTTAAAAACTCAACAAATGAATTGGCGTATAACAAAAGCAAATGGAAATTGAAATGGCTCACTAAAAACAAAAACAATGAAATAATAATAAAAGTTAAAGAAGTAGAACACATTTGAGATGTTTTGATTTAAATAAAGCACCTGATATCAATGTTATTCAAATTGGACCTACAAAAAAAAAATTAAAAGGCCCAAAACTTAATTAATTAGAAGATTTTGTAATTTATCAAAATTCAAAATTAAGTATTAACCTTTTGAGCGTGTTGGATTATGCCTTAGAGTCCTAATCGCATTTGGACAGAGGAAATAATAAGAAAATAATTAATTAAAGAAGTTTAATTAATTATGCATGCTTAGAAAAAAGATTATAGAAAAGTCCATGAAATTTTTTACGCATGGTCTGTGAAATTGAGCTGGTTTATTTTTATCCAAAATGAAATATTATTAGACTATAAATATTATAGAACGAAAGTAATAATTTTAGATCAAATGGAGAATTAATTTCAAGCCCAGAATGAAACAGTTCTGCGCAAAAGCACTCTTGGATAATTAAATCCAAGTCCGCATAGAAAAGCCCAATATGCGGGCTTCTGCGCAGAGCCTTATAGTTGAAGCCCATAATGGATTTAATTAAACAAAATTAATTCATTAATTAAGATTTGATTAATAATTCATATGCCAATTTTATAAAATTCTAATCCTACTAGAGTTATGCTTTTGACTTAGAGTATAAAAACAGTAGTAGGATAAGGATAAAATTAGAGAATTATAGTAAAATCAGAACTCTCCTTTTTCTCCCTATCTTGGTTGAAACCTATCACTAGTCTCCTTAGGATTTTGGCAGCCCTTCTGTATGCCGTCTTGGTTCATTTTTCTTCTTTCTCTGGTGTGGACAATTTGGAGGTATTAGAAAGTTTAGACATTGTGGTTTGCGACAACATGGTGTGGAGAAAAATCAACTAATCAACAAAACTCCACATGTGATTTTTCAACTTTTATTAGCTAATATAATTTGATGGAAAATTTTAATTTAGTTTGGTTAAAAAATTTTAAATTCCATTATGTATATGATGCATATAACCAAATTAATTCCAATATGGTATCAAAGCCAGGTTTTAACCATGGAATTATATCTTATTAATTTTGTGGAATAATTTTTTATTTATGAGTTATTTATTTCATGAATTTTTAAAATTTTGATTTTGATGTTCATGAATGTTAGACTAAAAAATAATAATTTCTATAATTTTATGATTAAAAAAAAAGGAAAGAAACCAATTTTTTGTACTAGAGAATTTTTATCTGCTCAGAAGACCAAATGAGGGGCTTGTTCTACATCAATTTCATTTTTTATTCATGTGAAAATTATTTTTATGATAATTTATATTTTTAATATGTGATAAGATTAAATAAAATTTAAATCGGTTAAGTTTTACATGAAAACTACTTTTACAGAAATGTTCAGTAAATTGTGTTTTTTGTGTGTTCTTGATTAGTTTTTAGCTAGAACGAATTTTTATCTTAATTTTAAGGTACATAAAATGTATTAATACTTTTTTAATTAATTTTATTAACTAGTTTGGGCCCTAAATTAATTGGATTAAAATTAGTCGCTAAAATTAATTAATGGGCTTAATTGAATATGCGGGTTTGATTTAAATTAGCAGATAATGGTGGGCCCACTGAGCTAATTTAAATTAAAATTACAGACCCTAATTAAGATTATTAATGGATTTTAGGGGCTGAAGTGGGCTTGGTACACACTTGGGCCATTCCTAAAGCCCCAATGGCCTAAATGCAAAAAACTAGTTTTTGTGTGAACACATGGTTACAATTTATAGTGTGGATTTTAGCCCGCCCATAGTTTTTTGACCCAAATTTATTTTTAATTATTTTAATATAATTAATTAATCAATTTAAAAATCAATGGGATTGATAATTAAGACAAGAACACATGCATGCAAAAAGTTTTCTAAATGGAAATAGTTTCCTAATTTGAATAGTTTTTTAAACTTGATCATACTAAAAAAATAACTCATAAATAGTTTCAAGAGTTGAAACAAGTTAAGTATTCCATGCATGACTCTAAATTTATAAGGGTGTATGTTTGGCATGATGGTTAGTTATAGGCTAAAGCCTAATGTGATTGAGCATACTGCATGTTTCGGCCCATGAAGACTTTCATATCCCTGCCAATTATTTTTATTTGTATATATTTTTTTAATTTTAATATGTAATTAGATTACATAGAATAAAATTAGAATAATAAATGAATATTACAAGCAATCTTCTTTGTTCAATCATGCATATCACCTATATTTGACATTTTGACCTCCCTTTTGGCTTGGGGGCTCAATGTAGTAAAGTCTATAATTAAACCATATTTGTATGCTTTATATTTATGCAATAAATATAGGAAGCATACCAACATATTCCAACCATGTATGATGAGACCAATTAATAAAATCCATCAAATTAATACTTAGATATATTAGCTTTCCATTAATTAAAAAGAACTAGAGTTCTTTATAGTGTGGGTTATTGACCAAAGTCAAGCCCACATTATATCGAATATGTTCAAATCCATTAAATGGGATCTTAGCTAGCCCATTAGATTATTAAGCAATGTCAAGGCAAATGGACCTAGAAGCAAGATTGGGGAATGCATATATGCTATGCATATATCAAGAGTTGATAACCCGGCAATCCAATAGCTGTGAAGAGACATAATTGGTATAGAGATACCTACCTTTTAAGGGTATTAAATTTAATTTGTTGACCAAAGTCAAGGACAAATTTCATATTAAGGATTGGATATTGGCCTACTAAGAAAACCATCAGGTTTTCTCATATCACATAGTGACGGCTATTAATTCGCAATAAAATAGTGGGAGTTAAATGGATTAATTAAAGTCCTATTTAATGCATGTATATACATGATCATAATTTAATATAAGTTTATTTCTTCACATTTAGGACTTCATCATGAGCACTTCTCACATAAATCTATCTTCAATTTTGGATACAATCTCGTTGGCAGAATTACTCGAATTGGATTAGGCAAGTGGGAATTATTCTCAGGGCTAAAAAGATCCATTATGTCTTAGATCAAGATCCGCCATCACTTCCATTTGATTATGCCACTAATGAGATCAAGGGCATTTATCATAACTACATAAAGGATAGTAAAGCAGCAACATGTATATTGCTTGGTGCTATGTCCTCAGAGCTTCAGAAACAATATGAAAAAATGGATGCTAGAACCATCATTTTACACTTAAAGGAGCTTTATGCTTCTTAAGCTAGAATGGAGAAATATGAGATTGCTAAAGCCCTTTTTAGTTATAAAATGTGCAAGGCACTTTAGCTACTACGCATGCATTGAAGTTGTATAGGTAATTAGAGCACTTAGGTAGGCATGGATATGTTATGGATAATGATCTATACATAGACCTAATCTTACACTAGTTGGCTTTAAGTTTTGCACCATTTGTGGTTAACTTTGACATGAATAAGATTCAAGTTTTTGTACCCGAGCTTATTAATATGCTCAAGATAGCTGATGGATCACTTAAGAAGGATCCAAAGTTAGTCATGGTTATCTCTTCTACTAATTAGGGCAAGAAGCAGAAGAAGAAGGCAACTAAGGTACAGCCCAAGCATGGTGGTATATCTAAGAAAAAGGCTGCCAAGAAGGAGAAGAGTCCTAAGAGGACTTGCTTCCATTTTGGAAAGGATGGCCACTAGAAGAGAAACTACAAGGTTTACTTAGATTCTCTTAAAGAGAAGCAGCAGGCTAAGGCTTCAACTCCAGGTATTCATATGATTAAAATAAATATTTATTTTATTACTTCTAAGAAATCTTGGGTAGTAGATATCGGATGTGGATCTCACTTATGTAATGATCTATAGGGTCTTAGAAGCAGTAGAAGAATTGAAAAGGCAGAGATTTGTTTGCAGTCAGCTATTAGGTAGAACATCTCTACACAAGTTCTAGGGACTTATTACTTGCCTTTTTTAAGTGGGTTAACATTGGAGCTTAAAAACTATTATTATGTTCCAGATTTATCTAGGAGTATTATTTCTTTCAAATGTTTTGATGGGTGTCAGAGTCACCAAAAATAAATCCTAACTTTACCTAACCAATTAAATTGTAAATATGCGCAAGAAATGGTCGAATCCACAGAGACTAGTATCAATTTAACTTGCAATAACCAAAATTTTAACAAAGAAAAATAAATGGGGGATTTTAATAACTAAAGATTTAAAAGTACTGAATTAAAACAATAAATTAAAATTACATAACATTAATTAAAATGAAATCAATTGACAAGAAATTCCAATTAAAGGTATTTGTGGCTCAAGATTCAACTTACTGATCATAGATGAACAAATAACTTTAAAATCATGCAATGGATTGGTTATAGCCGTCGGCTTAGCATTCGAGACCAATCTTTCCTTACTAATAAGCTAATCAAGTAAGACTATAATTAACTCCTAACCGATAAACAATCATCTCTTATCGACATAATTTAATTTATTGGTAGCTTTAGGAATTAGAAAGACCCAACCTAAGTTAACTAATTTCTTATCAAGACTGATTTAAATCAAATCATGCATTTACTTAATACAACAACTCTTCCCAGTGTTGCTATACTAATTGCCACTTAATATTGATTTTACCAAATAATTACGGATTTGATAATTTCAAATAGCAATATGCTATTTGATTAAATGCACAACGAGCTCTTATTGCATATAGAATAAATAACAATCAAGATAGAGTTTCCCTAAATCACAGTAAATAACATGAACATTGCACAATAATTAAAGAGAAAAATAGAGTGAAACAATCTCACAGTATATGAAGAACCTTGGCCTTGAATTAACCTTTAACTAGAATAAATAAGTTTAGCCACACCTAATCAAAGTCATAAACAAAATAAAATTTAATTAAGAAATAAAACTCCATGTTACAGCCTTGAAAAAAAAAGCAGATGAAGAAAAATAGAAGATATTATACTATTCATATTTTGTCCTAGCTACATAAGAATAAAACTTAGATAAGTTAGAAATACAGTTTATTCCTATCCAAACTTTGAAAACAAATTAAAAATATTAAATGTAATATTTTTCTACTAAAATACTGTCTTTTATCTCCTAAAATAAAGCCTAATTATCCCTAAAAAGTCTGATGAAGTCCAGCTGGCGGCTAGGACATCTTTTGAATTAAAAACATAAATCTGCACTTTGTTGTCGCGTCTTGGCCGTTAGCCTTAGGCAAGGCAACTGCTTACCCTTGCCCCTTAACCTTGGGCAAGGCAACTACTTACCCTTGCCCCTTAACCTTGGGCAAGGCTAAGTCCAAAATCAGCTCTTTGCTTCCAATCTTCTTTGAACCTTCATGGCTGCTCCAAATCACTCTATTTAGCTCTAATTTACTCCCTTTTTACCACTTTGACTCTACAATAACCAAAATCACAAAACAAGTAAAAAGTACCAATACAAGCTAAAATTAAGTGCATAAAAGTAAGGAAAAACATGCTAAAATATGCAACATTAGGCACTTAACATGTTTATTGAACAATTATGAAATTTCTTTAAATAAGTACAAGTGTTGTTCCATTTTTAAGAACAATATATTTTATGTTAATGCAATTATTGAGAATGGCATATTTTTTCTTGATTTAAATTAAAAAGTTCATAATATAAATACCAAGAGAATAAAACAAGATAATCTTAATACCTCATATTTAGAGCATTGTCGTTTAGGCTATAAAAATGAGAAATTCATGACCAAATTACACAATTCTGGTGATTTGGGATCATTTGATATATGCGAGCCTAGCTTATTAGGCAAAATGACTAAAGTACCCTTTACTTGTAAAGGAGTACGATCAAATGAGACATTAGAACTAATACATTTAGATGTATGTGGTCCAATGACTTCACATGCTACAGGAGTCTACTCCTACTTCAACACAAATTATTACTCCAGATATAAATATTTCTATCTAATGAAGTATAAATTTGAAGCTTTTAAAAACTTCAAAGAATTCAAAAATAAAGTAGAGAAATAACTTGGCAAGAGTATTAAAATGCTTAGATTAGATTGAGGTGGAGAATACTTAAACCAAGAGTTTTAGGATTATCTTAGAGATAATGGAATATTATCTCAATAGACTCCACCTTATACACCATAACATAATAGTGTATCTGAGAGGAGGATTTGAACACTATTGGATATAGTTCGATATATAATGAGCCTAGCAAACTTGCCTAAGTCATTTTGCTATTTATGCATTAAACATAGTTCCTAGTAAATCGATTGATGTTACTGCATACGAGATATGGAATAATGAGCCACACTTACTCATATGAAAGTATGGGGTTGCCCTACTTATATAAAGTGGACAATGTCAGACAAGCAAGATACTAAGTCTGACAAATGTTTATTTGTGGGATATCCAAGAGAAACAATTGGATATTACTTCTATCATCCATTGGAATAAAAGGTATTTGTTTTAAAGCATGATGTCTTCTTAGAAAAAAAGGCTCATTTTAAGAGAGGATAGTGGGAGTATAATAGAATTTAGTGAAGTTCAAGACCCGTAAATTGAAGCAGATCAACTGGTTAAACCCGAAATTGAATCTCATAATGATGAGATTATAGTTGAACCTGAATATACATAAATTCCTAAAAAATATACTAGAATACATTATATCCCATTGAGATATCAATTCCTTGTGGACTCAGGTAAGAATGTAATTGTAGTATAGGATAGCGAGCCTAAAGCTATCAAGAAGTTCTGAATAGTTCAGAATGAGAATTGTGGCTTAAGGATACGCAGTTCGAAATGGACTCCTTATATGAGAACAAAGTATAGACTTTGAGTCAAAGGGTGCAAATGTGTCTTCAAGAAGAAAACTAACATGGAAGGTAATGTAGTTACCTATAAGGCTTATTTGGTAGCTAAAGGCTTTCATCAAAGAGAAGGTATAGAATTTGATGAAACTTTTTCTCCAGTAGCGGTGCTTAAGTCCATTAAAATACTTTTAGCTATTTCTGCTCATTATGACTATGAGATGTGACAAATGGATGTGAAGATAACTTTCCTGAATAAAAATCTGACTGAAGAAGTGTATAAGACACAGCTTGAAGGGTTCACATCTGACAATAGTGAAAAAGTATACAAGTCTCAAATATCCATTTATTGATTAAAGTAAGCATTTAGGAGCTGGAACACTCGATTCAATGAGACAATCAAAGATTTTAGTTTCTCATAGAATGAGGATGAACTTTATGTATATAAGAAGGTTCAGTGAAAGTGTAATCATTTTCCTTGTTCTACATGTGGATGACATATTGATCATGGGAAATGACATCTATGTTCTTCAATCAGTTAAAATTTAGTTATCTAAATAATTCTCTATGAAAGACCTTAGAGAAGCATCCTATATTTTGGGAATTAGTATATAAATACATAGATCTAACAGGTTGCTAGGTCTTTCGTAGTCTACATACATAGATAAAGTATTGAAAAGGTTCAATATGGATCTCTCTAAGAAAGGATTTATTCCTATGGTACATGGGAAGCACCTTTCTAAGTCTATGTGTCTTAAGACATGAAAGAATAGAGAGAACATGAAAAGAATACCATAAGCATATGTACTTAGGTCTATCATTTATGCTATCTTATATATGCATCCTGGTGTAGCATTTGCTTTGAGCGTTACAAGCAGATTCTAATATAATTATGGAGAGGTACACTGAAATGCAATCAAGAATATGCTTAAGTAGTTGATAAGGACTAAGGATATTCTTAGTATATGGAGAGGGTGTGTAGACACCGGGTCCTGAGTCCGGCATAAAATGAAAATGGTAATTTTGGATCCTTGATAATTCCCTCCAAAAAAAATAATAAAAATTAAAAATTAAAAAAAATATATAAATATGTGTGTGTGAAATTAGGTAACTAATTAGTTGATGTTGTTAGTTAATTAAGTAATTAATATTATTGTGTGATGAAAGTGCATGTAAAATATAAATCTAAAGTGTATAATTAATTAGATAAAATATAAATATACATGATAATTGATTAATTATTGTAATGTTTAATTAATGATTAATTGTGCATGGTTAACTATATTAATATGTAATGTTTAATTATTTAATGTATTAATGTGATATGTGTAATTGATATATAATGTTTGATTAATTAGTATATGTATGTGTGTGTATGTATTAATTAAAGAAAAGGAGGAAATTACATTGATAACCCTTAACCCTAAATATGGGGAATAAAAAGAAGAAGATGAGCAAAAATTGACGGGGGCCGGCTGGAACAAGAAAAGAAATAGGAAAAAGAAATAGAAAAGAGAGAAGAGAGAAGAGAGAGCAAGAGGAGCCGGCCAAAGAAAAAGAAAGAAAAAGGAAAGAAAAAGAAAGGAAAGAAGAGAGGAAGAGCAGACCCAGGCCAACCAAACGTCGGACCGGAGAGAAGAAAAAGGGGAAAGGAGAGAGAGAGAAGGAGTCGCCTCCGCCGGCCACCTCCGACACCGGATTCAGGCACGCGCCCCACCGGAAGAACCGCCACATCCGGCCGCACCCCGTCGTAGCCACCGTTTCTCCATCGGACTCCGACAGCCGGCGCGTGAGGGAGAAGGACCCGGACCGCTTTATCGCGTTTTTCGTCGAGCTAGCAGCTCCGTTCGGCGCGTGACCACCGGCGCTGGACTGCCGACGATGCGATCTACAAGGTGGTGAAGGAGGTGTCGTCAACCACCGCTCCGGCGAAGCTCCGGCGGCCCTCCGGTGACTACTCTCTCTCTCTCTCATTTTATATTATTATTATTTATTATTTATATATAATTATATATATATTAATATTCTGTTTTTTTATTATTTTATTATTTATTTAATTTTCTGTTATATTATATTAATATTATTATTATTAATATATTTATTACTTATTATTATTATTATCATTAATATTATTATTGTCTAATTTGTGTTAATTTTATGTATATTATTATTTAATTGATTTGTGATTATTATTTAATTTTATGTTTTATTATTATTATAATTATTGATTATTGTTATTATTGTTGTTATTTGCTTATGCAATTATTTATGTATTCATTTAATTATTTATTTAGAAATATGTAATTTTATATTATTATATGTATTTGTGGTCTGTAATAATAAAATGATTTTCGACCGCTACTAAAAAGAACCACCACACAAATGTTTTCTGCTAAAAAGAATGTTTGCTAAATAAAACTGGACCAATGTCCTATTTTTACCAAATAAAACCATCACATAAAAATTGTTTTCCATAATGAATGCATGCGAGGACCAATGTCCTCATTGTTAATGAATAACCCGTTTTATGCATGTATTGCACATTTATAAATGAGGGTTGTATTCTGCCCTTAGTATTATTGTAAATTTATTTCATGCTTTAATGCTATTTTATCTTATGCTGGATGAATGCGCTTTCATTTAACTTGCATTGTGTGGAGAGAGAGCGAACTAATAAATTCAAAACTCAATTGTAAACTTAATTAAGGTACGAATAAATGAGAAGTCCCGAACCCTGCTCTGGTCTTTGGGCTCAAGAGGCTAGAGGTTATCCTCCAAGACACCTCTTGTGTCACGAGACTTAGACGTTAATCCTAGGCCTCATGGCCCAATATGGATAAAATGCGCAAGTCTTAGGCTCTCCGAGGCGAGAGAAACTTTTCCAATGTTCTATTGGGTGGCGACTCCATGAAACCTCTTTGTTGCCCAACATAGACGCACTTGCGATTTATCGCAAGCTGTTGACGGACCCACAATTGCCCGATCGCCCTCGAGCGGGCGGTCAGAATGGGCGGCCGCGGGGATCCGGCGCGCGTCACAGTGGCGACTCCGCTGGGGACGTATTTGAGACTTCGATTCGAAAGTATCTTGATTAAAATTTATAATTAAGTTTTAGTTTATTAAATTCACTTTCCCTCAAAATTTGCATTGCATCGCATTAGAGCCTTAGATCTATGCTAGTTTGGTCCCTCTATCAGCCCCGATGCGTTCCTAAAGCACGACCTCATTTTCACTCAATTTGGGGAAGTGTTAAGGATAATCACCAGCCCAAGTCTCGTACCATCAAGGTATATCAAATGGTGACCCGATCGGTCGTTACGCTCGTGATGAGTTAGACCCGTCGGCAGGGATCATGCTTGGGTAGCCCTAAAGTAACACCACCTTTTGACCAAAGCACATATAATGGCAAATAGAAACTTCCACTAGGTGACATGTACCATAATATCGTGCTTGCTATTTGGGCCGTCATATATTGAACAAAATCAATTGAATCAGATGATTTTCATCAAAGGCTTTCATGCCCCGATGGGCCCATCTTGATTTAATCGAATTGTTTAAATATATAATGGCCAAACATCCACTCGCATGTGCTTTAAAATAAGAGTTGTTATGGTGTCGGTTTTTTTTTACCGTGCACTATACGCGTTCATTGGGTTCCCTGTTAACCCTTGGATAAATCCCGCCTAGGAAAGAGACCGCACGACCCCATGTGTGGGAGAAATAAGGTCGGAAGGATCTATCTGCTTGCATGTGGCTGTGAATGCTGCATAACATGCACATACATCACATGTCATTCATGTAAAAAAAAAAATCAATCAAAAATAAAAAAATATATAAAATATAAAAAAAAATAAAAAATACATTTCATATTGTGTATATATCCTTTTGCCTACATATTATTTTTTTCATACATATACAATCACGTGTATATTTATTTTCATGCATTGCATCGCATAATTGCAATTTATTGATTTTTTCACTTCATCCGCACAATTTAGATCATGCATTGTATATTATCATGCACGCATCATTCTAACAATTTAAATTTTCAGCCATCATAAATTCATTCAAGTGGATTAGAGGTCCTGACGGTCGATTAGTAAGGACAGACTCGCCCTTTGGATTGCTCGAATTAGTGCTTGATTGGGATCTTGAGACACTCTCAGAATCTAGTACCTCATCCTCATGATTCACGAGCACCTACTATCTCACAACCACTTGCTGATCCACGATAACCAATAGCCCATGCTGGAGGCAAGTTGAACTGCCTGCTGGTGGAGAGACTCTTTTTATTGGCAATGCTCGTCAGCCTATTAATGAGCATGAAGCTGCGACACTTATTGAGCTAAGAAGGGCAAGAGTTTATAATCCCGAGGAGGATTTTGTGGAAGAAGATGAGATTGAGGACATAGCAGCCCACCAACGCGGGCCATTTAACAGATCAATGCTAAATTTTGAGGGACTGAATTCAAGATCTGATCAACAATAAAGAAATTGTTGACCCAAAGAAGAAGGGGAAATAAAAGCTGATGACGGATGAACAATGTTTTTGTGTATTTGTATATTATTTCTAATGATTTCATTTCTTATGATCATGATACATTCATTCATTTTGACATTAATTCAATCAATACTACTACATTTAATCTTGGAACTTTGGAAAATCCAAAGAAAATTTTGATAGCATATGATATAACTCCTGAAGAGAGAGAGAGAGAGAGTCAGAGAGAAAATAAAAATAAGAAAGAAAAAACTAGTTGCAATTAGGAGATTGGATGAAAACTCACTAAGAGCACTAGAACCTTTCTGATTACCCGTCAAAGCGATCTCTGGATAAGACAGAACTTGGAAAATGATTTAGGCAATCTTTTCTTTATATAGCTCTCTAAATAACTATTTCCTACCCTTGTTCTGCAATCGCTTGCTAGCCCATTGAGCCTTTTTGCAGGTATGCTGAATGCGTACCAATTTTGTTGTTACACACATTAAAACTACCCCCTCGCCTAAAATGATTTTGGCTTCCCCTTAGAAGAGTGGCCGCTCTAAAACTGATGGATGTACATTTGAACAATTCTATGGACTATTAAAAATTGCCTTGATAAGAGCAAGTTCAGACTTTGGAAAGAGGGTTTAGTCATGCATGAAAGGCATGAGCTCAAAAAAAAAGAAGCGAAAAGCGAAAAATCCAAAAAGAAAAAATAAATGAAAAAAAAAGAGAAAGAAAAAGAAGCAAAGAAAACAAAAAGCAAAAAAGAAGAATAAAAAAGAGAGATCAAAATGGTGACCAATTGACCAATTTCAATGATTGCCCTTCTGATCTCAAGGAGCTAGAATGTTATCGAGTCCAAAAAAAAAAATCCTTTGTATATACAACTGAGCTGAGAACGGTTCATCCATCAGCCGAGTGAATATCGCGGCCATTTTTCTCTAGCGACCTGATCTTTCTTTGACAACCATCTACCTAAACCTGAAATTACAACCAAAGTAAGACCTTTTGATTATGGGTTCAGTCTTATCCAAATAGCGGAGATGACCTTCTAAAAAGGTTTGGTACGTAAGAAGAGGCCTATGGTGTTTCTTGAGCTTCAAGCGAGAAGCCATGAGTGCATTCATGCATTCGAGTTAAGTCTTGTCTCCGACGTTGCTTCTAGAATTTGTATTCAAAAGATTAAATGAGAGCAGAGAGAAAATATTCAATCTTGAGAATCAAAGAGAGAGCTGATTGATAACAGGAGTTTGATGCTTTCAAGATCCATCATGAGATTAGATGAGGTTTTGTATCTTGAGATTAATGCCAAATAATGATCATATATTATGAAATCAAATTGAAATATGTGCATTTATGCAATGGTATTGATGTAACCAGAATAGTTCATCTGATGTATGAAAGGAAAAAAAAAGAAAGAAAAATAAAAAAAAAAAGAAAAAAGAAAAAAATGGCCGTTAGAGATGAAAACCATAATTGGCGCTCTAAGCAAAAGTTAGGCCAAAGGACAGGGTGAAAACCTGAAAATAGGCAGTCTGTCCTAAAAAAAAAAGAAAAAAAAGAAAAAAAAAGAAAAGCCGCTGGATTGGGTTGGGTCCATTTCAGGCAAAAAATAAGGCACAGGGTCATGTGAAAATCCGAAAGGACGCATTTCCCGCCAAGAAAAGCTAGTGTGAAAATCCACAAGGGACGCACTACCTTAAAATAATGACTACAGGTTTCAGACGAGAACCTCATAATCCCCAAAGAGCATGAAATTCAAAGGCAATTCCAGAAGGCACTGATCTTACTGCAAATTGCAATCAAATCGGCTGTCGCCTCCAAATCCACTTAGATGAATTTTTATACTGCATTGCTGCACACGCATGCATCTCACGTGCATACTCACAATTTTTTCTGTATATCTGCCTTTCTAAGTCTTGCAGAAAAAGAGACTCGATGCGGACACCGGCAGAAACCGAGTGACGACATCATTCCAAACATCAATCATAATCAAACCCAAGACCTCTCAAGGGGCAGTTCTCAACCCAAGACCTCTCAGGGGGCAGTTATCAAACCCAAGACCTCTCAGGGGGCAGTTCTCATCCAAAGACCTCTCAGGAGGCACGTAATCAAACCCAAGACCTCTCAGGGGGCAGATCTCAACCAAAGACCTCTCAGGGGGCACATAATCAAATCCAAGACCTCTCAGGGGGCAGTTCTCAACCAAAGACCTCTCAGGGGGCACACAATCAAATCCAAGACCTCTCAGGGGGCAGTTATCAAACCCAAGACCTCTCAGGGGGCAGTTCTCATCCCAAGACCTCTCAGGGGCACATAATCAAATCCAAGACCTCTCAGGGGCACATAATCAAATCCAAGACCTCTCAAGGGGCAGATCTCAACCCAAGACCTCTCAGGGGGCAACCACTTCTCAAAGGGCTCATAGACAGCACCACTTCATCATCAAATCAAAGGGTTAGCACGATGGTGGCACTACCACTCTGAGGAGGGTTAGCACGACCACGGCACTACCACTTCATCATCAAATCGAAGGGTTAGCACGATGGCGGCACTACCACTCTTAGGAGGGTTAGCACGACCACGACACTACCACTTTATCAAATTCTCAAAGTCCTCTGAGGAGGCAAAATCTCAAAGTCCTCTGAGGAGGCAAATTATCTAAGTCCTCTGAGGAGGCAAAAATCTCAAAGTCCTCTGAGGAGGTAAAATCTCCAAAGTCCTCTGAGGAGGCAAATTTCCCAAAGTCCTCTGAGGAGGCAAAATCTCAAAGCCCTCTGAGGAGGCAAAATCTCAAAGTCCTCTGAGGAGGCAAATTCTCTAAGTCCTCTGAGGAGGCAAATCTCAAAGTCCTCTGAGGAGGCAAATTCTCTAAGTCCTCTGAGGAGGCAAATCTCAAAGTCCTCTGAGGAGGCAAAAATCTCAAAGTCCTCTGAGGAGGCAAAATCCTGAAGTCCTCTGAGGAGGCAAAATCTCCAAGTCCTCTGAGGAGGCAAAACTCTCGGCAAGAAGGCAAGGTCTCCGCCACAGGTATGTAATCCCTTCTCTCTTCTCTTTGAATTTTGGCTCACCTAGGTGTCTATGCACTAGCTTCTCCAAAATTGGGGGCAACTGTAGACACCGGGTCCCGAGTCCGGCATAAAATGAAAATGGTAATTTTGGATCCTTGATAATTCCCTCCAAAAAAAATAATAAAAATTAAAAATTAAAAAAAATATAAATATGTGTGTGTGAAATTAGGTAACTAATTAGTTGATGTTGTTAGTTAATTAAGTAATTAATATTATTGTGTGATGAAAGTGCATGTAAAATATAAATCTAAAGTGTATAATTAATTAGATAAAATATAAATATACATGATAATTGATTAATTATTGTAATGTTTAATTAATGATTAATTGTGCATGGTTAACTATATTAATATGTAATGTTTAATTATTTAATGTATTAATGTGATATGTGTAATTGATATATAATGTTTGATTAATTAGTATATGTATGTGTGTGTATGTATTAATTAAAGAAAAGGAGGAAATTACATTGATAACCCTTAACCCTAAATATGGGGAATAAAAAGAAGAAGATGAGCAAAAATTGACGGGGGTCGGCAGATCAAAAGAAAGAGAAGCAAAAGAAAGAAAGAAAAAGAAAGAAAAAGGAAAGAAAAAGAAAGGAAAGAAGAGAGGAAGAGCAGACCCAGGCCAACCAAACGCCGGACCGGAGAGAAGAAAAAGGGGAAAGGAGAGAGAGAGAAGGCGTCGCCTCCGCCGGCCACCTCCGACGCCGGATTCAGGCACGCGCCCCACCGGAAGAACCGCTACATCCGGCCGCACCCCGTCGTAGCCGCCGTTTCTCCATCGGACTCCGGCAGCCGGCACGTGAGGGAGAAGGACTCGGACCGCTTTATCGCGTTTTCCGGCGAGCTAGCAGCTCCGTTCGGCGCGTGACCACCGGCGCTGGACTCCCGACGATGCGATCTACAAGGTGGTGAAGGAGGTGTCGTCAACCGCCGCTCCGGCGAAGCTCCGGTGACTACTCTCTCTCTCATTTTATATTATTATTATTTATTATTTATATATAATTATATATATATATATTAATATTCTGTTTTTTATTATTTTATTATTTATTTAATTTTCTGTTATATTATATTAATATTATTATTATTAATATATTTATTACTTATTATTATTATTATCATTAATATTATTATTGTCTAATTTGTGTTAATTTTATGTATATTATTATTTAATTGATTTGTGATTATTATTTAATTTTATGTTTTATTATTATTATAATTATTGATTATTGTTATTATTGTTGTTATTTGCTTATGCAATTATTTATGTATTCATTTAATTATTTATTTAGAAATATGTAATTTTATATTATTATATGTATTTGTGGTCTGTAATAATAAAATAATTTTCGACCGCTACTAAAAAGAACCACCACACAAATGTTTTCTGCTAAAAAGAATGTTTGCTAAATAAAACTGGACCAATGTCCTATTTTTACTAAATAAAACCATCACATAAAAATTGTTTTCCATAATGAATGCATGCGAGGACCAATGTCCTCATTGTTAATGAATAACCCGTTTTATGCATGTATTGCACATTTATAAATGAGGGTTGTATTCTGCCCTTAGTATTATTGTAAATTTATTTCATGCTTTAATGCTATTTTATCTTATGCTGGATGAATGCGCTTTAATTTAACTTGCATTGTGTGGAGAGAGAGCGAACTAATAAATTCAAAACTCAATTGTAAACTTAATTAAGGTACGAATAAATGAGAAGTCCCGAACCCTGCTCTGGTCTTTGGGCTCAAGAGGCTAGAGGTTATCCTCCAAGACACCTCTTGTGTCACGAGACTTAGACGTTAATCCTAGGCCTCATGGCCCAATATGGATAAAATGCGCAAGTCTTAGGCTCTCCGAGGCGAGAGAAACTTTCCCAATGTTCTATTGGGTGGCGACTCCATGAAACCTCTTTGTTGCCCAACATAGACGCACTTGCGATTTATCGCAAGCTGTTGACGGACCCACAATTGCCCGATCGCCCTCGAGCGGGCGGTCAGAATGGGCGGCCGCGGGGATCCGGCGCGCGCCACAGGGTGATTTACTAGTAAATAGGTATACTGATGCCAGCTTTTAATCAGATAAGGAAGATTGTAAATCATAGTCAGGTTTTGTGTTCATAATGGAAAGAGAAGCAGTCAGTTGGAAGAGTTCCAAATAAGAAATGATTGCTGATTCTACTACAGAAGCTGAGTACATTACTGCTTCAGAGGTAACTAAGGAAGCAGTATGGATCAAGAAGTTCATTACTGAACTACGTATGGTCCTTAGCATTATTGATCCAATACCTTTGTATTGTAATAACAATGGAGCCATTGCATGATCAAAGGAACCATGGTCTCATCAGCGATCCAACCATGTTTTCAGACACTACCATCTCATCCGGGAGATAATAGCAAAATAAGATGTGAAGATAAAAAGGGTCCCCATAGATGACAATGTTACTGACCCTCTCACTAAGGCACTATCCCAAAATAAATACAATCACCACGTAGATAGTATGGGCTTAAAACGCATGAGTGATTTGCTTTAGTGTAAGTGGAAGATTGTTGGGAGTATGTTCTAGAGCCCATGTAGAATAGGGAATTATATCATGTATATGAACTCGAAGTTTATTCATAAAAAGGTAATTTACATTTATTAATGCTATGTTATGACTACCTATTGCTTGACATCATGTCTTAAATTAATAAATGTAGTCCTTGGTATTATAAACATAATGCAAAGGCAATCATGAAAATTTTTATGATGTGAGATGCCTATTGCATGTAAATGTGTTAATACCTAAATATCTCTAGTTATAGTATTAACAAGACAGGACATTGTTAATTCGAATAGACTAGCACATGCTATGCTTCTTGAATGGTTCAAGCAACTGTTCTGATAAACGTGATCATAGAGATGATCAAATCTGACATGTGAATGTTTGTTAAAAGAATAAGTACATTAGAGACCTGCTATGAGAATCCTCACATGGATATTAAATCTATATCAGTGAGGAATCTCTACATAGCAGTTGTGCAACTATCCTCAGACTTAAGATTACCAAAGTTATCTTAAATAATGAGTGATATATTTTATCTCTATAACTACTTATCTCCATCGAGGGGTAAACATAGTTAGGAGGTTGGGTATATCATGTCTTACTTCAAGATAGTTGAGTGATCAATAAAGGATTCACCATCCCAAATTTATTATGGGAGTTTTCTCACAAGTTCAATAATACCATTGTTCAAAAAATATCTAGCTAGAGTAG
This sequence comes from Excoecaria cochinchinensis, assembly GCA_947683425.1. NCBI lineage: Eukaryota > Viridiplantae > Streptophyta > Magnoliopsida > Malpighiales > Euphorbiaceae > Excoecaria > Excoecaria cochinchinensis. The sequence goes on from CANTUQ010000092.1 coordinate 36,115,403, forward strand.
AATGCCAAGGTGGATAAGATGCACAATGGGTATTTTGAGAATAATGGTTAAATTATTAGAACAACTTTATTTAGGTTCATATGAGTTGACAAAATCTATACTCAAAACCTAAATGAGATAAAGTGTGGTGAAAGGAGTAATTGCACGGTAATTATTCTATAGAAGGGTTCAGTCAAAACCATTTAACTTATAATCATGATACTTGACTAGAAGCCTCCCATGATTTGTACATGAATAAAAATATAAATATTAATTAGAAAATTAATATAATGGTTTAAAAAGTTTAAATCGTGTAGTTTATTAATTGCAATTATGTATGTATTGCCAATTGGATCTAAAAACCCAATGGATCACACACCTATAGAGAAAGGGTAAAATGGTAAAAATACATAAAATAATAATATTTGATATTATTATGGAATGGGTGATTAGCTCTCGTGCAAGTGGGAGATTGTTGGATATATGCCCTGGCCATTTGGATAGACGAAATAATAAGGAAATAATTAATTAAAGAAATTTAATTAATTATGCATGCACATAAAAAAAATCCCTAGAAAAGTCCGCGAAATTTTGTACACATGGTTTGTAAAATTGAGCTAGTCCATTTTAATCCAAAATGAAATATTATTAAACTATAAATGTTATAGGACAAAAATAATATTTTTGGATCAAAATGGAGAATTAATTTCAAGCCCATAAGGAAAAGGTTCTGCTCATAAGCACTTTGGGAGTGTCTTCTACACAGGGTCTCAATAGAGGCCCTTAATGGCCTATTTCTTGGACTAAATTAAATTAAATATAATTTGTAAGTGTTATGGACCTTGCATATTTAATTGATTGGATTTGGAATCCATTTGGGTAATTAAATCAAAGTCCGTACAGAAAAACCCAGTCTGCTTACTTCTACCCAGAGCCTTATAGTGGAAGCTCATAATGGATTTAATTAAATAAATTTATTTAATTAATTAAGAGTTAATTAATAATTAATATTTTAGCTTTTATATAGTTCTAATCCTACTAGAGTTCTGCTTTTGACTTATAGAGTAAAAGCAGTAGTAAGATAAGGACAGAATTAGAGAATTATAGAAAAATCATAACTCTCATTTTTCTCCGTATCTTGGTCGAAATATATCACTAGTCTCTTTAGGATTTTGACAACCCCTCTGTACCTCATCTTGGTTCATTTGTCTTTCTTTTTCTGGTGTGGATAATTTGGAGATGTTCAAAAGTTTAGATATTGTGGTTTGCGACAACTCGGTGGAAGGAAAATCAACTGATCAACAAAACTCCACAGGTAATTTTTCAACTTTTAGTTAGCTAATATAATTTCATCGCAAATATTTAATTTAGTTTGATTAAAAAAATTTAAATTCTGCTATGTATATGATGCATGTAACCAAATTAATTCCAATATAGCAAACAGTTGGAACTAACAAAAATAAAACTGCATTAATCTCATAATGATGAGGTTGCAAAAAGAATTCCATTAATAGTTAATTTTGTTTTTTTGAGGGAAAATGTTGCGTCCTGTCTCCTGTATGAATTTGGAGCCATTTTTGTAAAGATTTAGCATAGTTTTTTTTTTGGCATTTTAGCATTCTCCTTTCTTTTACGTGATTTCAACGTGTAAAATATATTTTTATTTCTTTTACAACTAAAAATAAAAATAAATGAGTTTAAAATAAGTATGGGTCGGTTAATTTATTTAAATAAAAAATTGTTCATTAACTTATACTCATGGTTTTCTTTTTAAGCATCACTTTTGGCCCAAATAAATGAACAATTTCCGGAAGCATGCCCAATTTCGGCCAAAAAATAATCTCTATATAGAAATTTTTTGAAAATGGAATAATTTTTGTAAAATTTTAGAAAAATAGTGCTATAGTAAAATTATTTAGAAAAATAGTGTATCAAAAACCGTTAGTGAGAACGCTACTTCCTAACTGAGTAGGTCGGCAGGGGGCAGATTTTTTTTTTATCAAAATTGACATCACGTTGTGCTAATTTTTTACCGTCAAAATTTTGAAAAGCCAATTTTTAAATAGAACAACAAAAATGAAGAAAAAAAAATTTGAAAAATAAAGAAAAATCAGGATGCATGTTCTATTGCATCACCCTTCAAAGAATAATAACAACATTGAGCATAGCAATTGAAACTAGCTCAAAAAAAACACAATCTAATTCAAAAAATTAAGAAAGAAAAAAAAAAAAAGCACATGTAATCAAATAAAACTTACAAAAAAGGCAAAGAAGTATAAACCCAATAATGGTAGTGGCTAGAGAAAAAAATCGACAAAAATTATTCAGTGAGAGGAAGAAACTGCAGAAAAAATTAACAACGGAGACAAAAGGGAGAACTGGACTTATATATAATGAAAAAAAAAAAAAGAACTTAGAAGGAAAAAAACCAAAACAAATAAGTAAAAACAAGAAATGAGGATTTTTATTAGAATCTTAGATTAGATAGAAAGCAATTGGAAAATTGTGCAGCGAGGAAATCTGACAAAATTTCAGAAGGATTGACATATCTATTTATAGCTTATTCAATTGTGTTAAATTATTTTCGTTTAATTGTGTATACTTAGTATTATATTTGTTTAATTTTGCCATGTAGTCATTATATTATTATACCTTTTATTATGTATTTCACTTTTTGTACTATTTTAAGTATGTTTTGCACTTGTAATGGGGTTTTTTTTTAGTTTGGTGTGAAATGGATAAATATTAGTGAGAGTGGTGCTACAGGAAAAATAATTAGGGATTTAGTGTGCCAAAAAACGGCAAACTTATAGCCGTTTTCTGAAATGGAGGGGCCCACGGGGATTGGCGGATATTGTGCCAGAAAACGGCACCAAAATTTGCCGTTTTCTGGCAGGTTGCTTTTTATTTTTTTAATTTTCCAGGCGCAAAACGGCACCGTTTTGCGCCTGGAGAGAGGCGTCAGAAAACGGCAATAAATATTGCCGTTTTCTGACTTATTCAAACGGCGCCGTTTCAATATTCGACATCGAATAATTGAGGGAGTTTCATCGAATATTGGGGGTGGGCCAGGCGGACAGAAAACGGCACTTTTATGTGACGTTTTCTGTCTTGAAGCGGACAGAAAACGGCACATAAAAGTGCCGTTTTCTGACTTCATTCTGCAGCGCACACGGGAACTACTGTGCGCTGCAGCTTATCAGACCCGTGCCCTCTGTAAGGCACGGGTCTTCATAGGTAAATGTAAAATGGTTTGTTTTTTAATTTTTTTTTTATTAAAATTGCCTATAAAAAGCCATCATAGTTCCATTTGCAACTTTTAGGAATCTGAAATTGAAAGGTAAGGTTTATAAGTTATTACTTTCGTTGGATACTTAAGTATATTATTTTAAAGAAGTTTTTGATCGTATAGTTAATAATTTCATGAAATTAATATTAGATAATATTTTAGTTGTTAGCTAATATTTTAGCATTTGAACATTATAGTTTAATTTTGATGTAAATATGTAATGAAGTTGTTATTCCTGAAATTAAAAATACTATTACATTAATGTGATGAATTTGACTTACATAAATTTATGTTTTGAAATGCAGGCGGATTATATTGAGAAGCAGTATTTTGTTCAGCATTTTGAAGTTAAGTTTTTGCTTATTTGTAATTAATAAATAATATTGTAGTTGTGAGATAATACTTTAATTGTTAGGTAATATGGCATGAAAAAATTAGTAGTTAATATATTGTCATTTGAATATTTTAGGTTTAGGTTGAACAAAATATATTAATAAGTTGGTATCGTTGAATTAAAAAATATTGTTACGTTAATATTTCGAATATGACTAACATAATTTTATGTTTAAAAATGCAGGACGTTTGGGTTGTAAAATTTAATTTTTCTTCAGCATTAAGAAGGTAAGATTTTGCTGTCTATTTAGTACTAAATAAAAGTTAATGATGGAAAAATTAATAAATTTGTAATGTAGGTTTGTTTAATAAGTAAATTTATTTTTTTGATACTTTATCGCGTATAATCAATTTAGAAAACGTATAATATAACAGCGTAAAATTTACCAACGTGAAATATTTAAATGATAAAAACAAATTTTATGTTGCATATTTTAATGTAATTTTAATATTATAGATGGTGCGAACGTTTTTAACTCCTAGAGCGATGAGGGGTGATTTGGCGGAGGCAATAGTTAAGATGAAATGGGATGATTTGTATTGCAGCCGAATTGAAATTGGAATGACAATGTCGGAGTACTTCGTTCAAATGAATAAAAAATTACAGGATATTATAATGCACGGATATCCAATGACGGAGGCTAAAAAAGTTGAGGCAATTTGGATGACGGTGCCACTAATTTTGATGCCAGTCATTATGAGAATTTGGAAAATGGATGACGTGACAAAATATGAGGAAGTTGTTTTTATATTTTTAAAAAATGTATATGGAATTAGTGAAAAAGAATTTTTAAAAGTTAGGGATACAATACCAGTACCCCAAATAACTTATTGTAGGTGGCGTAATTATAATTTATGGCCTAAACATTATGTCCATTAGATCGTGAGAAGGGAAAAAAATGTAATTGTTGTTTGATTTTGTAATATTATTGATGTTCGAAGAATGGTGTTTATTATAATTTAGCAATGTTAAGTATTTTTTAGAATGGTAATATGTATTTAAACTTTTTTTTTGTAATATTATAGAAAATGTAATGTAATATATATTCGAAAATGGTATAATAAAATATCGGAGTGGTGTAAATTGTCTTTTAATTTGTGTTATCTATATGGGAAATTAAAATCAACGTGAACGATCATAAGATAGTAAAACGAATAAAACTTAATATACTTTTTAAAAGAAGTTAACATATATTATGAAAAAATTGATACAGTTGAGGACATGGATCGATATGTGGGAGCTGCACGAATTAATCCGGGTCCCATTAATAGGGAACTGCTGATTCATCAAGGGAGACACCGATCTGATGCAATTTGGAATAATTCGGTAATTATTTTGTTATAAATTTAACGTAAAGAGAAATATCTAATTTATTTGTGACTGTTGACCTTACGGCATGGCTTATTTTGTGAATGCTGAAGGCTGAGAGGGATTTGTTGAGGACCCGAAGGTGTAGTGTAGATGAGCACTATACGGCTATTGATCAAAGAATTATTCCTTATATAAGGGCAGCGGGTCTGTTGGGGCTAGTTAATATAGGAGTGGTGAGTTTAGATTGGAATTTAATTACATCACTTGTTGAGCGATGGCGACCGGAAACGCACACATTTCATCTGGCATGCGGTGAGGCGACAATTACCCTTCAAGATGTTGGAATTTTGACTGGTTTACCGATCGACGGTGAACCCGTGACGGGTCGATCAAATATGAATTGGCCAGCAATTTGTAATGAGCTACTAGGAGCAGTTCCAACTGAAAATAATATGCGTGGCGGGAAAGTAAAATTGACCTGGTTGGATGCTACCTTTAATGAGTTGCCTAACAATGCAACTCCGGAAGTCGTTCGACAGCATGCTCGGGCGTGGATGTTAAGATGTTTTGGCGGCATGTTATTTGCTTCGCAAAATGCTTCACTGGTTCACTTAATGTTCCTACCACTTTTAGCGGATTTAGAAAATGTAGGACAATACAGTTGGGGGTCGGCCTGTCTAGCATGGCTTTATAGAGATCTTTGTAGGGCAACGCGTCCCGATGCGAAGGGAGTTTCAGGATATCTTCAACTCCTACAGTTGTGGGCGTGGGAGAGGCTCCCCCAATTTCGACCGGAACATGTTCCGCCATATACGATAAATTCAAGCATGCCTTATGGATTCAGGTATACGTGTCATTGAGATAATTAATTAATTGACTTGAATTTATGAAATATTGGTAATAACTGATTTATTAGCAATTTGTTTTATTAGGTGGGCACAGCACGTCGAACCGCGCGTCATCCATATGCACAGGATGGAAACGAATACGTATTGAGAAATTTTGGATACGCAGTCAATAGAACAGGTGAAAATTGTAATATAATGCTTAATACATTTAGTTAAAAACTATAAATTATTGAACAATTATTTGTTTAATTTCATGTGTGTAACAGTTTGAATGGGAGCCCTATGCAAATATGATACAATTGCTTCCAGAATTTTGTAGAAGGGGCCAGTGCTGTTGGATGTCTGTTGTACCACTTATTTGCTTCCATATAATTGAGTAGCACCATCCAGACAGAGTAATGCGACAGTTTGGTTTTAACCAACCAATTCCATCTCCACCAATGGTACAAGATAACTTACATTCTATAGACTTGCGTGGACAAATTCAGGTGAATTGGGCTTTAGAATTTTCATCATTCATTAATGAGTGGACAAACCGTCATAATCGGGTTGTAATTGGGCAAGGGCAGAGAATTCATTTAAGCATTCGTTCTAAGTACATGCAGTGGTATGTACAACGAACAAGACGATGGATCAACTACTCTAATTCTGGTTCCCTCAAATGGATCATTCAAGTCAATCTCCTGGTCGTCATCCTCCGGATCTAAATTTGAAGAAATGTACCCATCATCGGGATCAGCTATGCCGCTACTTGCACCGTCTTGACATTCAACCCTTGAACTTATACCAATATTAAGTTCATTCTGCCCTCTAAACTCTCTTATTGGACTTGCATCTATCGTTTCCAAATCATCATTCCCTGCCCTCTGTGCAGGTTCCTCACACTGTCTAGCAAATACGGTCCCACTGCTACACGCAACATTTAACTCATCAAAAAATACATTTCTCTCATCCCCCATCGGAGTTGGATCTCCAGCGTTATCCCTATTCATGTCATCAACATCATTCACCACGTTATGTTCATCCCCAATTAGGATTTTTTCGGTCTCAATAATTAACTCCGCCACCGTATATCCAGGAAACATTACAAAATTTTCAAATATTTGATCTATGTCATCGTCGTCGGTAACATCCATAAGTGCCCAAGAATACGAGCCCTGACTGTTTACAGGACACTTATATATTACTCTACTAACCCTTACATCAACAGATAAATCCAATTTTACCGATATTTTATGAATAAGTTCCTGATATGTCAGTTTATTTCTAAGTTTCATTCGCCTCGACCGTCCTGATGAGCTTGACGTATCATACTGATAACCGGCCATACCCCATATTGACTGCCCCCCACTATGTAATATAAAGATGGCTTGAATCGACATTTTCGTCCTCCTACATTTAATGTAATGACATTTTACAATTAATCAATAATTTTAATCTCATCGTTGTTTACATACTACACATATTTTCATTTCCCTCGTAAATTAAATTATTTCATGCAACTAAATTTATTTAATCTAAATCATCTAATAATTTTATCCCAAAACTTTACAACAATATATATCACGATTATAAATTTATTCAATTAACTATACAACAATATATAATCGATAACTTTCATATCCTATTCAAATTATGTTTATAACTTAACACATGCTACTTAAATATGGCAAAAAAATAGCGATTTCATCCCTTATCCAATTCACATATTGACAACTACAAATTTATTCAATTGACTAAACAATAATATATAATCGATAACTATTATAATCCATTCATACATAATTTATATCACACATAAAAAAAATTAAACTGTTAAAATTATATTTGTACCTTTAATACAGCTTTTCTTATACCAGTGATTAAAATATGACAATAAAAATATTAAGCATGCACTCAAATATTATTAATATTATTATTATTATTATATGATTTATTCAATAAAAACATACCTTTTTTCTTTTCTTCACCGCAGCACTAACGCCTCAGTTATTTCAAATATTAAAACGAAATGAAGATGAAATAAATCTGTAAAGGATAAGAGAAACTACGCACAGCAAATATAAGAAAACTGCTTATGCAATTGAAAGTAAAAAAATAAAACAAATAGGAAGAGTGCATTTATAAAGATAAGAGGGAGAATTCAACTACATTATTAAATTTTACAGATCCATTATTAAATTTTACAGACCCGTGAAGCATCCCTTCACGGGTCTGATATGGTGCAGCGCACAGTAAGTTCTCACTGTGCGCTGCAGGGAATCATGACAGAAAACGGCACATTCATGTGCCGTTTTCTGACACGCAGAAAACGTCACTGCAATGTGCCATTTTCTGTCTGTCCTGGCCCACTCCCTTTCGATGTCGAATATTGAAACGGCGCCGTTTGAATAAGTCAGAAAACGGCAATATTTATTGCCGTTTTCTGACGCCTCTCTCCAGGCGCAACACGGTGCCGTTTTGCGCCTGGAAAATTAAAAAAATAAAAAGCAACCTGCCAGAAAACGGCAAATTTTGGTGCCGTTTTCTGGCACAATATCCGCCAATCCCCGTGGGCCCCTCCATTTCAGAAAACGGCTATAAGTTTGCCGTTTTTTGGCACACCAAATCCCTAATTATTTTTCCTGTAGCACCACTCTCACTAATATTTATCCATTTCACACCAAACTAAAAAAAAACCCCTTGTAATGCAATCCGCTCTGTTGTATCAAAAATTTATAATCATAAATATGCTTTGCACTTATGATTTAATTTGATCTCGTACATCAAAAATATGCGTTTATTTACCTTACTAAAATTCAAAACATATGAATAACTATATAGATGTGGGAATGTGGCCTTTATCATAAATCAAAAAAGGGAAGACATATGAAAATCAAATAAATAAATAATTAACTACTCATGTTGTAGCAATTGCTTTTTTTTTTTTTAACTCAGTACAATGTTTTATAATATTTTTATGTAATATTTTATTTTGCTAAAAATAAAGAAAATCCAAATTTCAAATTGATATATTTTAGTCATTTTTGAATTTTATTGTGTACAATTATCGTGAATTAATTTCATTTTCAAACCCCATGTGTAAAGTGTAATAAAAATAGTGTGAGAGAACACTACAAGTCTTTAGGACAATAAAATTTTAGTCTTTAGGACATGTAAGGTGCCTAACATCTTCCCCATGCATGATCCACTCTCGAATCCAATTTTAGTGTTGACCGTAAGTTTTTCGGTATCGAATTACACCTCTCCTATAACACCCTTATCTCTTTATTCTGTACATACGATTTAGCTTGCTTGGGCGATTACCATGATTGTTAGAGATACGCGATATATTAGATTATTGCAAAAAATGGATAATTTTTTCTTAACTTGCATTTCTAATTTATTTCCTTAGTCATAATTTCTTATGTTACTAATCACTTAAGTATAATTCCTATTAATATTCTTTTTATAACATTTGCCAATTGAACTATTACTGTTTTATTTACTATTCATTTGGTTAAAATTTTGGCGGCATAATGGCTATAAACCAAAACTATCCTCTTACAAATTAAACAATCCTTAGTCCCAAGAGGCACAACAGTCTAATAATATACAAATATAATCAACATCCCTATCATTCATAGTATCATAGCATTAATTCCACCCACATCACATAGGTCTATTATAGGTTTAAGCATTCATACATGTCCTTGCAATCCATTAATACATAACTAAACAAATAATCCAAAGCACATGACATATAAACACATACAAAAAGTCCTTCAATTCTTGCTTGTCAATCAGCTCTCAAAATCTCACTGTATGCTTGCTCAGGAGTTCCTAATTTGTACCTATACGTAGTCAAATAAAACTATGTGTAGAACATTTATTATACTCAGTGGTGGATACATATCCAAAATTTTCCGTTAAAATGCATGCATACATACACAAGGGCATAAGTATTATCATAATTAATCCTAACCAATTATACCAATATCATTTACATTACCATTATTAATATAAACATTATCTATTCTACGTTCACTACTAGAAAAATTGAAAATAGAGACGAAAATTTTTCCGTCTCTAAATGATTTTCGTCTCTAAATAGAGACGGAAAAATTTTCGTCTCTATTTTTCCGTCTCTATTTACCATATTTAGCGACGGATTTTGGATTCGGTCGCTAAAAATGGCGGGATTGATTTCCCTCCAAATTTAGAGACGGTATTTAGAGATGGAATAATTTTTCCGCCTCTAAATAAAGATGGAATCATGTTTCCGTCTCTAAAAATAGAGACATAATCATATTTCCGTCTCTATTTAGAGACGGAATAGATGTTCCATCTCTAAATAGAGACAGAACTTGATTTCCGTCTCTAAATAGAGACAAAAATTCTATTCCGTCTCTATTTTTAGAGATGGAATGTTATTTATGTCTCTCTTTAGAGACTAAAAATGTATTCCGTCTCTAATATATTCCGTCTCTATTTAGAGTAATTATGTCTCTAAATAGAGACGGAATGCGTATTTCGTCTCTATTTAGAGACGGGATTTTCGATTCCGTCTCTAAATTTCGAGGTTTTAAAAGAACCCCTTGCTTTCTTTTTTCCCCTCTTTCTTTTTCCCCTCTTCTTTCTTCCCCCCTCTCCCCCCTATTCCAAATCGGTGCCCCCTCCCTCCATTGCCCTCACTATCCGATCCCTCCACCGTCCGATCCCAGCGCCGCCGTCAAGTCGATGCCGGCGAGGTTTTTTTTTCCCCTATTTCCTTTTTTCCCCTCTTCTTTCTTTCCCCCCTCTCCTCTTGTTTCGCTACCCCCCACACCGTTCGTTGCCAATCGACGTCCGGTCCCCGCGCCACCGACGAGTCGACGCCAGCATCCTTCTTCGCCCCGTCGCGTGCTCCGGCATACCTCCTCCGGCGAGATCTGCATCAGGTTATATATATATATTTTTTAATTTTTTGAATTATTATATGTAATATTATATTTAAATGTAGAATAATTATATGTTGTTGTGTTTTTCTTGATGTAGTTTTTTTTTCTTGTATTTAAATTGTTTTATAAAATTTAATTGTTTTAGAATTTTATAGATTGGTTATGTAGTTGTTTCTTGTATTTAAATGTAATTTGAATTATAATTCTTGGAATGTGTATATTTGTTATGTTATTTGGATTTATTGACTTATATTATAATGGAATGTACCTTTTTTAGTGTTAAATTAGTGGTGTATGTTTGTAATTTATGTTATGTTAATATTATTTGTAATTGTGTTGTGTAGTGGATTTGTATGTGTTATGTAATTTGTATATTATTTGTGTACATATATAGTGTTTTCCGCGTGCAAATTATATTTGACTAAAATATTTATTATGTTAATATAATTTTTTCAAAATTGTGTCATGGTGTTAATGTTTTATTTTGGTATTTAATTGCGGTATATTAACTTTTTTGTTATATATATCTAATATTTTATTATGATTGTTATTATGTAGACATTTGATTTAAATATGTGAGATATGTGTGTTGTGTAATTTTATTTTTAATGAAAAAATTATTGTATTGTATGTATTGTTATTATAGTTCAAATATTATGGTATTAAATTTGTGTACATGTACTATTTTGGGGTGTATATATTTTTTTATGAATTTTATTATGTTGATATAGTTAGTTTTTTTTGTTTAACGGCATGCTTGTTAAAATTATATGTACTAATATTGGAAGAATGTGTTATATGTATGTATGTCTTAATTTTTTTTTTTGTGTATATTGTTTGTATTGTGTATAATGTGGCAAAATTGTTATCGTACTTAGTGTTGTGTAAATTTGTATTATGTTTAATTTCATTTGAATTATGTATTACGTATGTTTATAAACCGATAGATGACATCTATAAATTATATTATATTTGTGATTGCATGTACCCCTAACCGCTGCAACCAGTTCCGCAGCTAGCTGTTCTGTGCGCTTACCTGTTGCTTCACCGGACATAAGTTTGCTATGTACTTAAATTAGTTTGTTAATAATATGTAGATGTTTGAATTAAGTTATCTTAATTGGAAAATTTATTTCTATTAATATTGATTGTCCTGTCTATATATATTTCATGACCGTATTGTAATTTGACTGTAATTACCATGCGAAAAATGTTACTGTAATAACGTCATATAGAGCCCGTAGTGTGATGATTAAATTAAATTACAAATGTTGTAATGCTATATAGGTAATTGTGCTTGGTATTTTTTTTTTTGGACATTGTAAGGATAAATTCATAACTGCTGGTGAATTTATCCTTTTTATGCATGTTTGAGGAGGAAGGGGAAATTTAACATTGTATTGGTTTTGTTGTGGAGTTGAGATGTGTTGATTCTTTGTAGATGTGTTAAATTTGCTACTGTTTGATAGGGGGATAGGGACCCGTATAGGGAAAACTCTGTCCGTTTGTTCATATAATTTTTATTATTATAATTTACAAAAGTAAAGAAATTTAAGTATTAATTTAATTTTTATTATATTTTTTATTTAATTGACATTATTTATTATATTACTAATTAGGTAAAAAAAGTTAGGAAATAAATTGAAAGTGTTATATAGAGAATTGGATTGAAATAAAATATGATAATTGACACATGACGGTACTAACTATAAACTTATGATTTTTGCGCAACAGTTTAACAATAATGAGTAATATAGATAGAAGTTGGATGTATAGAAGAATAACGCCAGATGGTTACATTAATTTAGAGTTTGCTGAAGGAGTTCAAAACTTCATTGCGTACGCAAGCTCGCAACCTGCATACATGAACGGATCAAAAATTAGATGTCCATGCAAAAAGTACATACATAGGTGTTATCTTCCTACGGAGGAAGTGCATCTCCATTTGCTATAAAAGGGATTTGTTCCCAATTATTTCGAATGGACAAGGCATGGAGAGCTAATAATCTGTAGCACTTCTAGAAGTTCGAAATTTAGTCCAGGTGTTGTTGAATCTGAATGTCAAGGGGGGGCAGATGGTAAGACAAGCAATATATGTGGTGCAGAGAATCCCTATGTCCGAATGGTTTTTGAGGCAGCCGAGAATTCAATTCAGCCCAATTTAGTTAATGTCGAAGAAGAACCAGAAGCCAGAAATTTTTTTGACTTACTTAATGCAGCTGATCAGGAATTATGGCCAGGATGTGATAATATGACACAGTTGGGATCCGTTGCTCGAATATTAAACATCAAATTTGAAGGTCATATTTTTTATCACAGTTTAAATGAAATCCTATCTTGGTGCAATGAATCCTTGCCAGTGAATAATAATATGGTTGATAGTTTTTACGACATGAAGAAGTTGCTTCGAGGTCTTTGTTTGCCAGTGAAAAAAATTGATTGTTTTCAGCTAGGATGTATGATATTCTAGGGAGATGACGTGGAATTAATGCATTGCAAATTTTGTAATCAGACGAGGTTCAAGCCACCGAATTCTAATAGGAAGCAAAAATTAGTGCCATGGAAGCGGATAGATTATTTTCCTGTTACTCCAAGACTTCAGCGGCTATATTCCTCCGATGTGATGGCATCTCACATGAGATGGCATAATGAACATGAACAGACTGATGGAGTAATGAGCCATCCATCGAACGCCGTTGCATGGAAGCATTTCGACAATATTCACCCAGAGTTCGCTTCTAAAAGTAGAAATGTGAGGAGGTTTGTTATATATTTAGGGGAAACTCTGCCGAAATTTTATTAAATTATAAACAACAGTTATTGTGGTAGGAGTTATATTTGTATATGGTTGGCATTGAAATAGCAATACATATATATAAGTATTTTTGTGATTATTATACACTATGTTTGTTACAAATTTACGGAATAATCTATCCATTTGTTATTAACCTATATGTTGTTTACAGGAGTCTACTATGGGCCGGACACCTTATCCTCATGAATTATTTTTGCACACCCATACGCAAAATCATGACTGATATGAGCCTAAATAGCTCATATTTAATCCATGTTTTATGAGTGAAATATTAATTATGTGTAGTTAATTGTGTTAGAATTAGGTATGTTTTATGTGTTTGTGTGAGTTTTGTGTGTGTAGGAGAAAAGAGGAGAAAGGAGCAGAAAATGAGCTAAAGAAAAGGAGGTTTTGTCGTAAGCACGACATTGCCGCGAGCACGACAGAAGGCGCCAAGGAAGAGAGCAAAAGGAGGAGGAAGAAAGAGGAAAGAATCTGTCGCGACCAAAGAGCCTGTCGCGAGGTCGCATCAAAGCATGGAGAAAGCTAGCACGAGGAAAGTGAGCGAAGATTCAGGCGCGCACTATCGCGAGCGCGACAGAGAGGAACATTACACTGAATTTTTCAAACAATGCTTTGAAAAGGCATGACTTCTCACCAAGATTTGCAACTTTTTGAAGAGACACTTGAAGGAACATAATCTTTAGATGTTTATATATATTATTTTCAATTGTGAATGTTATATACAGAATTTTTTATTAAGTAGTTTTCTGCAGTTTTGAAGAACAGTTTTCTTTTCCTTAGTAAAATTTCTTAGTTAGTTTTTATGTTTTGAAGAAGAAGATCAAGGAGAGGAAAAATCTGTTACAAGAGTTTGGGAAAAGCGTTGAGAAATTTCTTTCTTATTCTCTTATCTTTTATTTCTTCTCTGTAAATTAATGAATATTACTTCAATAAATTTGAATCTTATTATTATTTTCTACTTCCATCTATTCTAAGAGTCTTTGAATGCAGAATTTCTATTAGTACAATTGTATGATTTTTATAAGTTAAGATAGAGTCGAGAGATCATTTTAACTTAAATCTAATAGATTTTCATTATCTATACATAACTAGAGAGATCAATATGTTGAGATAGTTGTTATAGGTTGTTAAATAATCTTAAAGTATGTAATTAGAGTTAACTAATTCATTAATGAGAATTAGGAGTTAGTGCTTTAAATGTATACTTTGAGCATTCTAATTCATGTCGAGAGAATGAGTTAGAAATATATTCCAACTTGGCTTGCATGAAAAGATGATTATTATTAATTGGATTGATGGATCAAGTTCATTATTTTAAGTTCTTCATTATATATTTTATCTTCTTTTGATTATCAATAATTCGGTTGAATTTAAGTGCATAATTAAGTAGTTAAACATTAACCTACCATTAATGATCATTGTAAACAAGATTAAAATCAAGTAGTAATAGTGAGTAAAAATCACATTCCTCGTGGGATCGACATCTTTTGTACTATTTCGGTACAACGTATACTTGCGGAAATTAGCACCTATAAAATATGCTAACAATGACGGTGTGACATTCATCAGCGACCGAGCTAGACAAGTTCATGTATGTTAATTTCAAAACTTATTATTTATTTTGTTATAACTTTTTAGTTTCATTTTACTACTACATAACATTCGAATAATTTTATTATAGGAGCGAGTAGTAGAGAGTCTTCAGAGTCAGCAGGCGGACGGCGATAATGTAGACCATGCTCAAGTATATTACGACGCACCTGGCGGTAGGGACCGCCGGGGACGGGTCTTCGATTTGGGATCCTATGCGAATGTTTGCTATTCACACGCTTCACCATCCTCCACGGCTATGGCTAGTAGGCTTGCGGCAACTACTAATGAGGTCATTGAGCTTCGCAGCACGGTCGACGTATTAATGAACCGTATTAATAGGCTAGAGGACTTCATTAGCCGCAGATTACCCGCTGATACGCAAGAACTGTCTGCTGATTGTCCGCATTCACCTCCACCTTAGTTATTATTTTTATATTTGTCAGACTCGTTTATTTGTATTGTCACTAAATTTTATATATATTAATACATTTTGAAATACATTTTTTTTAAAAATCTGTTTAGTGTTTATTTAATATTTGTTTCTTTATATAAATTAAGGCAATTTTAAATTTAATATTATTTATTATTTAATATTAAAAAAAATCCTTTAAAAATTAGAGACGAAAATTCGTTTTCATTCTCTAAAAATAGAGACGGAAAAACCATTTCCGTCTCTAATTTTTAGAGACGAAAAATAGTTTCCGTCTCTAAAAATAGAGATGGAAGATTTTTCCGTCTCTATTTTTAGAGACGAAATTCACTTTCCATCTCTAAAAATAGAGACGAAAAAACCATTTCCTTCTCTATTTTTAGAGACGGAAATCAGTTTCCGTCTCTAAAAATAGAGACGAAAATTTTTGGTTGCTATTTTTAGCAACCGACCAAATAGAGACGGAAATTTTCCGTCTCTATTTTTGATTAGAGATGGAATTCCGTCTCTATTTTTCTGATTTCTTGTAGTACCATTATTAACAATTAACATTATTATTATGGACATTATTATTTATATTATTATTATTTCAAATAAACATTTATTTAATCTTTATGTCCATATTTATTCTATAGTTACACTTATTATCTACAATTTCCATCAAGTTACAATTTAATCCCTTTATTAAGCATATTATAGACAATTTGCACTTTAGTCCTTTAATTCCATCCAAATTATGACTTTGCCCTCCATTATCACAATAATTATAATTATGCCATTTCTTAATTACATTTTACACCAAACCCATTATTTATCATGTAAAATTACCATTTAGTCCCTAAATATAACTTTTATATCAAATTACCTTTTTAGCCTTTATTTTATAACCATTTTACCTAATTTACCATTTGGTCACTTATTTTTTAAAATCTTTGCAATTTAGTCCTTTCTCACTCCATTTCCTCTTATTAGTACTCATTCACTCATTTTAATTCATTTTCATTATTTTGCTCCTAGTATCAATCTGGTAGAAGTCTTTAAATCGGATACATGGAACGTGAATCCATAAGAGAATAATTACTAAGAATCACTAACTTTGAGAGCCATAAGAGAAAGTGATCACTAAGTATCACTTACTTTGAGTCATAAAAAGAGCCATAAAATTGTAAAACCATAATGGCATAGAGTCATACTTAGTAGACTACCATTAGTCTACCCATACGAGTCGCCATAACTTGAACCGCAGTATAAATGTCCCTATGACTTGCCAATTATATTCTTAACTAGTGATTGACTACTAGAATACTAAGGGCAATATAAAATATACATTGTCCCATTGATGCATTATTTACATAGCTATAATCATTACGTAATAACAATTCCATAACCATACAATATTCGGCCATCATATTATCATTCAGACATTTAATTTCCTTTCCACAAATTTTGATTCCATTTTACTTATTATTTTATCCTAACATCATTTATGTCATTACTTTACTTAAACTTAACATATTCCATGATCTTTACTTAATAAATAATGCAATGTCAACATAAGTTATATTCATTAATAATATAAAACTTCCAAATAAATTAATATGCACTCCATTTTAACTATACATGCATTTTATGGAATTATATTTATTAAATTAATAAAATATACCATAATATACCTTAGATACCCATTTGGCCATCACTTCCATTTTATCCGCAAATTTATTTTTATTGCATTTATCATTTATTTAATTAAATTACATGTTAATTAACATGAATACATAAAAATTTTACATTAAACGTCAAAATATATCCATATATACCATTGATATACATTCAGCCTTAACTAAGGTTTTCTCTACAATCTAATTCTTTCCATTTTAAACCATTTTAAACATCAATTCTAACTTTGATTAACATGTTTATAACTTAATTTTCAATTATACATGCAAAGTTCACACAATTACGTAACATACATAAGCTTAAACCCAAAAACAATTAATGGAAAACAAATGATATTGTATCCACTAACCTTTAGTCCTTCTTTTTTACTTCTCAAGCTTCATTTTCTTTACTATCAACCTTTAAAGGCCTTTCTTTTCCCTTAGAATTTCAATTTTTACACATAAACTTCTCTACCCATTTTTTTCCCACTTCTTTCACTTCAAATGGAGTTTAGAAGCCACTACCAATGAAAAGAGAGGCTGAAATTGATTGGGAAGCTTTAATTTAGTGGGATTAATGGATGGAAAAATGAAAAAACAAAAATCAATGGAGAGGGAGAAGAGAGAAATTCGGCCAACACAAGGGAGAAGGAAAATTGAGAGACTTTTACGTAAATTCAAATTTTTCTCCCTTTTATATGCCCTCTAGATGAGTTGGGCTTGGTCCAACCAAGTTGGGCCAACCATTCTTAAGCACAAATCTATAATTAAGCCATTTTATGTCCATAATTAATTCTCTTATTTCCTGAGTTCAATTGCTTATAAAAATGATTCCATAATTCTTAAAATATATTAATTAGTTTACACAAAAAATTTCAACTCAATCGGAGTCCTTTTTCAATCGGTTTCTCTAATACCGGTCCGATTAACCAATTTTTAGTGCTACCATAAAATTACATTTTCACTGTCAAATTATTCCCCATATTATTAAGAGTCAATTTATAACTTTAGATAATTTTTCAGAAGCCATTTGCTATATTTAAAGTATCAGTCAAACCTAAAGTCAAATCGATTACTATTTGAACCGAAAGCGTGACTTTTTCTTATTTTTGACTTTTAGAGACCTATTTGATCTCGTTTTTACTTCAAATTTTACCTTTGGACTCGTCGTTACTGGTATTTCCCGATGATCGAATAAAATATTTGTCGCCCCTAGGTGTATTTTCCACTTCGGGTGTACTGTTCACACTCAAAAGATATTGTTCGCAACTAACCGATTTTTTTAAGCCATTACATGTCCTTTCAATTGGTAACGACTCCATTTATCATGATAAGTCTTGTTTTGGCTTGGCCCAAATCTGATCCGTCTAGGTCTGGCTCAAACTCGGCCCATCCCAAAGTAAGTATATATTATATTTATGTAGGCTTGTAAAAAAATATTCAAAATCTGGTTATGGTTGGCCTAAACTCGACCCATCCTAATCCAACTTGAGCCCGGCCTAGCTTGAATTAGGCCTGTATTTTATTTTTGCAAGCTTGTGCAAAAAAATCTTTAAATTTCATACTAGGCTCTACCCGAACTTGGCCCATACTAAGCTCGACCCGAACTTGGCCCATCATGAAATAGGCTTATATTTTATTTCTGCAGATTTATGCAAAAAAAATCTACAAATTCCAGTTAGGTTAGGTCCGAACCCATCCAATCTCAACCCAACTTGAATTAGACCTACATTTTATTTATGAAAACTTGTGCAGAAAAAATTTAAAATTCTAATTACGCAAGCCCAAACTCGACTTATCCAATTAGTATGTCATAATTGTATTTATGCAGACTTATGCAAAAAATATTTTCAAATTCCAATCAGGCCGAGTCTAAACTCAGCTTATTCAATTACTATGTTGTAATTGTATTAAAAGTTCATTTTCATTAAAAAAATAGTTAAATTGGTTGACCTATTGTTTTGCCCATTAGAATTACCATGCGACCCATTTAGGCCAACATGTAAGAATTCCATGGATCGACCTAAACCCACCCAACAAGTTTGGGCATTGGCTTATTTATTACCCATAAATAATAACTCATTTATGGCCCAATCCAAACCCTCCCAAACTGACCTATTTGCCACCTCCACTTTTGGGATTTTTTTTGTTCCACTTTAAATATCGCTTTTCAGAATTTAATGAAAATTTAATTCATTTTTCTATTTTATTATTGTATTAATATTCTAAGTTTATTTATATGTTGTTGAACGGAAAAATACATACACGTATACATATATGGAGATAACATAATCAAGTATGATACCTACCTCTTGTAGCGTATAATCTCAAATGGAAGTGAATACAAGGATCTCCCTATCTAGCGTCACTAGTCCGGCCGTTATTCACATGCGAGATAACAACAAATAAACCATGGTCTAAAAGCCCCTTGAAGTGAAAAACAAGCAAGAAAAAAATTCGACAGAGTTTTGTTATCAGAATTTTTTCTGTCCCATTTACAAAAAACTATAGGCCTATTTATAGAGACATTTTCTCCAAAATAGGAAACAAGAAATAAAAGGAAATAAATGTAAAAAGGGAAGTTACCCTTTTTACTTTATATCAATTAAGGAAGAATCCTAAATTAGTGGATTAAATTGGAATTGCTTCCATATCCACATCATTTCCTTTCTAATATGGATCTCTTTCCATATTAGGATAATTTTCACATATATATGGATTCAGGTCCATATCGGGAGTCATAGGCATATCCAGACTCCATTATCTTCCACTCATACATGACAAAAAGATATCCAGTTTATTTCTCCAATTATACAGACAAATAGACCGTATGACCAATATACATCGAGAGCACTAGTGCTATACACCGGTAGGGATATATAGCGTCTCGAAAAATGAGATCCTCTTATTCACATATGCCTAACCTTAGATTGCCTTCTCACATTCACTATTTTAACTTATGATCTCATAAAATAATTTTTGTGTTCACTATTACTTTTCTACTCATATAAACTATAATAGGCTAGCCGGTGCACTACGAAACAATTGAATGTGATCAAAAGGCTATCTTCCCCTCTTACTACATACCATCCATCATGATTCAACTCATTTTTCTAGCTAGGTCCGCAGGCTCAAATTATTCCATGACCTCTTGGAGACTAACTAAGCTAGCCACATTTAACCATACTTCAGGAATAAGTTAAGGGTTCTAAAAGTCAAAATTTGGTAGGGTCTCGCACTAGAAAAAGTTGAGATCAATAATATTAACTTTCCATCCGCTGATCACATAAACACACATGGTATAAAACATGTGTTATGGTGTTCATTCCTTCCCTTAAAAGAGCGAATGTCTCACAAAAATACCATATAGAAGTGTAAGGCTGCGATGCACCGAAGCATCCAACTTTAGTATTCTTAATTAAGGACTACTTTTAGCTTTTTAGACAGAACATGGTAGTAACATTTAACTCACTGTGGGATTACACTCAATCCATATTTGGATCTCAATCCAAAGCATACAACCTTATGTATGTCTTTATCTCGTACCTTAACAAAACGAATCTTGTAAGTTTTGTAAGACGACACTTTTATTTTTAACAGGCTCTCGAGCAATCTCATATGTTTAAAATTTGTCTCATTTTAACCTTTGCTAACTTATTGACAAAACTAAGGTAAACACCCTTGTGAGTGTGCTACTTCTCTATCCGACATGCTCAATCTTAAACAAATAACAGTAAATATTTATACATAAATATTCACACTCATGTATTGCCAATAATGAACTTGGTTAATATTCATAAATAATAAAGTTAAGGGATTTATATAAAATATAATAGTATTAATTAAATTCTACGCAAACCTCAAGATCTAATGTGTCTCTCAAAACACATCTCTCATTACAGATTTACTCAAAGGATATGTATATGTAGAAACATATTGTAAGTTCAGTTCTCTTCGTGCAACAATATCTTTGGTATATTGATACTTAATGTTGATATGCTTAATCTCACTGTAAGTTATCGATGATTGACTGTCACTAGTCCCTCTGAGGTAGTTACACTTAAATGGTTCATAAACCATTTTAGCCAAACTGTCTTTTGTACTGCAGCTAAGGAAGTGACCAATTCAACTTCCATTACTGATAGGGCCACACAGGTTTATTTTTTGCTTCTCTATGGTATGGCACTCTTGCCAAGAAAGAACATGAAACCTAAAGTGAATTTCCTCTCATTCACATCTCCTGCCCAATCAACATCTCTATATTCTTTCCATTGCAAAATTTTGTCTCAATAATAGAGAGAATAGTCTGTTGTACCTTTGAGGTATATAAGTATTCTTTTATTTGCTTTCCAATGTGTTTCACCTAGGTTAGATTGATATTTACTTACCATGCCCACTGCATAGTATATGTCAAGTCTTGTACACAATATTGCATATATAAGACTACCCACAGTATTGGTATATGGAACGTTCCTCATACGTTCCATTTCTCCTGGCATCTTAGGGCACATATCTTTGCTAAAAAACTGATTTTTGGCAATGGAGATATGTATGGGTTTGCAACTTTGCATATTAAATCATTCAAGGACTTTATTGATATATTTCTCCTAAGAAAAGGACAACCTTCTCGAATGATCTCTTGAAATCTTAATTTCAAGAATATGATATGCTTGACCCATATCCTTTATCTCAAAGTTGGACGATAACCAATCTTTGACCCTTTTGTCATTTCCAGGTTATGAGTATGTCGTTTACATACAAATACTTTTAGAGCTTTTATTATAAATACAATGGTCTTCATCAATCATGTTGAACCCATTCAACATGATTGTATCATGAAATCCAAAGTACCATTATCTTGAAGACTATTTAAGGCCATAAATTGAACTAATCAATCGATAAACCTCAAGTTTGCTACCTCTTCTGATGAAACCTATAGGTTGTTTCATGTAGATTTCATCATCAAATTATCTATTAAGAAAAACAATCTTCACATTCATTTGATGGAGCTCTAGGTCCAACCTTGGCACTAAGGCCATAATCAACCTTATGGACGTAAATCTTACAACAGGTGAGAAAGACTCCTCATAGTTAATCCCTTCCTATTGTGTGAACCCCTTAGAGATTAGCTAAAACTTGATCTTTCGATACTTATATCAGCCTTTCGCTTTATATTGAGAATCCATTTATTCCCAATAGGTTTGTGTCCTTCCGGTAGATCAACCAGTTCTCAAACATGATTTGATCTCATGGATGCCATTTTTTCTTCCATTTCTTTAATTCATTTTTCCTTAGTTGGGTATGAAAAAGCCTCTTGGATATCAATGTGCTCCTTCTCATCTTATGGGGTAACTAAAAGGGCTTCGTTCAAGCCTTCGATCTCAAATCGTTGGCATGGAACACTTTTTCTTTTAAATTTTTACAGTTCTAAATCTTGATAAACATGTCTCATATATTCATTATAATTCGAAATGCTCCCACTGGGACCATATTCCATACTCCCATTAGAGTCAGGAATACTCCCACTCAAATTAGGGTCTCGAACATCCGGATCGTTTGAAGGAGAAAGGTCTTGACCCTCTTCCTCTAATTTCCCCCCACTTGGATGGAGCGATCCTAATGGTTTCTTTTTCTGAGTTTCATAGAAAGTGACATCTTGATTCACTTCGCCCAATTTAGAAAATTCATTCTTTAAGAATACGATGTCTCGTGTTACCTTTTTCTTTCTCACCCATGAAAACATATCCTTTTGATACTTTAAAATATCTCACACAGATACTTTTTTTACCTCTTAGTCCAAATTTACCAAATTGAGGTATCATGGATATAAACATTACAATCCAAAGGTCATAAATGGCTTAGGTCATCTTATCGACCAGTTCACAGTTTGGAACATATGTGACAGTCAATAAAGTATCTCCCTAATTGAAGATTGGCAAATTTGCCTCTGCCATCATAGATCTAACCATATCTAGGAGAGTCTTATTTCTCTTTTCCATAACACTATTTTGTTGTGGATTTCTTAGAATGAACAACTGATGTTTGATCCCCTTTTCATCACATAAAGCTTCAAATTTATTTGAAAGATATTCCCGACCTTGGTCAGTTCTTAAAGCTTTAATTCTCTTGTCTAATTGATTCTCAACTAAATTCATATAAGTCTTTAAGTAGCTCAATGCTTCTAACTTCTGAGAGATCAAATAGACAAGACCATACCTAGTATAGTCATCTATAAATGTGATGAAATAGTAGACCCTATGCCTTTCTCTCACATTCATTGGACCATATACGTCAAAATGAACTAATTGCAATGGAATTTTAGCTCTAGTTCCTTTTCCGAACGGCTTTCTAACTATTTTTCCTTTAAGAAATGCTCATATGTAGGCAAATCAACCTACTGTGGCTAACCAACTCATTCAGTCTTGTCCAATATGGTTTAATTTAGCATGCCAAAATTTTCACATTATTCTGATAACCACGTGAAGTAAAAGTAATTAAAGGAAAAATTAGTCTTATCCAAATAGTCATGGTCCACATCCATAATAACAAAATCGTTCAACATATAACCAGAACTATAATAGACATCATTCAAGTATAAGCGTACACCGTCATCCTTAAAAATTAAATTGAAACCAAGTTTCAATAAAGTAAGAACAAAAACTAAATTTCTGACAAAGACATCTCGATCCCTTATTACATGGTCTTATGTTCCTGAATTTATCATCTATAAAGGATGAAATTTAGAACTGGATACACAACTTTGACTCACTCTTGAGATAAAATAGTGTACCTATTTGGGCACAGTGCAGGCTCTTGCATAGTATCCTTTTTGCAGGCAATTAAAACATTTCACTTTTGAAAACGTTTATCTCCTTTTGCCTTTGGACCTATAATGATTTTGTTTTAACTTTTACTGTTTAGGCTTTCAAACCTTTTCCTTATCCCTATTTTTGAAGCATCTTTTATTGTTCTGATTAGAAATCATTTTATCAGAATGAGACTGTGCCATATGTGTAGACACCGGTTCCCGAGGCGGTTCAAGATCAGGATTACCCGATGATGAAATAGAAGACCGATTTTTGGCAAGAAAGGTGAGAGTCGATCGTTCCCTTGTCAGAGGTGTGTTTATCGAAAAATGATTAAAATATAATGGAGTAAAAACAATATATAAAATAAAAATAATAAAATGAAAAATATTAATTTTGTGTCAAAAAAAAAAAGGTCTCGAAGGCCGCCTGCGGCAGCGCGGGGCTGCCTGCGCGGCAGGCTGCCCCAGCGCGCAGGGGCGCCTGCGCGGCAGGCCGCCCCAGCGCGCAGGGGGCGCCTGCGCGCAAGGCAGGCGCCTCGCGCGCAGCACCTGCGCGCGAGGCGGGGGGCCTCGCGCGCAGCTCCTGCGCGCGAGGCGGGGGGCCTCGCGCGCAGCTCCTGCTCGCGAGGCGGGGGGCGCCGCGCGCCCCCCTGCGCGCGAGGCAGGGGCCTCGCGCACAGCCCCTGCACACGAGGCAGGGGCGCCGCGCGCCCCCCCTACGCGCGAGGCAGCTGCCGCGCGCGCCCTTACCCTCTCCGCGCGACCTGGTCTTCGCCTGTCCACTTTTTTCGCTGTTTTCAGTCTGATTTTCTTCAGTCTGACTTTTTTCTTATTTCACCATTTTATGATATTTTGGATTAACTAAAAATAAAAGATTTTTTGTCCCTTGCCATTTTTGGCCAAGGCAGGATTAAATAGGGTTTTGCCCTCATTTTTTTTAGGAGGACGGCAACTATTTTTCCAAAGGGTTTTCTTTCAATTTTTTCCAGCAGCTAGTTTTTCTTGAGCTTCTTCTTTTCAAGTTTCAACCTTGGATTGCTCTTCATAAATAGATAATCCATTTTCCTGAGTGATTGGGGCTTGGAAAAATTAATTTCCTTTTACTCAAATCATCCGCCAAAAATATTTTTACCAAAATATTTTCTTGATTTTATTTCAAAATATTAGATTCTACATTTTCTTCAAATATTAATCACCTCAAATCCGACAAGGGAAACAAATCGAGACATTGCTTCTCCGATCTAAAATTTCTGAGGGTAAACATTATTGAACTCGTCCTCATTTATTTTTTGTATATTATTTATTGTTGTTAATATTATTTTTGTTGCTATTATCATATTTATTCATGGTTAATAGTTTTTTTTATTTTTGCCACTGTTGACATCCCTAGTCTTGTTTTGGTCCAATTTCTCTATGTGGATTTGATTTGATTTTATAGTTTAATTTTTACTCATTTTACCGTTGGCCACCATTCCCCTTATTATTTGATACTATCATTATGTAGCAATATTGTCCCTGTCATTATTACCATCACTATTTGGCCCATTTATTGATATTATTATCATTACCATTATTATTATTATAAGTTGCTACCATGTAGTCCATTATTATTATTATTATTATTATTATTATTATTATTATTATTATTATTATTTATTGTTAGTATTATTCTGTTTTTAGTATTATTATTGTTATTATTATTATTATTAATTAATTAGTTTACATTATTATCATTATTATTATTTAATATTCTGTATTATTTTTATTATGATTATTATTATTTTTTATCATTATTATCATTTATTATTTGTCATTGCATCTTGTGATTATTGACTATTATTATTATTATTGAGGTTGTAATTATTATTATTATTATTATTATTATTATTATTATTATTATTATTATTATTATTATTATTATTATCATTATTATTCTCATTCCTAAATTAGTTTTTTTTATATTACTATTTATTAACGTTGTTATTATTATCATTATTCGATTTATTTATTATTAATATTGTCATCTTATATTTATTGTTATTATTAATTTTGTCGTGTTTGCCTCGTTATTATAATTTGACTTACCCAATATTTATTTCATTTTCGCTTGATTAGTTTTTAGAACCATCACTAATATTTTTGATGTTAATTTTTGTGTGAGTTTTAATTTGAGTCGGGCGATGTGAGCGCCCCGCGACTCCCCGGATGGGTCGCGACGCGTGGACAGACACTCCATTTTGGTGAGATCTTTTCAATTCCCCTTTGATGTGTTATGTGTTTATTTGTAAATAATTATTTTATTTGTGCACGCGTGCGATAAAAAATCACAAAAATATTTTTATAATAAAATTGGGACTTTTACTAATAAAATTGGGACCAAGGTCCCTTGTTTTAGCCTAACAATAAAAATATCACAATCAAAACGAAGAGTCCATTTTCAACAAAATGGGATCACTCATCCCGGTTTTCTCCGAACAAACCAAAACGATTCTTCGAACCCTCTTTAAATTAAAACGAAGGAACCAATGTTCCTAAATTTCGAACAAGCACGAAGGAACCAATGTTCCTAAAATAATGTCCCGATTTATGCATGTCTTTTTATTTCGATCTTGTGTGAGTGTTTAAAATTCAAGTCCATTTCATTTTGGGCCCTTGTAATTATTTTTGGGGCAACTTTATTCATTTTTGGGGATTGTATTCTGTCTCATTTATAGCTTTGATTTCCTTTCGACGGGGTTGTATTCTGCCTCGATTTTTCTTGTAATTGCGTGCTTGCGTATTTATCGCTTTCATTTACCGCTTTATTTATTTTCTTTACTGCTTTCGTTTATTTTCTCTAAATGCTTGAAGTGCGCTTTACTTTTAATACATTAATCGTGTGAGATGAGAGATATAATTTTAAGAAGTTAAAAACCCATTTTATAATTAACCAAAGCATGAATAAGAGGGAAGTCTCGGACACCATATCTCTGGTTTAGACCGATAGAGGTGAGAAACCTTTTCCCAATTTCACGCAAATTGGGTGGCGACTCCAAATACCTCAAAGGTGCCTTTAGGCGTCAATAGGCTAGGCTGTTCTCCCCAATGTTCTATTGGGAGGAACACACCGATGATGTCTCATGGCGCCCATGATCCAAAAGACGCGAACCTTCATACCTCGAATCCTCAAGCGGATTCAAAGCGAGGGCCCTTGCTGGGTTCAGCGCGCGTCACAATATGCACTTTGGCATTGACCTTAATCGCTGCCAATTAGTCATCTCAAAGCTCCAAATGACAAGCGGCATCCTTAAATGTCTTTATGTTGTCCATATAAGTTAGTTGTATCTTCATATGCTTGCAACTCTTGGGTAAGGAACGGATACTAGCTTGGACCTTCTACTCGTCAATCAACTTATTGCTAACCTTACCAAGATCATTTATACTTTTCCATCTCCCTTAGATGTTTCCACATCGAATAATTAGACTTCTTCTGATAGGTATCAAATTTGATTAATAATGATCGAAACTTAGTTAGAGACATACCTCTGAATTTTTCTCGCAAAGTGATCCACAGATCCATTGCATTTTGATACTTGTGAAACTGCTTAGTGATATCATCATTTATTACACTTAGCAAGATGATACGAGCAGTAGAATTCTTCTTTTTTCATGCCATATAGGTATTTCGGTCCCGCCTATGCTGGGATGTAGTGCCATCCTCAGGTTCAACCATAGCCGAACTTAAGGGGTTCAAGAGGCCTTTGCTCTTTAAGCACATACTGGATTCTCATACTCTAAATTTCATAATTATCACCATTCATCTTAATATCTTTATTAAATTCAGTAATAAATGACTTGGAAGCAGTATCCATTAGGATCCTCTAATCTCAAATGGAACAAAATTGCACATTATTAAAGGAGATAAGGTAACACATGCTATTTATTATGCATCTGAAATAATAACCTAGTAAAGTTTTCTATTAGGCTCAAATTCAAAAAGGTTATTAATAGTATCCAATTATCCTCTAAGTCTTAATGTCCAATCTTATAGGTTAAAATTTCATGCATAGTAAATCTAAATTATTGGATTATTAAGTTCTAAAACTTATGAGGAGTATGTTATTGGTTTCATTTTATTAAGTCTCTACTTAATAAACATACAATCATTTTACTCATAAAATATTGCTAAGTAAATAACAAGTAAAATAAGCATATTTATTATAAATTTAAATGCCATCAAAATAAATAAATGTATTTATTCAACTAATAGATAAAATCTAATAATCTAAAATAAGACACTTATGTCAAATAATAATAAGAAACATAAGTCCTATTTAAATGAAAAATAAACGCTAACTTCAAAAATTGCCACACATGTCAACTAGATTAGAAGTGAAGATTTCACAAAATCTTCATATGGACTGGGATTGAATTTTTAACACTCCTCAACATCTGAAAAGGTACTCCTCTAGACCATCCACAAAGCCATGGATGATTCACATTACGTCCACTCCTTAATGTCATCACAGATTTATTGTTTATTCTGAACACTCCCCTTTTAGCAACTTTCAACATAACCTGGACAATAGACTTTCTATAAATCCATCTCCTGTGTTTTGGATATTTTCCATCAAGTTCCTAAGAACAGGATGGTGCTCAAAGACTTGATCGTCACCTTAAACAAGGCACTATCATCTCTTCCTCTACCCAAACCACTTAACTAAATGCACTCTTGCATTTGTCAATACATAAACACAATGTGATGTACTATTTCATCAAGGTCATTAGCTCAAATATCCTTGTGCATCCTTATTTTATGGACTTTTTGCACTTTTGCATTTTTTTAAGCAATACCCTAAGGAGTTCGAGGAACCATAGGAGTCCTTATCATCACCATTTCTGCAACATATTATAAAAACAAAATGTAGTTAATATACTCATGTATAAACACATATAATTGAAACACATTTCAATCAACAATAAGGACAGAACAACAAAAAACAATATTCAAAAAATATTCAAGGTAGAAAATACATTTTCTACAATTTTTGATATATTTTTAAGAATTTATTTTTTGGTCATTAAAAAATTTTGGAAAATGACCAAAAAATAAAAAAAAATTGAAAATTTGATCTGTAAAAAATTAAAGCTAAATCGGTGGTGGGAGCAAGCCGCACATGCACCATGCACGCCTCTTACTTGTCCTTCCATGTGTCACAACCACGATGTGCCACGTGATGACACGTCATACGACACTTGTCGAAGTATGGTTGGTCCACCTATCGCCCACGTGGCAACTAAGTGACACGTCAGCACCACATGGCCTCACACATGTCAGCCACATGGCACCATCCTATTAGGTTACATGTCAACAGTGACACGTCACTGTGCTGACATGGCCTGACACTTGGCATGGCCTCGTTCGTCCACGTGTCACCCCCATTACTAATTCACTGCCACGTGGCTTGACCTCGGTCAGCCACGTGGGTAAATCCAATTAGGCCACATACCCACAGTGATGCATCACTGTGGACACGTGTTTGCGCGAGTGTGGGCCACCGCCCATGCGCACGCGTCCAATATGTGGCGGTGAGTGCATGCCACGCGCCGCCTTCCCAGCTGATTCAAGGCTTTGAATTTTGGCCAGTGGGGGATTTTCAAGGTCTGTGATTCAAATGGTATGGTCAAAATTTACAAATTCTAACTTTTAGGATAGTGTTTTGAACACCCATGTTCATCCCCTCGAAATACGGTGTACAAATACACAATTTTTAAGCCGAAAAATATATACAAATATATATTTTAACACAAAAATAAATTTATTGTGTTCATGCATCCTACATCTATCAATTTTACATATAAAATTTTAGATCCAATTTTAACCACATTCCAGGATGCAAAAACGACAGTTCTGATACCAATGAAGGGAAATTTGTACTCATATATACATGGAGGTAACATAAACGAATATTATACCTACCTCTTGTAGCGTAGAATTTCAAGTGAAAACGAATACAAGGATCTCTCTATCTAGCGTCACTGGTCCGGCTTTTATACACGTGCGGGATAACGACAACTAAACCATGGTCTAAAAGCCACTTGGAGTGAAAAATAAGCGAGAGAAAAATTTAGCAGAGTTTCGTTATCAAAATTTTTTCTATCCCATTTACAAAAAATTATAGGCCTATTTATAGAGATATTTTCTCCAAAATAGGAAACAAGAAATAAAAGGAAATAAATGTAAAAAGGGAAGTTACCTTTTTACTTTATATCAATTAAGAAAGAATCCTAAATTAGTGTATTTGATTATAACTGCTTCCATATCCACATTATTTCTTTTCTGATATGGATCTCTTTCCATATCAGAATAATTTTCACATATATATTGATTCATATCTATATCAATAATCGTAGGCGTATTTAAACTCCATCAGTCGTAATAAATTATTTGAAATTATTGAGATGCTATAATCATTTCCTTAATCTGTATATCAAGAGTTAAAAGTAAAACTTAAAGTAGAATGAAGTAACATTTATTAATTTTCTTAATTAAATATGAAACTTTATTAAATGCTACAGAAAGACATAATTATTTTTAAAAAAAAAACAAATATATGCAGACAATTATTATTTACAAATTATAAAAATATTTTTTTTCAAAAGTACCCTTTATATGTTACTTTTATTTTTTTATAAATTCAAACTCTAAATTCTAAAAATCTAAATCCCAAACACCAAACCATAATCTCTAAAAAACTAAACTCAAAATTCGAACTCCTAAATACTAAACTTTAAATTTAAAATCTAGACCCTAAATTGTATATGCTAAATCCTAAAAATCTATGACCCTAAACCATATATGCTAAATTATAAAAATCTAAACCATTTTAAATTTTAAACTCTAAATTTAAAAAATAAAAACCCTAAACCCTAAAAGTTATAACCTTAAACTGTAAGCGCTAAACCCTAAAACTCTAAATGCCACCACCTAAAAATGTAAATTTTAATAGCTAAACTCTAAAAACCAAACCCTAATAAATGCTAAATTTAGGTTAATTAATTTATATATATTTTATGTTATATATTTTAATTTTTACACTTAAAATTTTTAATATTTTAGTAATTTATAAATATTATGATATATAATATCATTATAATACATATATTTAGTAACAAAAACTAAAATTATCTTCTTATTACAACTATTTATTCATTATATGTGAATAATAAGAACTCTATTATTAATTTCATATTATGTTTATTCAATTTTTACAATCAATAATGAAAATCTTACTTTTCTTTTGACTTTTTAATGGATATTAGATTTGGTTTGTTTTTTTTTAAAGCATTATTAACCACTAAAAAATATTACAATTTGTATAATTTATTGAATTTATATGTTAAAAAATTTTAATGGTTAACCAAAATGTATTGGTTAACTGATAAAAAAAAATCGGATAAAAACTGAAACCAATATAAAGGTGTTGAAATTAATGTGAAAAATTTTCAATAGCTAACCTATCCAAAAACATCAAATAAAAACTGGAACCTATACAACGATTACTTGAAGTTTGATGTATTAGTTAGTAAAAATTATTAATGAACCGATTGTGACGCGCGCCGGGTCCCCGCGGCCGCCCGTTCGGACCGCCCGCACGTGGGCGATCGGGGCAATTGTGGGTCCGTCAACAGCTTGCGATAAATCGCAAGTGCGTCTATGTTGGGCAACAAAGAGGTTTCATGGAGTCGCCACCCAATAGAACATTGGGAAAGTTTCTCTCGCCTCGGAGAGCCTAAGACTTACGCATTTTATCCATATTGGGCCATGAGGCCTAGGATTAACGTCTAAGTCTCGTGACACAAGAGGTGTCTTGGAGGATAACCTCTAGCCTCTTGAGCCCAAAGACCAGAGCAAGTTCGGGACTCCCCATTTATTCATACCTTGGCTAAGTTTATAATCAAGTTTTAAATTTAGTATTTCATCCCATTTCTCATTCAATTTTTAATGCAATTTAATTAAACGCATATCAAACATATAAATAAAGCGGTAAATAAAATAAATGAAAGCAAAATAAATTACAATAAAACTAGGGGCGGAATACAACCCCCATTTGTAAATAAAATACAACTCATGCATAAATCGGGTTATTTATTAAAAATGAGAACGTTGGTCCCCTCATGCATAATTAAAGAAAACAATTTTAAAGTGACAATTTATTTTGGATAAAAAAATCTAGGACATTGGTCCCATTTTTATTAAATAAAATCCAATTTAGTTTAGTAGAAATCTTTTTGGTGATTTTCTTAATTTACGTGCATGGAAATAAATTTATTATTACAAATTACATAATAATCAATTAAACCAAAATAACAAAAAGCAACAAAAATAATAAACAACTCCCAAATGGATCTTCAAATCTTCATGGGCTCCCACTTGGTATGGAAAAGACTCACACATAAAAAATAAGTATTGAAATAAAAGAAACAAATAAAAGCCATGTTAGTAATAAAAATGAGTTAAACATACTATAAAATAAAGTAAATAAAAAAGCATCATGTATGACAAGCCACTTAAAATGTCATAATAAAAATATGCAATTTAACAAATTAACAAGTTAACATGCATCTAAAATATAACATAATAATAATAAAATTCAATATGCATAAAAAATAAAGCATGCATAAAACATATTAATAATAGCAATAATATCCAACATGCATAAAAAGCAAAGGTAATAATAAAATCAACATGCATAAGAAATAAACAATAATAGTAATAATAAAATTAAACAAGAATAAGGATAATAATAATAATACTACTAATGATGGTAATAACTACAATAATAATAACACAATAATAACAAAGAATATGAACAATCAAACCTAATAATAATAATAATAATAATAAAAGAAGATGAACAATATGAACAACATGAACAATTCAATTAAATAATATGAAAAAAAAAAATAATAGCATGAACAATTAAAGAAGGAATAAGAAATATGAACAATTAAATCATAGATCTAAAAGAATTTACATGATAATCAATTGAATAAAAGCAAAAGAATAAAAAGAAGAACAAAATGATAGAACTAAAAGAATTTACATGTTAATTAATTAAATAAGAAAGAAATGAAATTAAAAATTAAACTAAGAAATTGAGCCAAGAATGTTTACCCTCAAAATTGATCTTGAAGAAATGAAGGTAGATGATCCAATTCCTTGTGTTGATTTGAAAAAATATGATTAGAAAGATAAAATTTTGAAAGATAAATTTTACTCAAGATCAAACAATTAGTTTATTTGTCTTAAAGTAAAAAAGTTGTCAATTGAAAATAAGAAAAATTCTCAAGAACAAAAATTGTTATTTTTTGTCTCTAGAATTGCTGGAAATTCCTTTAGAAATTGAGAGAATTTGGTTGAGAGAAGAGAGAAGAAAAAAAAAATGTTTTCTAAAGAAGAATCCCCCCTAATTCTCTCTCCAAAATTCTTTTTATTCCCCCTTAAAATTCAGATTTTTTTAATTAAGAAATTAAATTAATTTAATTCTCATAATTACAAAAAACCACTGAATTTATTGGGTTGGAAGATAGAAGGATTTTGCAAAAAAAATGAGTTAAAAAGCATTTAAAATGAAGAAGTTATGGCCAAAATGGCCAAAATAGGCAAAACGGACGAACAGGGGTGCAGAGGGGCCACCGACGGCCTGCCCGTCTGAATGAGTGACCGACGGCCTGCCCGTCTGAATGAGTGACCGACGGCCTGCCCGTCCCTCGCGCGGAATTTTTTTTTTTTTTTTTTTAAATTCCTATAAAATATAATAATTTAAAAACTCACTTTTTTCCCTCACAAAATAAATTTTAAAATACTTTAAAAACATTTTTAGAATACATTTTTATTTAATTTTAAAATAACAAATCGACAAGAAAATCGTCATCTCCAACTTCATTCTTTTTGCCTATAGATCGGCACACTTAATTTCATCATTGGGTAATCCTGATCTTGGCTACTCGGGACCCGGTGTCTACAGTTGCCCCCAATTTTGGGGAGGCTAGTGTGTGGGTGCCTAGGTGAGCCAAAATTCAGAAAAAGGAAAGAAGCGCGTACCTGAGGCTGCCACCTTCCAGCTGCTCCCTCGAGAACAGTGCTGTGATTCATCCTCTTGAGTTGCACTGAGTCGCTGACAAGACTACAGAGTGCCAAGGAACCATCCTAAGACGGTGATGCGCCGAGTCGCTACCAAGACTACAAAACGCGAAAGATAAATCGCACCGAGCCGCTGACAAGGCTACAAAAAGCGCGCTGCACGGAGTCGCTGACAAGACTACTAAACGTACAGGTGCTATCTTCAGATAGCGATGCGCCGAGCCACCACCAAGACTACTAAAAGCGCAAAACGAAAGAAACTACACCGAGCCACTACCAAGGCTACCAAAAGTGTAGCCACCATCCATAGATGACGATGCGCCGAGCCTGCTACAGGCTACAAAAAACGCAAAAGGACAATTGCACCGAGTCTGCTACAGACTACAAAAAGTGCAAAAAGAGAACTGTACCGAGTCTGCTACAGACTACTAAAAGTACAACTGCCATCCGTAGATGACGATGCGCCGAGCCTGCTACAGGCTACAAAAAACGCAAAAGGAAGATACTGCACTGAGTCTGCTACAGACTACTAAAAGCGCAAGAGATGCCCTCTTAGAGGACTGCACCGAGTCTGCTACAGACTACCAAAAGCGCAAGGGATAAAGAGATTAGTCTCCTAAGAGACCTCGGAGAATTACCTCTTAAGAAGTCTCGAAGATTTGCCAGCGTAGATTCTATCTTGACCTGATTGCCCAACAAAGGCGAGTGCCAACGTTGCCGTCCTTGACCAGCTTTATGTGTGTGGTCTTCATTTGGACTTTCCTGCAAAGCTGTGTGCACAGGAATATATACAACAGATTGTGCATGCAAGTGTAAATTACCATATGCAGATGTTTGCTAAAGAATGGTATAAAATGCATGCAAAAATGAATAGACCATGTCCTGAGTGGTTAAGGGTCCGTTGAGGATATGGCTTGGCCGCTCCACCATGCCCCCTGAGGAACTAGAAATGACATCTTTGCTTAGGGACCCTGACCCTTAAACTCTTCAAAGAGAACCATCAAGTGTGCATCTTTGCCCCCCGGTCAATGAGCATATGCCCGAGATTCTGACTCATGTCCTGAATTATGTCTTATCTCGCTGAAAGGAAGATCATCCGAAATATGCTGCCTTATTGCTCCAGGCATTGTTTTAAAGATAGTGCGTCCCTTGTGGATTTTCACACTAGCTTTTCTTTGTGGGAAATGCGTCCCTTTAGGGATTTTCACATAACCCTTTGCCTAATTTTTGCCTGGCATGGACCTAACCCAAACCAGCGGCTTTTTATTTTTTATATTTTTTTTTTGTAGGGCAGACTGCCTGTCTCCAGGTTTTCACCCTGCCCTTTGGCCTAACTTTTGCTTAGAGAGCCAATTACGGTTTTCATCTCTAACGGCCTTTTTTTTTATTTTTTTATTTTTTATTTATTATTTTTTATTTTTTTTTAACTACAAGAGAAAGCTATTATTCCCTTACGGGTGACTAGCACACATCTGCTAAGATATCTTCCGATAGAATGAGTAGACAATAGTCATTAGATACATAGATGATAAGTCTCTTTTTAAGACAGAACTAAAAGAACAATGAAAATGTAAACTACATTCTTTTATTCATTGCAAAATTGAGTACATTTCTATATAATTTCATCATACATGATCCTTATTTAACAAGAATTCAAAAGCACAAGACTACACCTAATCTCGGAATAGATCTTGTAAGCATCAAACTCCTGTTATCAATCGGCCCTCTCGGGTTTTCTCGATTGAACATTTTCTCTTGGCCCTTAATTTTTGCCCAGGATGCCTTTTTTCGGTTTTCACCCTGACAGGGCGCCCAATTTTAGCAAGGCCGCCTTTTTTCGGTTTTCGACCTGCGGGGCATTTATTCTCTTCTTTTCATTTGTTTTTTTAGCCATGGAACCTTTTTAGTCTATCGACATTGACCGGGTCTTTAAAATCATTCCCATCGCTGTCTGCCAAGATTGCTGCTCCCTTTGTTAGCAACTTTTTCACAATAAACGGACCTTCCCAGGTCGGTCTGAATTTTCCTCGTATGTTTGGCACTCCCGGCCTCATCATCTTAAAGACCAGGTCCCCTTCCTTCAACGGGTGCTTTCGTACCTTCTTGCCAAAGGACCGAGCTAGTCTCTTCTGATAAACTTGATTGTGATAATAGGCTCTCAACCTATCTTCATCCAACAGATTCAACTGCAACAATCGTTGTTGTGCCCATTCTGTCTCTGGAATCTCGGCTTCCATGACTACCCTTAAAGATTTCAGCTCAATTTCAATCGGCAGAACTGCTTTGGTTCCGTATACCAGGGAGAACGGTGTTGCTCCCGTAGAGGTTCTGACTGCGGTTCTATAACCCCAGAGTGCAAAAGGCAGCTTTTCCGCCCAATCTTTATAGCTCTGAACCATCTTGGCCAATATTCTTTTCACATTCTTGTTTGCAGCTTCCACCGCACCGTTAGCTTGAGGACGGTAAGGAGAAGACTTGTGATGCTGGATTCCGTACCTTTGAAGCATCTGTTTAGTTTCTGCTAAGAATTGCACCCCATTATCAGATACAATATGGTGTGGGAGGCCACATCTGCATATCAAATTCCTCTCGATGAACTTAGCCATATCCCTAGCATCAATCTTCTTGAAAGATTCAGCTTCGACCCACTTAGTAAAATAATCAATGGCAACTATAATGAACCTGTGCCCATTAGACGCTGTAGGACGTATCTCGCCTATGATATCTATCCCCCAAGCTGCAAATGGCCATGGAGATGTCAAATTATGTAGCTCTGAAACTGGGACATGCCTTAAATTCGCGTATTGCTGGCATAACTGGCATTGCTTCACATATTTTGAACAATCCGTATCCATTGTGAGCCAATAGAATCCTTGGCGCATGATCTTCTTCGCTAAGGCTAAACCATTCATGTGAGCTCCACAAACTCCGGCATGAACCTCTTCCATAACCTTTTCAGCTTCTTTCTCCGCCAAACATCTTAACTGGATACCATCAACTTGTCTCTTGTATAAAGTGCCATTTACACTGATGAACTGAGTGGACAACTTTCGAATCATCCTCTGGTCTTTCTCGGTGGCTTCCTCTGGAAAAATTGACCGTTCTAAATAATTCTGAATGTCGTAATACAAGGGTTTCCATCAATGGCCCCAACATCCATCACCTGCTCAGCTTCAAAACAAGGCTTTTCCGAGCTAGAGATTAGCACGGGTTTCATAGTAACCCCTGTTGGATTATCCCACATGGACACTAGTGTCGCTAGAGCATCAGCCAATTGATTTTCATCCCTGGGGGTGAAGTGAAAAGTGCAAGTCTCAAACTGGCTGCTCAACATTCTCAAGTGCTTTACATAAGGTAACAACCTCTCTTCCTTAACTGACCATTCCCCTCTGATCTGATGAATTACTAATGAAGAATCTCCGAAGACTTCTGCGGTCTTTGCCCCCAGAGCCAGCAGTGCTTCCAATCCGAAGATGCAAGCTTCATATTCTGCTTCATTATTGGTTGCTTTGTACCTCAACTTTTTGGCTAATGGCAGCTTTTCACCATC
The DNA here is from genome assembly GCA_947683425.1 of Excoecaria cochinchinensis. Lineage (NCBI taxonomy): Eukaryota > Viridiplantae > Streptophyta > Magnoliopsida > Malpighiales > Euphorbiaceae > Excoecaria > Excoecaria cochinchinensis. The sequence goes on from CANTUQ010000092.1 coordinate 36,153,126, forward strand.
CGGGGTCGTAAGAATGATCCCTGCTCCTGCCCCTTTATTGTTAACTGCCCCATCAAAGAACATCTGCCACCCTTGTACTGCTATGGCCATGACATCTTCATCTGGGAAATTGTATTCGAATTGGTCTCCCTCAATAGGATGCTCAGCCAAGAACTCAGCTACAGCTCTTCCTTTAATGGTTTTCCTGGTGATGTATTCGATATCGAACTCCTGCAATAGTAGTAACCACCTTCCCATCTTTCCCAGCAAAGAGGGCGCTTCCTGAAGGTACCTAAGCGGGTTATGCTTGGCAACCGCTTGTACACTGAAGGAATGAAAGTAGTGCCGCAACTTCTTAGAAGCCCAAATAACTGCTAAGCAAATCTTTTCCACTTCCACATATTTGGCTTCATATGTCAGGAATTTCTTGCTAAGATAATAAACAGCAAACTCTACCCCAAAATCATCCTCCTGGGCCATCATGGCACCCACTGAATTGTCTTCTATAGCCAGATATAAGATCAGTGGCTTGGCATGCCGTGGTGGTCTTAAAACTGGAGGATTCAGGAGATAATCCTTAATAGTATCAAAAGCCAATTGACAATCATTATTCCACACCACCGGCTGATTCTTCCTAAGAAGCTTGAAGATGGGCTCACATACTGAAGCCAGCTTGGCAATAAACCGGCTGATGTACTGAAGCTTTCCCAGGAAACTTCTAACCTCTTTCTCTTTTTGAGGCACTGGCATCTCTCTGATGGCCCTGACCTTGTCGGGATCTACTTCAATTCCTCTCTGGCTTACCACATGGCCTAACAGCTTACCCGAGGTAACTCCAAAAATGCACTTCTTGGGATTGAGGCGTAGATCATACTTATTGATCCTTTGAAAGAACTTCTCTAAAGCCTCAAAATGACCTTCTCTGGTAGCTGACTTGATCATCATGTCGTCAACATACACCTCCACTTCTTTGTGGATCAAGTCATTAAGAACTCTAGTGGCCATTCTCTGATAGGTCGCTCCCGCGTTCTTTAGTCCGAAAGGCATAACCCGGTAAGCAAATGTACCCCATTCGGTGATGAAGGCTGTCTTGATCCGATCCATTATCTTGTTAAGAATTTGATTGTACCCTGCGTACCCATCTACGAAACTATACATCATACAAGCAGCGGCACTATCTACCAGCACATCAATATGAGGCAGAGGAAAATCATCTTTCGGGCAGGCTTTGTTCAGGTCCCGATAGTCCACACATACTCGAACTTTTCCATCCTTTTTAGCCACAGGAACCACATTAGCCAGCCACGTCGGGTATTTAACCTCCAGTAGAAACTTAGCCTCAATCTGCTTATGGATTTCCTCTTTCACCTTCTGAGCCCATTCCGGCCTAAGTCTTCTGAGCTTTTGCTTGACCGGTTTACTCTCTGGGTACGTTGGAATGGCATGTTCGGCTACATCTCGATCAATTCCCGGCATGTCCTTGTAGGTCCAGGCAAAGACTTTTTCATATTTTTTCAATATTCTCTCAAATTTTAGCCTCTCCTCAGGAGTTATATCTGATGCTATCAAAATTTCCTTTGGATTCTCCAAAGTTCCGAGATTAAATGCAGTTGTGCTAGTTGAGTTAATGTCAAAAATGAATGCATCATGTTTATGATCATGAGAAATGAAATCATCAGAAACATCACACAAGTAAGCAAAGTTGTTCATCTCATTAATGTAATCAGAAACATTAACATTGTCATTAAAAAGTTCTGGCATAAAAATAGCATCTAAGTAACTACTATCCTCATCCTTTGTCGATGATGCGTTGCAGCCAATTGGGCTTTGACTTCTTGACTTGGTGGAGGCTTTTTAACTACCTCCGGCGAAATCTTCAAATCTTCAAATTTCAGCTCTGGCCCTACCATCTTTTCCTTTCCCTTAAGTCTGATGGCTAATAGCTTATCAGTAACAATCTCCTCAGGCTCATTCCTGTCCCAGACACTGCACTGAGTCATGATCTCCTCATCCCAGAAGTTCTCTGCAGACTTGATAACTCCAACATCCCAGTCGAAGACGTCATTAAAGATTTCAAACCCCGGAATGATCTTTCCATCCACCCACTGAGACTCTTCCTCTCCCATGTAAGCACAAATTGAGGATGAGGAAACAAAACTCTCTAAAATGTGGGGAATCTTCTCCGACACTTTCTTCTTACCATGCTCTCCTTTGTAGCCCAGACCTTTCCGATCTTTCTGGCCTTGTGTGGTGATAGCATCCTGCAGCCCTTGCGAGTTTTTACCCAGACCAGCCCCTGGGAGAAAGTGCATCTTCTTCATCATATTCACCACTAGAGGACTATCTGCCAAGCCCTGCTCCTCACCTATCATCGATATATGAAAACCATTGAATGGCTTATTAGAGATTCCCAAGGCAGACACTTGGTTTTCTCTAACTGCTTTAATAGTCACCACCTCTCCTTCATGAGGTATCTTAATCATCTGGTGTAGGGTAGAGGGCACTCCTCCCAATTTATGGAACCATGGCCTTCCAAGCAGAGCTGAGAAATTCGCCGGGATAGGCAAGACCACAAATTCTGTTTCTGTCTCGATAGGCCCAGTCCTGACCAGAGCTCTGAAAGTTCCCGATGCTTGTCTTCGAGAATTGTCATAGGTTGTGATGGTTAAATCAGACTTGCTTAGCATGCTTTCATTTAGCCCAAAAGCCTGAAGTGCAACTAGAGGGCAAACATTTATGGATGAGCCATCATCAACCATAACACAAGCGGTATGCTTGTCATTAATTTGAGCCTTGATGTATAGTGGTCGATTGTGATTGCGACCCTCTACCGGTAAGTCTGCGTCAGAAAACACCAGTTTCTCTCCGGATCCCCCTTTTACAAGGTCTAGCAGCTCAGATGGAGAAATTGTAGTGGCTACAGTGGACTCACTTAATGCCTCAACCAACTTCTGTCTGTGGGAGGGGGACTGTCTCAAAAGGTCCCAAATTGATATCTGAGCCGTGGTCTTTTTCAGCTGCTTCACTACGGAATTTTCTTCCGGCTCCTTCTCCACAGGTGCTTGCACTGTGTCATGTGGCTTCTCAACTTCTGGGACCACTCTCCCACTTCTTGTTACAGCCTTAACTCTTTCCTCCTCTTCCGAATCCCACGGATCCGCGAATTCTCCATCTTTCTCTTCATTTTCTTCATCTTCACTCTCACTAGTGGACCAACAGTCTATCGTCGCCACGGGAATCCCTTCTTCACTTGCCTCAGGGCGAGTGACAGCGACATACTCATTTCCGTATAAATCCTGCATCACATACCATTCTGGTAGGCTAGACCCAACCATAAAGACAGGTGGTGGCACAGCATTGAAATTAGCCTTCTTCTTGCTTTCTCTCTTTTCAGGATCGGTGATCTGCTTACTATCGATCAGATCCTGTATCTGATGCCTCAGCCTATAACAATTGTCTGTCAGATGCCCGGTATGCTGGTGAAAGGCACAGTATTCATGCTCTTTATGCCCTGGCTCCCCTTGGGTCCTAGCTGGCCTAGGTGGTAGGGGTTGTAGCTTCCCCTCTTTCATCAATCGCTTCAATACCCATGACAAAGGCCTGCCCAAATTCGAGAAGTACCTCTGATTCATTCCTGTTGCTGCCACCTCAGCTGTCTTCCCATTTCTATTACCACTGTTGGAACTAGCTGACTTGGTTGCACCTTGACTATTATAGCCCTTCTTGGCATAAGCCTCACTGCTTGCCCTTCTGGCCATATACTCTCCTTCTGCCTCTATAGCAATGTCCTTCAAGGACTCCCAATCTTTCAGCCCTTTCATTTTAAGTCCATCTCTCAGATATGGGATGGCATTCCGAATGAATAATCGGATCTGATCAGAAGTATCAGGCTTGCGCTTCATTTCCATAACCCGGTTTCTCCACCGAGTAAGATACTCATGGAAATACTCCCCAGCCTTCTGCTGTAGTAGCTCTAGATCCTTAAGTGTGACCTCCATCCGAGTACTGCAATCATATTGCTTTAGGAACTCCTCAGTCAATAAGTCCCAGTCTTCTTTGGACCTTCTGTCCAACCCATGATACCAATCAACGGCGGCTCCTGTGAGACTCAAGCAAAAGTACTCTATCTTCTGCTTTCTCGTTAAAGTTGTCCCTTTCATGACCAGTGAATACTGCTTGATGTGTGCAGCAGGGTCAGAAGTGCCGTCAAATTTTGGGATATCAGGCATCTTGAAATTCTGGGGGATCAGATCATCACCATCGAGCTCTCGATCCTCGGGATTCATTCCCCTTCCAATCGTCATCATCCTGGTCATAGCCTCAAATTTCTCCTCCATCTTCCTCCACATTGCTTCCTCCAGCTTGGGTGACTTTCCCTTTGCTACCATCTGTTCTTCTTGGTCATCTTCCCAGAGGTCAACCTCAGATCTCGGGCCTTCTCTACGCTCAACAGGTGCTGGTGCTCTTTGCTCAACCACATGTGGGTCAGCTATAGCAGGGGGATCCTCCCTAACAGGCCCTTGTTCATCTGGCCCCCTAATAGGAGCAGTAACAATTTGTTGCCCAGCTATGGTAGTGGCAAGATTGCCCATCATGGCCATCATTCTAGCCTCAAACTCTTCCATCTTTCTCCCCACTTCCTCGGCAATCATAGCCCTGGTTGCATCAGACCCACTGGCTGGATTAGACATACTTGATGATTCTGAAGAGAAAGTCTCACTACTATCTAAAAGAGAATCTGAGCTCTGAACTAGCTCTGGTAACCCCAAGAGTGGAATCCTTCTCAACCGACCGTCGGGACTCCTAAACCACCCAGGAGAATCTATGATGGCTGAAAAAAACACATCTCGTTAGGATGATGCATGATTGAAATGCAATGCATGGTCGTGCTGATGCAGCATAGACAAACACATGCAAGCAGATAGATCCTTCCAACCTTATCTCTCCCACACACGAGGTAGCATAGTCTCTTTCCTAGGTGGGCTTTATCCAAGGGTTAACAGGGAACCCTTTAGACGCGTATGGTGCACGGTGGAAAACCGGCAGCATAACCTCTCCTATCTAATGTACATACGTATGGTTGTTTTGACCATCATACATTTAGGCAGTCCGAATAAGTTGACATGGACCTATCTGGGCATGAAAGCCTTTGATTAGGTGACCAATCAGATTATTTGGGTTTGTCCAATACAAAATGATCCATATAGCAAGCAAGGTATTACGGGTCATACCACATAGGGGAAGTATCTATTGCCATTACATGAGCTTTGGTCAAAGGGTGGTGTTACTTTAGGGCTACCCAAACATGATCCCTGCCGACGGGTCTAGCTCATCTCGAGCGTAACGACCGATCGGGTCACCATTTAATATACCATGACGGTACGAGGCTTGGGCTGGTGATTATCCTTAACACTTCCCTAAATTGAGTGAAAATAGGGTCGTGCTTCGGGAACGCACCGGGGTTAAGATAGGGACCAAACTAGCATAATCTAAAGCTCTAGTATGGATGCAATGCAATTTCGAAAAGAGAAGAAATTTCCAAATTAAAACTCAATTGTAAATTTTAACCAAGGTACTTTCAAAGGAAAGTCTCAAAAGTCCCCAGTGGAGTCGCCACTGTGACGCGCGCCGGGTCCCCGCGGCCGCCCGTTCGGACCGCCCGCACGTGGGCGATCGGGGCAATTGTGGGTCCGTCAACAGCTTGCGATAAATCGCAAGTGCGTCTATGTTGGGCAACAAAGAGGTTTCATGGAGTCGCCACCCAATAGAACATTGGGAAAGTTTCTCTCGCCTCGGAGAGCCTAAGACTTACGCATTTTATCCATATTGGGCCATGAGGCCTAGGATTAACGTCTAAGTCTCGTGACACAAGAGGTGTCTTGGAGGATAACCTCTAGCCTCTTGAGCCCAAAGACCAGAGCAAGTTCGGGACTCCCCATTTATTCATACCTTGGCTAAGTTTATAATCAAGTTTTAAATTTAGTATTTCATCCCATTTCTCATTCAATTTTTAATGCAATTTAATTAAACGCATATCAAACATATAAATAAAGCGGTAAATAAAATAAATGAAAGCAAAATAAATTACAATAAAACTAGGGGCGGAATACAACCCCCATTTGTAAATAAAATACAACTCATGCATAAATCGGGTTATTTATTAAAAATGAGAACGTTGGTCCCCTCATGCATAATTAAAGAAAACAATTTTAAAGTGACAATTTATTTTGGATAAAAAAATCTAGGACATTGGTCCCATTTTTATTAAATAAAATCCAATTTAGTTTAGTAGAAATCTTTTTGGTGATTTTCTTAATTTACGTGCATGGAAATAAATTTATTATTACAAATTACATAATAATCAATTAAACCAAAATAACAAAAAGCAACAAAAATAATAAACAACTCCCAAATGGATCTTCAAATCTTCATGGGCTCCCACTTGGTATGGAAAAGACTCACACATAAAAAATAAGTATTGAAATAAAAGAAACAAATAAAAGCCATGTTAGTAATAAAAATGAGTTAAACATACTATAAAATAAAGTAAATAAAAAAGCATCATGTATGACAAGCCACTTAAAATGTCATAATAAAAATATGCAATTTAACAAATTAACAAGTTAACATGCATCTAAAATATAACATAATAATAATAAAATTCAATATGCATAAAAAATAAAGCATGCATAAAACATATTAATAATAGCAATAATATCCAACATGCATAAAAAGCAAAGGTAATAATAAAATCAACATGCATAAGAAATAAACAATAATAGTAATAATAAAATTAAACAAGAATAAGGATAATAATAATAATACTACTAATGATGGTAATAACTACAATAATAATAACACAATAATAACAAAGAATATGAACAATCAAACCTAATAATAATAATAATAATAATAAAAGAAGATGAACAATATGAACAACATGAACAATTCAATTAAATAATATGAAAAAAAAATAATAGCATGAACAATTAAAGAAGGAATAAGAAATATGAACAATTAAATCATAGATCTAAAAGAATTTACATGATAATCAATTGAATAAAAGCAAAAGAATAAAAAGAAGAACAAAATGATAGAACTAAAAGAATTTACATGTTAATTAATTAAATAAGAAAGAAATGAAATTAAAAATTAAACTAAGAAATTGAGCCAAGAATGTTTACCCTCAAAATTGATCTTGAAGAAATGAAGGTAGATGATCCAATTCCTTGTGTTGATTTGAAAAAATATGATTAGAAAGATAAAATTTTGAAAGATAAATTTTACTCAAGATCAAACAATTAGTTTATTTGTCTTAAAGTAAAAAAGTTGTCAATTGAAAATAAGAAAAATTCTCAAGAACAAAAATTGTTATTTTTTGTCTCTAGAATTGCTGGAAATTCCTTTAGAAATTGAGAGAATTTGGTTGAGAGAAGAGAGAAGAAAAAAAAAATGTTTTCTAAAGAAGAATCCCCCCTAATTCTCTCTCCAAAATTCTTTTTATTCCCCCTTAAAATTCAGATTTTTTTAATTAAGAAATTAAATTAATTTAATTCTCATAATTACAAAAAACCACTGAATTTATTGGGTTGGAAGATAGAAGGATTTTGCAAAAAAAATGAGTTAAAAAGCATTTAAAATGAAGAAGTTATGGCCAAAATGGCCAAAATAGGCAAAACGGACGAACAGGGGTGCAGAGGGGCCACCGACGGCCTGCCCGTCTGAATGAGTGACCGACGGCCTGCCCGTCTGAATGAGTGACCGACGGCCTGCCCGTCCCTCGCGCGGAATTTTTTTTTTTTTTTTTTTTTTTTAAATTCCTATAAAATATAATAATTTAAAAACTCACTTTTTTCCCTCACAAAATAAATTTTAAAATACTTTAAAAATATTTTTAGAATACATTTTTATTTAATTTTAAAATAACAAATCGACAAGAAAATCGTCATCTCCAACTTCATTCTTTTTGCCTATAGATCGGCACACTTAATTTCATCATTGGGTAATCCTGATCTTGGCTACTCGGGACCCGGTGTCTACACCGATTAAACGGTTCATGCACACCTTTTCATGTATCTAATCCACACACACACACACATATATATATATAAGTATAAGTAGATGAAAATTTTTTGAATTTAAATAAGTTTTTTTTTTTTATTGTTAAATTTAATTAATCAAATCAAACACTTATAATTAAAATTAGAGTTAAAGTTATATACGAATACTAAAATTTTTTCATTGTTGAAACTTTGTAATGAAGCAACTAGAACTAAAGAGTTATATCCAAATACTATAGTTTTTTATTATTGTAAATTAATTATAGGCCTTCTATTTTTAATATAGATTGTTGTTAATTTTAAATTAATAAATTTACTACTATCTAATAACACTTTAAAATAAAATTTCACTTTCTTAAAAATTAAAAAGAACACCAATTAAATTAATTGATAAATTTTTCTATTTCTAACTTTATGATGAAATTTCTGGCATGGATAATTAGAATAAATAATTATAATTATTATATACAACAAAAATGGTTTAGAGTTTCTATTTTACCTAATTCTATATATTTATAGTTAAAATATAAGTAATTTTTCCTCTTGTTTAGAAATGTAGTTGAGTAATTATGTATCTAGCTTTTTTACAGCGAGTGGGTGAAAATTTTTTCTTACTGTGGGAAAATCAAGAAAAATTCAATAGTATATTTACCTCTTATAGCGTAAAAATTTTGCCAAAGCGAAAACAAGGACCTGGTTTTATGTCACTAGCTAGGCACTTATCCACTGACGGGGATAACAACTACTTTTTACAGTTTAAAAGCCCATTGATGATTTGAACTATGAGAATGAGAATATTTTCTCTTTCCTACTTTTCACGTGTTGAATCTGACCTCTTATCATCTATTTATATTATCCTTTTACTAGATACTGATAACCGACTAAATCTGACCTCTTATCATTTATTCATCATCAGCTCGTCTAGCCGAGCTCAACTGAACAAGCTCTCTCAATAGACGCGGTATCTCTTGGTAGCTCAGAATCAGCATGCTTTTGATAAATGCGGGGATTGTCAGAATCCTTTGAAGATCTCAATTCTATTATCACACGGATTTTTTAAGATTTTTTTTATCTAATCAAGGATCTTTGAGTTCTCTTCCATCTAGGACTCTAAGTTCTATCCTATTTAGGAGATTAGTCATATTCAGAACTTGATTCCTATTCCAATACTGATTCTAAATCTATAAAAGGAAGAATCCAGGTGTGTGGTAGTGGTCTAATTTTTCTCATTTGATTACACCTTCTTTATCTATGTATTCGTCAAAATTTTGACTTAACCGTCGGAGTCTCCTCTGTTAAAAACTCGTTGGATTTCTTGCATTTTTAGGTGACTTATTCAAGGAGACAACCCAAGAATTCCAATTGTCATCATTTGGTATGGTAAGCATGGACCTTTAGAGATTTTTTGGTAACTATGGATCTCTTCCTCTAGTTACCTATTTTCGTCGCTCCTCCGGCAAATCAACCTGAACCCGTTCAACTACCCCCAGTCCAACTCTTTGGCGCCAAACACTATATTACCCACCGTTAAATCAACCAGAACCCAATTCACTATTACTAGTGTGATAGCTTTTTCTGCAAACACAAAACCATATACCAGTAACTCCCCAAACTATCACCATCCCAGTAATTCTCAATTTGACTCCCCAAATAGCTCAGGCTTTCTTGATAGCCCTATCAGCTATAGTTGCCCATTATAACCCCCACACACATCCCTCAAGCACCACCTAAAGCCCAAACACCCACTCCTCAGCTCCCAACACATGCACTGCCTACCTTGCCCAGTACCTTGGCCCTTGGGACAACCATAACCGTAACAACTAAGCAGATTGAGAGGCTCTTTAAAGATCAAATGCAGAAGTATTAGAATCGTAACATTTTGCAGTATCAGGGCAGTTTTAGGTCTCCCCTGTCTAGGGATATTTTTGCTACTCCCTTCCCTCAAATACGGTTACCCAATTTACCCAAATACAATGGCAGTACCGACCCTCAAGCTCATCTATATCAGTTCCACTATACCATGTTGGTTCGCACTATCGAAGATGCCACCTTGTGCAAGATCTTCCCCTAGACTCTCAAAGAGTCCGCCCAAATATGGTTCCAAAATTTACACGAGCACTTAGTGGACAATTTTGAGCAACTTAGTGATATGTTTATTGCTAAACTTATAGCAGCCATTCGTCCCACTATGGTCTTAGTCGACCTCAATGTGGTCCGATAAGATAAAGGCAAGCCCCTATGAGCATACGTTAAGAGATTCAATGTTGTAGTAATGGATATTTAGAATTTAAACTTGGACGTGGATAATAATGCTCTAATACAAAACACCATGTGCCAGGATTTTAGTGATTTATTGAGTAAAAAGCCTTCTAATGACTTTGCTGAGCTCATGTCCCAAGTTTATAAATACAACAGAATGGATAAAGCACACCGGCTTTGTTACAGTTCTCAATTTGGAGACATGGACAAGGAGTGGAACAGTTCCAGCCGCGAGAGAAACATGGGACAGAATGATTCTAAAAACAAGGGATCAAGAAGCTCTAATAGAGCTTTCATGGTTTCCACCCGACGGTTTGGAGAGCAGAATGAAGATCGATGTACACCTCTGATAACTACCAGGTCTCAAATCTTAAAGTGGATGAAACAAAAATGAAAAGATGAATTGGCCAAGGCCTATGAGAGAGGTCCCTAATAGAGATCAAAGCCTTTATTGTTCATTTTATAGAGACAAAGGGCATAAGACAAACGACTATAAATAGCTAAAAAGGGAGATGTAAGCTTGCTTGGTTTGTGAAAGAGAGAGAGAAGAGTAATAGAGATTGATCTCTATCACCTCAACCATAAGATAGAAATAAGGCCGGGTCAAGTAAAAAGGCTCTAGCTAGGGTCATACATGTCATTGCAGGGGGAAAACATTATAACATTTTTGATGATTCAAATAAGCGAAAAGCCAAAGAAGTGTTCTCCATGGGGGCCAGTTCGCCAGTTGCAAGTTATGAAATAAAATTCTCGGATATTGATGGTGCTCATATTTGCCAGCGGCATACCAACTCTTTGGTAGTTGAAGCTCTGATTCAGAACTACTTAGTTCAGTGGATCTTGGCAGATACGGGCAGTGCGGTTAATCTCATTACCCTTTAAGCATATAAAGCATTGGGAATGTCAACCATTGTTGTAGAACTAATTTCAACTCCACTTATTAGGATATCTAAGTAGGCTATCAAGGTAGAGGGATCAGTCAAACTAGCTCTTCAGCTCAGGCATAATGATATTGTTCGCACTTATACCAGCTATTTCATGGTGGTAGATATACTCCTGGCTTACAATGTTATTTTTAGGAGACCTCTTCTAGTTGAGGTGGATGCATATATTTCTATCGGTAAATTATTGATGAAAGTTCCCACCTCTGAGGGCATTGCAGTACTTTGGAAAAACCAAAAGATAGCTCGGGAAACATATGTTACAATGTTGAAGGAAGCAGATCAAGCACTGCCACTGGATACATTAGATGTTCTAACAGATAAAGCTCAAAAAGCTGAATGATTGGATTCACTTCAAGAAGTGGAGCTCGAGCTTAGCAAAATTATTAGAATTGCTTTCAACAAGGAAAGGACAGAAAAAGACGCACTTGTAGTAGTGCTTGTAGAATTCATTGATGTGTTCGCCTGGCAACCTTCAGATATCAAAGGCATATCACCTGAGCTAATATGCCATTCGTTCAATATTCAAGCTGATTATAAGCCTGTCAAGCAGAAAAAGCAGAATCATGCTTTCGAGTGACAACTGGCAATGGAAAAAGAAATAGACACAATGCTTAGAAATAGGTTCATAATAGAAGTCTTATATCCAGACTGGTTGTCAAATGTGGTCCTGGTGAAGAAAGCCAATGAAAAATGGAGGATGTGTGTGGATTTCACAGATCTGAATAAGGCTTGCCCTAAGGACAGCTACCCACTACCAACCATTGATCTGTTAGTTGACTCTATAGTAGGGTTTGAAAAGTATGTTTTTCTAGATGTCTCTATAGGGTATCATTAGATCACAATGAATTCAGCAAATGAAGAAAAGAAAGTGTTCATTACTCACCGAGCAACTTATTGCTATTGAGTTATGCCCTTTTGGCTCAAAAATGCAGGGGTTACCTATAAACGATTGATGAACAAGTTATTTACTTCCAAGCTCAGGAGAAATATGGAAGTATATGTGGATGATATGATGGTCAAGAGCAAGGCACAGAGTGCTCAAAAATCTACAATGTTTCAATTGGACCCTAGAATGCCAGCAGGGTTTTAAAGAGTTAAAGCAATTTCATAGTACACCGCCACTGCAGAGCAAACCCCAATTAGGTGAAACTTTATACATGTACCTTGCAGTTTCATTTGGAGCTATCGGCTTAGTTTTGATCAGACAAGAAGCCAGTCAATAGTTCCTCATTTATTATACTAGCAAGGTGTTGAAGGGCACCGAACTAAAGTATCCCATATTGGAGCACTTAGCATTAGCGCTAGTTACATCATCCATTAAGCTCCAACCCTATTTCCAAGCACATACTGTAGTAGTTCGAACTAATTATAACCTCAAAAAAGTGCTCTAGATGCTCGAAGCATATGGAAGGCTTACAGAATGGGCAACTCGCTTAGGGGAATTTGATGTTCGGTATGAAGCTCGCCCTTCAATGAAAGCTCAAGTTGTGGCTAATTTTATAGCTGAATTGCCTCCACTTCTCGAGCCAGACACTCGTTCTTGGAGATTGTTTATATATAGAGCATCCTCATTAGAAGGTGCCAAGATTGGAGTGGTTCTTATTAGGCTAGGAAAGAAAACCATTAGAGGAATGATCCACATAACATTCCCAGCCTCTAACTGTAACACCCTATACCCATAAATGGTACGGATATCGGATGTCACAACACTACTGTCTAATCGATAATTACGGCAAATGCGGTGAAAAAAAATTTCTACTTCTTATTGAATCATTTATCCTTTTTTAACTTTCGTGTCACTAATAAGTCTTATTCAAATCAATCAAAGCATCACATTTTATTGTATCATGTCATTCAGCCATATTCTATAACATTCACTATGTCTATAATACACAATATATAATCAATTCTAAACTGTTTCATATACATGCCACTAACAATTTGCTTAGTCAAATGCATACATACATCCATATCTTATTTATTGTTCATTGAATCAAATTTCGGTAGCATAACAACTATAAGTTAACTACCCGAAACCTACGATTCAGTAAAAACACAACCCAATTCAAGGGCATAACAATTATAACTTAATATTCATTTAAAATCTTAACCCCTTCCAGTCTAATCAATATAATCTAATCCAAATAATAACATCCATCATTACATATCCAATGATACAGAGTATTCATATACATTCTAATAACAGTAAACATAATATTCCTAACTTCAATCCCACAATAGGATGCCTGCTCTATAGACGCTCCACTCAGTACCTACACGCAGTCAAATAAACTACGTGCTGAGCATTAAACATGCTTAGTGGTGATTACGTATCTAAACATTTCCAATTCTAACTTGTGCACATACACATGTACAAATGAACTATACTTAATCACTTCCTCAATTCTATTTGAATCACTCGCTGAAATGTCACTTAGTGCCATTTTACACTCCAGTTCTTTACTTGACCTTATTATTGGCAATTTACAATTTAATCTCTATCTTATTCAATACTTATCAAATTACCCTTCCATTAAACTAAATTACTATTTTGCCATTCAATTTTCATTCATTTACAATCATCCCCTTTATTTACTTAATGGCATTTAAATGACCATGTAGTCCTCAAATTTTCATTTTAATACTTATTTAACTATCAATCCACACATTTAATCACCTATTTCCATATTTTACTGTTTCCACAATAATGTTATTCTTTTAACACTTCTCTACATTTTTGACATATACATTACGGTTTAGTCCTCGAATTATCACTTTCATGACCATTTTACATATTGGTCGATATTAAGCCTTTACATTGCATTTAAACCCATTAGTCATTTACTTCACTCACTAATCCATCATTTAATATACAATTTACCGTTTAGTCCCTATTTTATCAATTTCATATCAAATTACATCTTTGCCATTCTTTTTACTTTATTTACGAAAATGCCACTAGTGTACTTAATTTCCACATTTAATTCACTCTTTACCTTACCAATTATATATTAGCTCTTAAATTAACATTTTCACTTCAAATTACATTTTAGTCCCTAAACTTTGTATTCTTTATGAAATTGTCATTTTAATTTCACTTTTCTCTCACATATTGCCTATTAATGTACTTTCACATATAATTACTGTTTTGCCCCTAAACTTTTATCAAATTACAATATTGCCCTTTATTTAGCGTTTACTTATAATTTTGCCATTCATTTATTACATTTTCGCATTTATTCACTTCTTAACTTATAATTTATCAATTAGTCTCACAACTAATTATTTTCATGGTAAATTATATTTTAGTCCTTAAACTTTTTATGTTCTTTCATGTAAGCCCTATTTCATTTAAATTCTTATTTTCACTATACTTTTTACATTTCCATGTCATTTTTACCATTATGACCCCGTTTGACTTATTATTTAGGTAAATTACCTTCTTCACCCTAAACTTTTTATTTTGTTTCATTTAAGTCCTTTCTCATATAAATACTCATTTTCATGTTAATTTTCACATTTTCAAGTCATTTTATCATTATGTTATGCTTTCACATATTATGCTTTTACATATTATGCTTCTACATATTATGCTTTTACACATTAGGCTTTTATACATAATATCTTTTCATATTTTGTCATTTTACATTTTATCATTTGACATTTTACCTTATTACATTATGCCCCCAGCACAATTCCGACAGACAATTTGCAGACCGGATATACAGGACGTGGACCCCACAGGTCCACTGCATTGCACTAAAGAATGACCCCGAAAGATCACTCCATCATTTTCATATAACATATGACGTATGACGTATGATGTGTAACATATCAATGGGTTATGGGAGACCATCGCGAATCTGCAATAGCAAAGCAAGTCGTCATGACTTGCACCGCAGTATGGGTGTTCCTATGGCTAGCCAAATATATCCAGAACTAGATTTAGACCGCCAGACCGCTACTAAGGGCAAAACTTTATCAATTATCTTATATTGAATTTTCACATTTTAACACTTTCATTGTACGTATCACATATAACTTATCAATGCATTTCCATACTTTAACGTTTTCATTTATGTTTATGTTTCATTTTCATTTCATTACTTTAGTTACCCAACATATTCATCAAGTTGCACATTCCATGAATTATCTCATCATAATTCATCATTTATGCACAATTCTTATTATATATTTATTTTTCATAATCAGTATACTTAGTCCATTTATTGGGTATAAATTCATTTTCATTCTTTTCTATACATGTAATTTCAATCATTTCAATATTTGTCAATATTTCCCACCATGGACATAATGGAAAAATATTCTCAAAATTACTTACTTAAATTCTTATAATTTCAAATAAATTCACACACTTTCAAATCATATACAGATTCATTTTGTGGTCTTATTATCATTAATTGGACTAGTTATATCTTTGATTCATTAAATCAATTATTCAATTTTCATGTATTTCCTTTCATTAAACTTTCTTTTTCACTTCTAATTCATTCATATATCCATTTTATCACTCATATATCATATAAATACCATATAACCTAACATAATTTCTTCTTTACCCATTCAACCACCCTTAAGGTTTTACTTTACCTTTTTTTTCATCCGTTTCTTACTTATTCCTCTAAATTAAGCCTCAATTCACATGTATATACCCTGTAATCACACTTAATCACTAGATATACTATGAATATACCTATACATACCATTATGTTTCACTATGACCAAGACTTACACTTGGTTTTCTTTCACTCTAATCATTCTAATTAGCTTATTTAACCTCCTTAAACTCAATGATCACTTCAATTTCAATTACATATGCATTTTACACACAATCACTATTTAAACATAATACAAAACCATAATTTTCATATAAAAATACTTAGATAATGTATCACAAATCTCATATCCTTGCTCTAGGTTTCACAACCTCCTCAATTCTTGTCCTTAACCTTTGAAATAGCTTTTCCCCTTAATTTCTCCTCCATGGCAAAAAATACACTGAAATCAAACACCCATTAATTTCCTTCTTCTATCAAATATAACTTCATAAACACTCCTAATACATCCTAATCTATCATCTAGAACTAATAAATCAAATTAAATCAACTTATTCCTCTTACCTCCATTTGAAGACATAACCTTAAATCCTTGCTTTTCCTTACTTTTAATCCATCAAATGGATGCTAGATGCTGTTATAATCCCATAGAGAGGCTGAATTACACTTAGGGTACTGGAATTTAGCAAGAAATGGAGCAAGAATTGAAGAAATTTGAGAGAGGGGGAAGAGAGAAGACTTTGGCCAAGAAAGAGAAGAGAAGAGCTGGAGGAGATAAGGATTACTCACCCATAAATCTGCCATTTAAGTGCTTTTATAGTGGACAAAAATGTTTTAACCTTGGTCCAACTAATGGTGCAACCTATAAAGCCCAACTAGCCATTTAAGCCCATTATGTAATTTTCTATGGTTTTCTCACTTTCCAACTCTAATTCATCCCGAATTTGATTCCATAATTCATATAATATGAAAAATAGGTTGTACACCAAATTTCAACTCAATCGAAATCCATTTTCGGTCCAGTTCAATCACATCAATTCGGTCAGCAAATTTCCAGTGTTCTCAAAAAATTTTCTTTTCACAACCAAAAAATTATACATATTATCTAGAGTCCATCTGGAATTTTTGATCAATTTTGGGAATCATTTGCTATTTTTAGAACCTCGATCAAACCTCCGGTCAACCCGAGTACTATTCAAACTGAAATTGTATCTTTTCCTTACTTTCTAAGGTTAATTCCTCATAAAAATGACTCTATAATTCTTAAAATATCTTCATTAGACTCCAAAAATATTTTTGGGTCAATCGAAAATTATTTCTCGATCCACTAATTATTTATTAGTCCGATAACTTAATTTTTTAGTGTCACCAAAAATTAATTTTTCATTATCATATGATTTTACTCATCAATACAAGTACATCTATATTTTTAGTTTATTTTTTCTGAGATCCGTAGTATCCTCTATGGTCCGGTCAAACGCTCAGTCAACCTAGTCATTATTTGAATCAAAATCATGACTTTTTCTTATTTTTAAATTTTAAGGACCCATTTGACCTCAAATCCACTCCAAATTTTAACCCCGAACTCGTCATGACTTATATTTCCTAACAGTCAAATAAAATATTTTTTACCTCCCGGTGTACTTTTAACCCCGAAAGTACTATTCACTATCGAAAAATACTATTTTCGGTTAGCCCGGTAATGAAGCCATTACACTAACAACATGCAAAAATACAAGGCTCTCTATTTCGGATTGCAGCTCGCCATTGAGGTAAAGCCTGATTCTTTGACTATTTTTTCTGATTCACAATTAGTTGTCAGCCAGCTGCTCAGAAAATTTAAAATAAGAGAGCACATTATGGTTTCGTACAAAGAGTTATTGGCCGCTTTACTGTCTCAACTGGAGAAAATAGGGTGTGCATGGTCAATTTAGGAAATACCTCGAGTAAAAAATGAGGGAGTGTAGACACCGGATCCTGAGACAGCCCAAATTAGAGTTACCCAATGATGATAAGATGCCTGTTCACAGATAAAAAGATTAAAAGTAATGATTTCCTTGTCAAATTTGCATTCTAGAGTAAAAAATAAAAAATAATAAAAAATGTATTAAAATTTAAATTTGAAAAATGGAGTTTAAAAATTATAGTATTTTTAGTTAATTTTTAAAATTAAAAAAAAAATAGGATGTCGGCCGCGGCGGCGCCCTGCGACAGCCCACAGGCGCTCCGCGAGCACGCCGACGAGCGTCGGTCTCCCCTATTCCGCCGAAAATGCTGATTTTCGGCCCAAATGTGATTTCTTCGGGATTTTTTCACCAAATTTGATTTTTTATCCCATTTTTAAAGGTATTTCATGATTTTTTCCATTTTTAAACATATATAAATAATATTTGAATTAATTAATTCATTTTTTCCTTAATTAATTATTTTTTCCTTTTTTTCTTGATATAAATAGAAAATGATGAAACAAAAAATAGGGGGATTCATTTTTAGGGTTTTCTTAATTTTTCTCTTCTTCTTATTCAAAATTCTCTCTAGGTTTTTCTTAGGTTTTTCCCTCAAAAAAAATAAAAATTGCTAAAAGTTAAAAAGTTCAATTCTTCTTTTTCTTCTTTTCCAATAGAATTCGTTCTAAATATTTTACATGAAATTTTGTTGATGAGAAATTAATTTTTGAGACAAATAAGATGATTGTTTGTTCTTAAAAATTCAATTTTTTTTACTTTTGTCTTTTAATTATTTTTAATTGAGTTTTCTCAAAGATTTTTATTTGAATCCCTTTTTGATGAAAAAATGGATTTTGAACAAAACTATTGTTTGTTCTTAAAATCCAATTTTTTTCATTTGATTTTATAAAAAAAAAAAATTTCATAAATAATTTTTTTCTTGAGACAAACAAAAATAATTGTTTGTTCTTGAAAATTTTTATTTTCTTTCATCATTTTTTAAGTAAATTTGTTTTTTTGGAATAAAATTCCAATTTTTATCATCTTTAATTCTAATTTTGCAAATAAAACAAGGAAATCAATCAACTTTTTTCCTTTCATAGAATTCGAATTCTGAGAGTAAACATTCTAGGTTTGATCTCCTTTTTTATGTTCTTTTATACATTTTTGTTCATATTTAATTTGTTAACATGTAAATTTTTATTGTTTTCATTTATTTATTTATTCTATTGTTTGTATATTTGTCTTATTTAATATGTTTATATATTATTATTATCATCTAATTATTATAATTATTATTATTATTTTATTATTGTTGTTGTTGTTGTTGTTATTATTATTATTATTATTATTATTATTATTATTATTATTATTATTATTATTATTATTATTATTATTAAATTTTAATGTATTAATTCATTAACATGTTGTTTTATTTATTTCAATCATATCATTTAATTCCTTTATCGTTCATAATGCATTTTTTTCATTTATTTTAATTTATTAATTATTTAATTCATTTGTCATTTTGATGTCATCTTATTTTATTTTGTTTTATTTTATTATTTATTATATACTTAATTGATTTAATTGATTTAATTACTAACATTATTTTATTTATGTTTGTCTTTTATTCCAATACTTGTTTTCTTTGCTTGCGCATTCTCGCGAGCAAACGGAGAGATCCTGAAGGCTCGTTTAGGTTGACTATTTATTTGCATTATTTATAATATTTTATTTATTTGTCTTTTTCATTTATTTTGCAATGCAATTCTTAATAAAATTGTTTATTTTATGCACGTTTAAAAAAAATCACAAAAATATTTCTATTAATTAAACTTGAAACTTTTTCTAATAAAGATGGGACCATTGTCCCAATTTTTCCATCCAAAATAAATTGTCACATTAAAATTATTTTCTTTAACCATGCATGCGATAACCAATGTCCTCATCCCTAATAAATAGCTCGTTTTATGTATGATTTACATTTTATTTACAATGTGGGTTGTATTCCGCCCCTAGTTTTATTGTAATTTATTGTACTCTTATTTACTTTATTTTAATCTTGCTCCTATTTACCACTTTCCTTATATGACCAACGTGCGCTTTAATTAACTGCATTAAATCGAAAGAGAAATGGGATTAAACACTAAATTTAAAACTCAATTATAACTTTGATCAAGGTATGAATAAATGGGAAGTCCCGAACCTTCTCTGGTCTTAGGCTCAACGAGGTTAGAGGACTATCTCAATGTTTCATTGGGGTGGGGCCTCTAAAATATCTCTTGTTGCCCAAAAAGACCCAATTTGTATAGTCTTAGGCTCCACGAGGTTAGAGGATTCTATTGGGGTGGGGCCTCCAAAATATCTCTGGCTTGCCCAAAATGGATGCATATGCGCTGTCTTAGGCTCACTAAGGCTAGACGATCTTTCCTAATGTTCTATTGGGTGGCGACTCCAAGAGACCTCCTTATTGCCCAAAATAGACACACTTGTAAATTCTTACAAGTTTTCACGAACCTCTCTCGATCGCCCTAAATGCGGATCGTTCGGGGCACCTCGTGGTTCGGCGCGCGTCATAGTGGCGACTCCATTGGGGACACTTAAAAAAGACTTCGCTTCGAAAGTGCCTTAATTGAAACTTATAATTGAGTTTTAATTTAAAAATTTCACCCCTTTTCGAAATTACATTGCATATCATTAGAGTCTTAGGTCTATGCTAGTTTGGTCCCTCTATTAACCTTGATGCGTTCCCGAAGTACGACCATACGTTCACTCAATGTAGGGAAGTGTTAAGGATAATCACCAGCTCAAGCCTCGTACCATCATGGTATATTAAATGGTGATCCGACTGGTCGTTACGCTCGTGATGAGCTAGACCCGTTGGCAAGGACCATGCTTGGGTAGACCTAAAGTATCATCACCTTTGACCAAAACTCATGTAATAAAAATAGATACTTCCCCTAGGTGGTATGAACCATAATACTATGCTTGCTATATGGATCGTTATGTATTGGACAAACCCAGATAATTTGATTGGTCACCTAATCAAAGGCTTTCATGCCCCGATAGGCCCATGTCAATTTATTCGGACTACCTAAATACACAATGGTCAAAATCCATGCGTATGCACATTAGTTAAGAGAGGTTCTGTTGCCGGTTTTCCACCATGCACTATACACGTCCATCGGGTTCCCTGTTAATCCATGGGCCAAGCCCACCTAAGAAAGATACCGCACGACCTCGTGTGTGGGAGAGATAAGGTGGGAAGGATCTACTTACTTGTATGTGGTTGTGGATGTTGCACAGCATGCTCATTTATCGCGTGTCATTCATACATGTTAAAGAAAATAATAATAACAAAAAAAAAAACATATACATTTCCTTCATGTGTGTGTATAGCCTTTTGTTTGCATATTATTTTTCACATGTACATATCATCCTGTGTATAATTTTTATTTCTTTTTTCAAGCATCACATGTGTCATTGCAATCCCTAGATCTTTCAGTTATCGATGACCATTTGCATAGTACGATCATGCATTACATATCATTCATACATAAAAAAAAAAGTATGTACATTTCGCGTGTGTACATTCTATTCTATGCATATAATCTTTACATGTACATATCACTGTGACGCGCGCCAAACCCCGAGGTGCCCAGAACCGCCCGCTTTTAGGGCTTTCAGGATGAGGTTCATAAAAACTTGTAAGAAATTACAAATGCGTCCATTTTGAGCAACAATAAGGTTTCTTGGAGTCGCCACCCAATAGAACATTGGGAAATATCGTCTAGCCTCAGTGAGCCTAAGACAGCGCTACTATGTCCATTATTTACAAGCTGGAGGTGTCTTAGAGACTTCCACCCTAATGATAGGATGGTCCTCTAGCCTCACGCTTGGGCAAACCAAAGGTGTCTTGGAGGCATCCACCCTAATAGAACATTAGGATGGCTCTCTCGCCTCGTGGCGCCTAAGATTGTGTAATTTTGAGCCTTTTACATGACACAAGAGGTGTCTTGGAGGCCCCATCCCAATAGAATATTGAGATGGCCCTCTCGCCTCGTTGAGCCCAAAGACCAGAGAAGGTTCGGGACTTTCCATTTATTCATACCTTGGTTATATTTATAGTTGAGTTTTGAATTTATCGTTTTATCTCATTTCTCATTCAATTTAATGCAGTTAAATTAAAGTGCAGATTGCCCATTCAGGGAAAGCGATAAATAAATAAAGCATAATTAAAGTAAAGTGAATGAAAATAAATTACAATAAAACTAGGGGCGGAATACAACCCCCATTGTAAATAAAATACAAATCATACATAAAATGAGCTATTTGTTAAAGATGAGGACATTGGTCCTCGCATGCATATTTATTATAAAATAATTTTGATGTGATAATTTTTATTTTGGATGGAAAAAAATGGGGCATTGGTCCCATTTTTATTAGGAAAGATTCCAAGTTAATTAATAAAAATATTTTTGTGATTTTCTTTTTAGCGTGCCTAAAATAAACAATTTTATAAGAAAATTACATGGTAGAATAAATGAAAAAGCCAAATAAATGAAATATTACAAATAAAGCAAATAAATATTTAACCCAAACGAGCCTTCTGGATCTCCTCGTGTGCTCGCAAAAATGTCCAAGTAAAAAAAATGAGTTTTTGGAACAAAGATAAACACAAATGAAATAATGTTAGTAATTAAATCAATAAGATCAATTAAACGCATAAAATAATAAATAACAAATTAAAACAAATAAAATGAGATGACATCAAAAGAATGATAAATGAATTAAAATGTTAATAAACCAAAATAAATGAGAAAAATGTATTATGAATGACAAAGGAATTAAAGGATGTGATTGAAATAAAATAAAATATGTTAATGAATTAATACATAAAAATATGAACATGATAATAATAATAATAACGAATAATGAAAATAAACAAATAAATGAATAAACAATAAATATATAACAATAACCATGAAAAAGAATGATAAAAAAATGAATAAAAGAATGATGAAAATAATTAAATGAGTGACATGATTAATTAATGCTATCCAATTAACATAAAACATTTACATGGCAAAAAGATCAATCAAAATGAATTAATTAATTACATGTTAAAATAATAGTGAGGAATCAAAGCAAAAATAATATATAAATATATTAAATAAAGCAAATATAAAATAATAGAATAAATAAATAAATGAAAATAGTAAAAATATACATCTTAATTAATTTAATATGAACAAAAATAAATAAAAGAGAATAAAAAAAAGATCAAGCCTAGAACGTTTACCCTCAGAGTTTCGGATTCGATGAAGGTAAAATGATGATTGATTTCCTTGTTTGTGATGTGCAAGATTAGAGTTGAATATGATAAAATGTTGGAATTTTATTCCGAAAAAAATATCTTTGAAAAATGATGAAAGGAAAATCAAAAATTCTTCAAGAACAAAGAATTGATCTCTTTGCCTAAAGAATTATTTTTTATTGATAAATATGTTCTCAAGAACAAACAACTATTTTGTTTGTCTCAAGAAAAAAATTATTTGTGAAAAAAACTTGTTTTTTAGAAAATCAAATGAAAATTTAGATTTCAAGAACAAACATTTATTTTGAATATCTCAAAATCTATTTTTCATCAAAAAGGGATTCAAATAAAAATCTTTGAAAAAAGTTTAATTGAAAACTAAAAAAAATAATAAGTCAAAAATGAATTTTGAGAGCAAACAATTGTTATGTTTGTCTCAAAATCAATTCCCATCGACAAAATCCCTTCTAAAAACATGTATTATAAGAAATTCCATTGGAAAAAGAAGAAGAATTGAACTATTTTTTTATTTTTGTTGGGGAAAATTTCAGTCAAATTAGAGAGAATTTGGAGAGGAAGAAGAAGACAAAACTTTAAGAAAAAAACCCTAAAAAAAATCCCCCTTTTTCTCTTTTCATCATTTTCTTTTTATATGAAGAAAAAAATAGAAAATAAAATTAATTAAGGGAAAAACTAATTAATAATTAATAATATAATTTATCTAAGTTTAAAAATGGAAAAAAACTTGAAAATCCCTTAAAAAGGGATAAAAAATCGAATTTTGTGGAAAAAAATCGGAAAAAATGATTTTGGGGCGATTTTGGGCGTCTGCGGCGGAAAAGGGGCGACCGTTGCCCGTCGACATTCGCGACGGGCATCGGTCGCGCACGTTGGCATGCATCAGCGCATTGCACATCGCTCCGCTCATCGACATTCGCAAAATTTTTTTTTTTAAATTTAACTAAAAATACCATAATTTCTAAACCCCATTTTTCAAATCTAATTTTAAAAATTATTTTTTATTTTTTTCACTCTAAAATGCAAATTTGACAAGGGAATCACCACGTTCAACCTTTTTGTCTGTGAGCAGGCATCTTATCATCATTGGGTAACTCTAATCTGGACTGGCTCAGGACCCGGTGTCTACAATCACCCTGTTCCATGAATTGCATACATCATTCTAACCTCTTTGATTTTTTTAGCCATTGTATACCATTTGTTGCACAGCACAACCATGCATAGCATGTTATTCATACATCATTCTAACTCCTTGCTTTTCAGCCATTGTAGACCATTTATTTTCGTGGTTTAGGGATCCCGATAGTTGTCTAAAGAGCGATCAGAGTTCGAGTTGGCTGATAAAGATTTAGCATCCTTACCAGAGTGTCTGAAGGTATTAAAAATGGCTGGCCCTTCACAAAAGACTGAAGAGATTCATGCCCTAATTGCCCAGGAGATGGATAGAAGGTTCGAAGAGCTTGAAAAAAGGATGTTGGCCCTGGTTAAAGAAAGAATGGATACCATGGCACTAGTTTTTCAAGCTCAGCTTATGGCGACAACTCTTAACCAAGTTGAGCCGGCCATTGTTAAGAAGGCCTATTCCACGATGACCGCAATGTCTCCTTTTGCTTTCGAACCCAGAGTCAAGGTACCCTTTATTTTGCTAGTCAAGCAAGAAAGAGATAAAAAGTCTGCTCTAGAGTACGACTGTATTCCTGAAAAGGAAGACATTTCAGCAGTGATGCAAGCTCTAAATAGTAAACCGTCAAGGGCAGAATATGATCTAAGGTCAGGCTCAGGTCCGTACTTAGGTGAAACATCGCAGGGATCTTTGATGCAGTTACAAGAACAAGTAAGAAAGGCAGAAGGAACAGAACCTTCACAGTCAATAGGCATCCCTAAGTCCTTAAGCACGAAAAAAGGCTAGCTTATCTTGAAGAAGAATTTATGAAGTCCAAGCTTGTAACTACCCGAGTGCCTCTCAATAAAACTATTACTAGCCCCGCAAGTGTAAGAGTGGGTTGTTATGATAATAGTAGTGCCACCCGAAGGACAGGAAAAACACCAACCGTGGAAGTGAATCGAAGGCATTATTCTAATTTGGGCAGATCCTTGTCTTGGGTCCTTAAGAGGCTAATAAAGGAGGGCATGCTACAACCATTGCTGGCTAGGCCCGTTAGAAATAAGGGACAACCCAATCATAAGGGGGATCAGTATTATGCCTTCCACCAGTACATTGGGCATACCACAGACGATTGCAGGACCTTGAGACATGCTATCCAAGATTTGATTGATTCTAAACAGATCTCTGACCCAAAAGAGCGAAGGATAAAGAATAAGACAGATTAAGTGCCTAAGTGGGAAGGGGAGGATGGTTCTTAAGGATGATAATGGACCACCGACTATAACATCTGTGTTGGCAAGAACGACAAATGATTAGCTATTTAGAATGTTCTTTTTATTTTTGAAGTGTTTAATAATGACATTCTGTTTCATTAATAAATGAACGTTTTTGCTTACTTATATGATATCTCTTAGGATTTTACTATACATAATTGACATTAATTCAATTGGTGCTACTCCGTTTAATCTCAGAACTTTAGAAAACCCAAAGAAAATCTTGATAGCATCTAATATAACTCCTAAAAAGAGATCAAAACTTGAGAGAAATTCAAGAAAATATGAAAAATTCTTTACCTGGACCTATGAAGACATGCTAAGAGTTGATCGCGGAATCGCCGAGCACACCATTCCAACATACCCCAATCATGGAGCAGTCAAGCAGAAGCTCAGAAGACCCAGGCCAAAAGGGGCAGAGAAGGTTTAAAAAAAAAAAGGGGGATCCACAAATAGAGATGAAGCCAAAATTTTTTATACAGCACCCGGCTTGGTTGGTCAGCGTCATCCCAATAGTCAAGAAAAGCAAAAGAGTACGAGCTATCATGATTTAAATAAAGCTTGTCCAAAAAAAAAAAAAGGAATAAAAAAAAGGAAAAAAAAGGAAGGAAAAGAATCAATATGTAGATTGGAAAGTCATCCTGGGGGCAAGTTTTGTTCAAATCCCATTGATCTACACATGCCCGTACTTTACCATTTTTCTTGACTTTTGAAAAGTACCAAAAGGATTCTATTGACTTACAATGGATACTGGTTGCTCGAGCTTGGGAATAGACATCATAGGGGAGGTGCGCCCTACGGCCTCCAACGGACAGGGTCATCGAAAGGAATTCGATATGTCAATATGGTCTCCTGTACCACACAGGGTTTAAGGACGGTAGGAAAATTTAGGGCTAAGGCTAGGGAGTTGCCTCAAAGGTATGGCATTAAAGACCATAAGTCCGCTCTGTATTGCCCTCAAACCAATGGAGCAGGAGAGGCTGCTAACAAAAAAATCTTGGTCAAGATGGTTCGAAACTACAATGATTGGGCAGAGAAATGGCCCTTTTGCACTTCGAGGCTAGAGAACCATCGTTGAAACCTCTACAAGAGTCACCTTTTATTCCTCAATTCATGGGGCAGAAGCTGTATGGCCGGATGAAGTAGAGCTCAAATCTTTAAGGACAGTCATGGAAGCCTATATTTTGAAAGCCGACAGGGTGCGGCAACGGCGCAGCAGTTAAACACGTCAGACTAGAATATATCATGGGATTACCGCCACAGTCAAATCTATCAGAAAATATTCTGCTTGATCATTTCGGAAGAAGGTTAGAAAGCATCCGATGAAAGAGGGAGATTCAGTCGTCAAGCAAATGAGACCAGGTGTTCCGGACATACGAGATAAATTTAGGACGACATGAGAAGGTCCTTTTGTTCTTCAGAGATTGTTAACCAAGGAGCAACAACAGACAGCGATGAAGATGACTTCAAAGAGCTAGTTAACATCGACAAACTCAAGAAGTTCCATGGCTAAAGACTAAAAATCAAAAGAAGAGAATAAAAGCCCCGCGGGTCAAAAATCGAAAAAAGGCGGCCTTGCTAAAAATGGGCACCTCGTCAGGGTGAAAATCAAAAAAAGGCACCATGGGCAAAAATTAGAGGCTCGAGAGAAAATGTCCGATCAAGAAAACCCGAGAGGGCTGATTGGAGATAAGAGTTTGATGCTTATAAGATTTACTCTGAGATTAGATGTAGTTTTGCATTTTGAATCGATGTTAGGTAATGATCATGTATAGAGAAATCATACCGAAATGTACACAATCTTTGCAAATACATGTGTTCATTATTTTCTAGTTCATTTATAAAAAGTGAAACATCGTTCATTCCTGAATGCATGAAATCTAAATGAGTACACTCTGCTAGTGCTCTCACCGTCCAGATGTCTAAGTCAATTAGTTCTGTTATCAATTGCGGGACTAAACACCTACCTCTTGGATGCATTAGTGGCAGTAAAAGAAAAATCCCCGATATATGGTATAATAGTCTTCACCAGCAGTTTGCTTAGAGGCTATGGTGTCTAGAAGTAAAAGCTGAAGATAAAGGTACACCTTGGAAAGATAGGGGATGCCTCACTACATCGTTAATCCCTCTGAACTATCGAGCACAATGGGTGGTAATGTAAAAGGCAGCCTCATGAAGCCCTAAAGAACCCGATCCTCATCCGCCACCTCACCCAATCTAGCAACACATTCATTGAGAGAGGCAAAGGAATGCAACCGATGCCTAGGGAGAAAATGCCTCAGTGAATAGCTGCCGATTACTCTAGAAGGGGGCTCAGATAGTAGCTTTAACTTTTCTTGCAGTTATACTCTTAAAAAAAAGGCCGTTAGAGTTGAAAACCATAATTGGCTCTCTAAGAAAAAGTTAGGCCAAAGGGCAGGGTGAAAACCTGGAAACAGGCAGTCTGTCCTACAAAAAAATTGAATAAAAGCCGCTAGAGTGGGTTGGGTCCATTCCAGGCAAAAATTAGGCATAGGGTTATGTGAAAATCCCCAAAAGGATGCATTTCCCGCTAAGAAAAGTTAGTGTGAAAATCTACAAGGGATGCACTACCTTTAAATTAATGACTTTTGAAGCCTGGAGCAATAAGGTGGCATTACTTCCCTTTAGGCATATAGTGCGTAACTCAGGACTTGAGTTAAAGTTTTGGGGGCAAAATGCCCATTGATCGGGGGGCCAAGATGCGCACGGGTCAATTCTCTTTGAAAAGATTATGGGTCAGAGTCCCTAAAGTCATGACAATGCTTTTCTAGATCCTTGGGGGCATTAGACAATGTGAGCAGCTGAGTAGTACCCTCAACAAATCCCTTAACCACCTAGGATGTAGTTTATATATTTTTGCATCTCACATGCATCTCGCATGTATAATCTTTTGCATATCTCCCTGCATAACTTTACACATCTATAGCCTTTCATGATGCACAACACGCACTCACACATGCATGAACTTTGTATATATTTTGCATATGCAATTCTTCGTGCACATTCCGTGTACATAATCTTTTCATACATATAATGCATAATTCTTTGTACATGTTTAACATGCATATCATAAGCATATCACGTGCATTCAATCCTTTTTACACGTGTAGTTGCGCACACATAATTTTTGTACATTAATCCTTTGCATATGTTTCCTGTATATAGTTTTGTATGTATATTTCACACACATTGATCCCATACGCATACATAATATTTTGTATACGTTGTTGTATACATGATTCAGGGGGAAAGGTCCGAATAAACCTCATGCACAAAGATGATCCGAGAGATGGGTTCAGCTCAACATTATCAGACACTATGTTCGGCATAAAATCAGGTGCGTCTGTATAGAGGGGGAACGCCTAGAAGAAACAAGCCTATTCATGCACACCATGCCGGGGGCAATCAGGTAAGTTTCTCTATCATAAGATATACGCTCACACACATTACACAATAAGTGTACAAAATCCAAATTCAAATGTACAAAGAATACAAATTCTCAAACAAAAAAAAACAAAACAAAAAGAAAAACAAAAAGAAGAAGATGTTTTCAAGGCCTTGAAAATCTAACATATTGTAAAAATTCAAATACAGCTAAAATGTAAAAATCCCAAAAATTTACGAAAATCATTTTAAGGGACACCAAAGACATTGGAACCTATCCGCCTGCAGACAAGCAACAAAACCTCCAATCTAATTTTCCTCTGAGGAGGGTCAAATCTAATTTTCTCTGAGGAGGCTTGATAAGTGTATAATTGATGCATTAATTAGTATATATTTTGTATAATTGATGCATTAATTAGTATATACTCTTGTTCTCCTCATGAAATAGTTGCTTTTATATATAATTTTTTCCTAAATTGTCTTATTGTAGAATGCGGGAACTAGAAAAAGTATGCAAGGGAATCAACCATACTGTAGGGTCTTTATGTACTTATGTAGATAGGCTTACCTTTACATTATCTATAAAGAAGATTATCGAATCTATTACACTAGGCAAAAATATCAATTGATGACCAAAAATAGGATCCAAACCCAGTGGTAGTAGGAATGACAAATTTGCCGTTTTCATTGGACTAAGGGCATATATACTAAGTTTACTTTGAACAATACAATCTGCAAGGAAAAGCTTAGTATATATTTACGTTAGTAGCTATATTTTTTATGTATATCTTGGTGACTAAACTTTGTATTTTTCTTATTTTGTGCAAATAAAGGAATTCTTGTATTATGGATTCTGATGATCATAGTTGGATGTATAATCGGCGGGATGCAAGCGAAAGGACTAATGCATCATATGTTTATGGAGTAGAATGAGCAAGGAACTGGTTCATCTGATACTCCATCTTCCTTTGTCGTCTATCAATTTGGTGATTCAAAGCCTCTATATTAGTCAATTGTGTTTGCATCAACCGTTGATTCTCTAAAATATGCTCCAAAATAGGTGTGTCGCGACTGGAAGAGGTGCCAACATCCGCTGGCAGTTGGGAAGTATCATGAGAATCATCGTTGAAAGAATCCTCTATAGCAGCCTCCTCAACAGATGCCAAACCTTCCAACAAAACCTAGACTTAGCAGGAATGTCGTAAAAAGAAGCATCCACCACCTCACCTCGTATAAAAACTTGCTTAGTGAAATAAGAACATTCAATAACACGGGAAAATTAGCGAGGTTAATTTTAAGATTCTTAGCAATAATGGAAACAACGTGTTCATAAGTGAGAGGACCATCTTTACGTGTAGAGTAAGCCAACAATTGATTAAAAATCCAATAATTCCAACAAACTTTCTTTTTGTTATGAAAACACCACTTTAAGAACAATTCTTGGCCATAAACTCTATTGGTCTCAGATTTATGAAAAACAACACATGCAATAATTTTATGCAAGAGCCAAAATTGCAAATCCTTAATAAAATAGACTGACTCTTCTTAGCTTGAAAAGGTGTTTGTAAATCAGTGAGATAAGCCCAAAATTCATTCAACTTAAAAGAAGAAGGTTGGTCACATAAACCATCTTGCTTAAAATCAAAAGATTTATACATGAAGAAATAAGTAAGTTTATGGTGTTGTCCACACAACCTAAATTCTAAAATGCGTGAATTTTCATAATTAACTTCCAAAGAAGTGTAAAACTCAAGTAGTAAATCCATATGGGTATGCTTATGCATTGAAACAAATTTGAAAAGACCACAAGAAGTTAACATTTATGTAAAAGAATCTAACATACCAACACTTTGAAATAGAGAAGATGGAAAATACTTACAGGCAACAAGGTCTCTATACTTAAGATTTTGGAATTTTGTACCTTCTTCATGAAAAAAAATGGGAAAAGGGGCCTTGTACATTGCTGTCAAATCCTCTACTTGCCTTAAAGAAGATGGGTTCTTTGTCCTCATCATGATATACAGACACTTGAAAGAAGAAGAAGAAGCAAAATAAAAAAACTAAAAAAACAGAAACAAGTGAAAGAAGAAGAAGAAGAAGAAAAGTGAAAAAAACAAAAAGAAAATGAAAACGAAAAAGAAGAGGGAAAATGTGTTGAAAAGGACAGAAATGATATGGGAAGAGAAAGAGTGAAGAAAAATCCAAATATAAAGTATGTTAGGACTTTAAAAAGGCATGTAAAAGATGGGTAGGGTTCAGAAAACATAAATCAATTAATAAGGTGTAAGACCAATTAAAGTCTTAAAAGCTGTTCTATATGCCCACAAAGCATCATCTAACTTTATTGCCCAATCTTTCCTTGAAGAAGACATTATTTTCTCAAGGATCCATTTATTCTCCCTATTACTAACCTCAAATTGACCACTTGTTTGGGGGTGATATAGAGTGGAAATCTTATGAGTTGCTCCATATTTTTTTCAAAAGTGCTTTTATCACATGATTACAAAAATATAAACCTCCATCACTAATTAATGCTCCAAAAATGATTTTCTGGAGCATCATTTTAACAACCTTTGCATCATTTGTAATGGTAGGAATTGTTTCAACCCACTTAGAGACATAATCAACCATAACCAATATACATTTGTAACCTAATGAACTAGGAAATGGACCCATAAAATCTATGCCCCAAACATCAAAAAGCTCAACTTTCAGAATCCCCGTCAAAAGCATCTCATGTTTCCTAGAAATGTTACCCATTCTTTGACACCTATCACAAGTGAGTACAAAATTTCTAGCATCCTTGAATAATGTAGGCCACCAAAAACCATATTGAAGTACCTTAGATGTTTTTTTGATGCACCAAAATGGCCACCTCCACCTAAAGAATGACAATGTTTCAAAACATCTTGAACTTCATCTTGAGGAATGTATCTCCTAATCAAACCATCTAGACATCTCTTATAGAGTAATGGTTCCTCCCAATAATAGAATTTACTATTATGCAAGAATTTATTTCTTTGTCTATAATCCATCCCATAAGGAAGAACACCACTCACTAAATAATTTGCAATATCTGCAAACCATGGAATTTCCTTTGATTCCAAATGAAGAAGGCACTCACCATGAAATGTTTCATTAATTGGCACACCATCATCATTACTTTTTAATCCATCTTGATCAAGTCTAGATAAATGATCCGCAACAAGATTCTCACTACCTTTCTTATCTCTCACTTCCCAATCAAATTCTTGAAGCATTAAAATCCACCTCAAAATCCTAGGTTTTGCATCCTTCTTACTTAGAAGATATTTAAGGGCAGCATGATCAGAATAAACAATTACCTTTTGCCTTACAAGATATGCTCTGAATTTATCAAGTGCATAAACAATAGCTAACAATTCCTTTTCTGTAGTGGTATAATTAATCTAAGCATCATCTAGTAATTTGTTAGCATAATAAATCACATAAGGCTTGCCTTCCTTCCTTTGTCCTAAAATAGCCCCAACTACAAAATTACTTCCATCACATATGATTTCAAATGGTTGCTCACAATTAGGTGGTTGCAAAATAGGTGTTGAAATAAGAGCTTTCTTTAAAGTTTCAAGTGCATCTAGACATTATTCATCAAACTCAAAATCAGCATCTTTAGCAAGTAATTTAATAATGGCTTTGCTATTTTGGAAACATCCTTAATAAATCTTCTATAAAAACCCGCATGACCAAGAAAGCTTCTTATATCCTTAACACACTTTGGAGATGGTAAATTAGCAATTACTTCTATTTTAGCTCTATCAACCTCTATACCTCTTCTTGACACCAAGTGCCCTAAAACAATTCCTTCTTGTGCCATAAAATGACATTTTTCCCAATTAAGTACTAATCCATTCTCCATGCACCTATCAAGAACTTTAGAAAGATTTTCTAGAAAATTTTCAAAGTTAGATCCATAAACACTAAAATCATCCATGAAAACCTCTATGCTTTCATCTATCAAATCACGAAAAATTGAAAGCATGCATCTTTGAAAAGTTGCAGGAGCATTACATAAACTAAATGGAATACGTCTAAAAGCAAAAGTACCATATGGGCATGCAAACATAGTCTAGGATTGGACCTTGGGATGAATAGGATTTGATAAAAACCACTGAGGCCATCCAAATAACAAAAATAAGAAAAATTGGCCAATCTTTCAAGCACTTGGTCAATGAAAGGTAATGGAAAATGATCCTTCCTAGTTGCTTTATTTAACTTCCTATAATCAATACACATATGCCATCCCGTGACAGTCCTAGTGGGTATTAAATCATTAAACTCATTCCTAACCACCGTTAAGCCTCCCTTTTTAGGGATAACTTAAACCGAACTCATCCATTTACTATCACTAATGAAACATATGATTCCATTGTCAAGCAACTTAATCACTTCTTTTCTCACCACTTCCCTAAAAGTAGGATTTAACCTCCTTTGAGCTTCAATAGAAGGCTTAGCATTATCCTCTAAAAGGATTCTATGCATACATACATGTTGGCTAATACCCTTCAAATCATTGATAGAGTAACCAATTGCATTTCTATGACTAAGTAACACATCACGTAAAGCATCAACATCATTATTAGTCATAGATGAACTCACAATAAATGGAAATTGCATACCTTAAACTTGATGGCAAAGGTTTGAGCTCTAGCTTGACCTCATCATTTGGTGAGGTAGACTTAGGATCATCATCCTTCCTCAAAAGCTCATATCTTGAATTCCTATATAAAGGCATGTATGGAGTTTCTTCCAAGATATTTACATTAGCTTCTTGCATTAAATATGGTTCAATATGATCTGGTCTTAAACATTCATGTATTACTTCATCAATGCATTGATCAATAACATCAATTGAGTCAATCCTACTTATAACTTCCATTGGTAAAGACCTCATCATTTTAAACACATCAAATTCCATAATCTCATTACCCACCTCTAATGTAATCTTTCCTCTCTTTATGTCAATAATGGCACCAGCTGTCATCAAAAATGGTCTTCCAAACAAAATTGGTATTTTAGGATCTTCTTTTATATTTAAAATAACAAAATCAGCAGGTATAACAAATTTACCCACTTTAGTTGGCACATTTTCAAGAATGCCAACTGGATAGGTGATAGATTTGTTAGCCATAGATAAACACATATTTATAGGTTTAAGCTCTCCTAAATCAAGTCTTTTGAAAATAGAATAAGGCATAAGACTAATACTAGCATCAACATCACACAAAACTTTGTCAAAATGAGTATTACCAATTATGCAAGGTACGGTAAAACAACCTGGATCCTTAAGCTTTGGTGGAGATTTTGAGTACATAACTTTGGATTCTTCAACAAGAGAAACTAACCCATGGTCCTCAAGCTTACTTTTATGGTTAATGAGATCTTTTAAAAACTTACCCCAAGCTGGCATGTCTCTAATAGCATCCATAAATGGTCAGTTATGGTAATATCTTTGAGATAATTAAGGAACTTACCAAATTGCTTGTCTAAATTCCTTCTAATGAACCTTTGAAGGAAAGTTAGAGTTTTAATTTCTACCTTTAGTTCATCATTTTTTATTGGTATGGCATCTTCCTTTTTACTCTTCTTTGCACCATTACCCTCACTTTCGGTACTAACAATCACATCTTCATTTCGTTTTCTAACTTTAACCTCTTCCTCACCGTTATCATTAACTACATTCTTACTCTTACCCTTACTAGCAATTTGTTCAACTTCCTTACCACTCCTTGAAGCAATTGCTTGGCAAAGCTCTTTTTGTGTAAACTCTGGTTGGCTTGGAAGCTTTCCCAAAGGTT
This sequence comes from Excoecaria cochinchinensis, assembly GCA_947683425.1. NCBI lineage: Eukaryota > Viridiplantae > Streptophyta > Magnoliopsida > Malpighiales > Euphorbiaceae > Excoecaria > Excoecaria cochinchinensis. The sequence goes on from CANTUQ010000092.1 coordinate 36,187,847, forward strand.
TAGAGGAAGAATAGGCTTGTTGAGCAATTTGTGTTTCAAGGATGCGATTATGAGTAGCAAGTTGTTCAAGCTTAGAATTAATATGTTTAAATTGCTCCTCATTTTTTTTTATTGGTGGTCATTTGTTGTTGAATGAATTGCTCCATAAGATTTTTAAGGTTGGATTTAGGTTGTGGTGGGTTGAAAGTTTGTTTCATATGAAATCCTGGTGGGTTTTGTGGTTTGTTAATTGGGGGTTTAATTGGGAGGATGGATTTGACCATGAAAATCCAGGATGGTTTCTCCATTATAGGTTATAAGAGTTTTAGTTCAACCCTATTCTTTGGTTAAAAACTCCTTGTACATAACTCACATCCTCATTAGAACTCATATTATATTGAGAATATGAATGAGATCCCCCACACAACTCATAAATAACATTAGCAATTTCTAAAGAATTAATTTGAGATTTACTTACCATTTTGGTGAGAGCATCTTCCTTTGCATTCAATAAATTGATGGTGACTAGCTCCAAAACTCCTTTTGCTTTTGCCATTGTTGGTTCATCCCTCATGCATCCTTGAGATGCAAGTTCTTCAAGCAAGGTAATAGCCTCCCTAGCCGTTTTGTCCATCTATTTCCCACTAAAGGCTGCATTGACGATATTCCTATTCTCATCCGTTAACCCATTGTAGAAAATTTAAGGGATCATCCAATTAGGCAAACCATGATGTGGGCATTGCCTTTAAAGTTCCTTAAATCTTTCCCAAGCCGCATAAATGGTCTCATTTGCATTTTGCCTAAAAATAGTCCCTACACACATATCTCAGCACCACTTGAAGACCAAACACCCACTCTTTAGAGAGCACAAGGTTTAGAACATATATGATAGTTAATAAAGCATCTCTCCAATAGGAGATTGGCAAATTTGTCTCTGCCATCATAAATCTTACAATATTTAAGAGATTACTATTTCTCCTTTTCGTAACACCATTTTGTTGTGGAGTCTTAGGAATGGACAACTGATACTCAATCTCCTTTTCATCATATAAAGCTTTAAATTCATGAGAAAGATATTCACGACCTCGATTAGTTCTTAAAGCTTTAATCTTTCTATCTAATTCATTCCCAACTAAGTTCATATAATTCTTGATGCAACTCAATGCTTTTAAATTGTAAGAAATCAAATAGACATGACTATACCTAGTACAATCATCTATAAATGTGATAAAGTAATAAGCCCCATGCCTAGCACTTATATTCATTGGATCACATACATCAGAATGAATTAACTATAATGGAAATTCAGCTTTAGTTCCCTTTTCGAATGGTTTTCTAACTAGTTTTCCTTTCAGGTAATGCTTATAAATAGGCAATTCAACTTTATTTAAGTCACCTAACAAACTCTCTTTGGCTAATGGACTCATTCTTCTTGCCCGATGTGGTTTAATCTAGCATTTCGTTATTCTCATAACTATGTGAAGAAGAAAAATTAAAGAAAAAGTAGTTTTATGCAAATAGTAATAATTGATATCCATAACAATAAAATCATTCATCATAAAACTGAAACTCTAATAAACATTATCCAAGCACAAGTATATTGATATCTTTTAAAAAAACTGAAATCAAGTTTCATTAATGCAGGAGCAAAAATTAAATTCCTACAAATATATAGGGCATAAAGTACATCATGTAAGAGTAGGGTTCAACCTTTACGCAAGAATAATCTACATGTGCTAATCCATTAAACTACCACTTTGGCTTTATTTCCCACATAAATCCATTTAGCTTCATTTAAAATTCTCTAGAATTCGACAAAGGCATCTTAATCCTTTGTTACGTGCTATGTTGCTCCTGAATTTATTGCCACAAATGATGAAATTCAGTTATAAATACAAAACTAGATACACAAATTTCACTCACTATTGAGTTAATATAGTGTACCTTTTTAAGCACAGTGCAGTTTTTTGCACAGTGTCCTTTCTATTGGCAATTGAAATATTTCACTCTTAAAACGTTCATCTTCTTTGACCTCTTATTATTTTGTACCATTTTTTGCTTTTAGTTTTTTGATCTTGTTTCTTATCCCAATTTCTGAAGCTTCTTCTCTTGTTTTGGTTAGAACACATTCCACCAAAATGAGACTATGCCATTAACCTTAATCGCTGCCAGATGGTTTTCTTCAATCTCCAAATGACAAGTGACATCCTCAAATGTCTTTATACTATCCTTGTGAATTAGTTGCATCTCTATATGCTTTTAAAATTTGGGTAAAAAATGAATAACAGCTAGGACCTGCTGCTCATCCGTCAACATATGACCAACCTCAATAAGTTCGCTTATCATATTTTCCATCTCTTTTAGATATTTTCACTTCGGATGATTAGACTTCTTTTGATAAGTATCAAATTTGATTGTTGATGATTGGAACTTAGTTAAATACACACCTCCGAACTTTTCCCACAAAGCAATCCACAGATCCATTACATTTTGATACTTGCAGAACTGCTTAGTAATGTCATCATCCATTGCACTTAACAAGATGATTCAAGCAATGAAATTTTTCTTTTTCCATGCCATATAGGCATCTCAGTCCCGCCTGTGTTGGGCTGTTGAGCCATTCTCAGGTTCAACCATAATCAAACTTAAGAGTTATAAAGCCGCTTGCTTTTTAAGCATATATTGGATCTTCATACTCTAAATTTCATAATTTTTACTATTCAGCTTCAAATCTTTGTTTAGTTAAGTGATAATTGATTTGGAAGCAGTAGCCATTTGGATCCTTTAATCTCTAATGGAATAAAGTTGTACATTAAGATTAGGCAATACATGTTATTTATTATGCATCCGAAATAATAATCTAGTAAAGTTTTATATCAGGTTCAAATTCTAAAAGGCTACTTATAGTATTCAATTACCCTCTAAGTCCTCATATGTAATTTTGCAGGTTAAAATTTTATGCATAATAAATTTAAAATTATCGAATATTAAATTCTCAACTTAACATGGGAATTAAATTGGTATGATCCATTAAGTCTCAACTTAATAATCATGCAATCATAAATTATTGTAAGGCAATTAACCATTAAATAAACACATTTATCATAAAGTTAAAAGCCATCAAATATATAATAATGTTATTCAAACATTAAAAGAACCCAATAATTCAATGTTAAGACACTAATGCCTAAAATAAGAAACATATATCCTATTTAAGAAAAATACTAACTAAAATTGACAATTATGTCAACTATACTAAAAGTATAAATTTTTCGCAAAACCTTTCTTGTTACAGGGATTATTTCTTTGACCATATTCTTCAACTCATTAGGCAACTCATTAGTTCATTAATGAAGCCATGGATGTTGCACTCTATGTCCACTCCTCAATACCATCATAGACTTAATGTTGCTCCTCAATACTCGCTTCTTGGCAACCCTTAACAAAAATCGAATAATAGATTTTCTATAAAATCTATCTCCTGCGAACTAGCTACCTTTCATTAAATTCATCAGCTCTTAATGGTTTTCAAAGGAATCAATCATTACTTTCAATAAGACTTTATCTTCCCTCCCTATATTCAAACCACCAATCCAAACACACTCTTTCATTTGTTCTTGCATATGTACTATATGATGCACCATTGCATCAATATCATCAGCCTGAATCATCCTTTGCATTTTTATGTTACTTCTTGCACTCTTTCATTTCTCAAAGCAACTTCATGCAGAATTTTAGGAAGAATGGTGTGATTATCATTAATTCCATTTTTGTAACATATTACAGAAAATTAAAGGATTAATACATTCATGTATAAACACATATGATTAAAACATATTTCAATCAATAAAAAGGACAAAACCTCATAAAATATTTTTAAAAAATATTCGAAGGTAGAAAATAGTGGTGTGCAGACCCGAACCAAAATCAAAAATCGAACCGAATCGAATGGATTTTGGTATATTTAGTTTAGTTTTTTTGGTTTTCGATTCTAAACCGAAATTATATTTCGAGTAGATTGATTCGGTTCTTAAAATTAAAAAATTGAAGGAACCAAATGGACCGAATCAAGCAAAATACACCTATAGCTATATATATATTCCTTTTTTTTCTTCCTTACCTGAACCTTAGCCCCTGCGTGTGCAGCTTCTTTCTCTTCTCTTGTTCTTCACTTCTTCCTGTTCGATTCTTTCTATAGCTATGGTCAGTATCTGTTATACTCTTCTTTTTGCTCTTCTCTTTTCGTCTAATTTGTTTTTATTTTTGTTGCTTTGGAAGGAGATTGCTTAATTTGATTTTCTTTGTGAGTTATCTGCTGCTTCAAATTAATCGGTGTAGTTATTAGCTCTAAAATTACATAATTAGCTATTTTTTCTTTATGGGTTCTTTGCTGCTTCTTTTTGAAATCACTTTCTTCGATTTGGGGATGAATGTATGATCGGTGATCTTTGTGATTTAGAGCAGTGGTATTTATTTAGCTATAGGAGTTCTCTTTTCCCCTTATTTTCTATTTAGAGCATTTGAAAATGTTGTTTTTCATATTCTGTATTTTTTCTTAATCAGTTTTTTAATTCATTTTTTCCTTTTTGGAATGATTGTACTTCTGTGCTTGCTTTTGTTTTTGTATTGATGGTTGTAAGTATTGATCTCAATTCTGTGGGATTAATAAGGAGTAGAAAGTTGTTATCTTTGTTGTTAATTTCCCTAAAAAAAAAAAAGAAAAAGAAAATCATAAGCTATTATTCTTTCTTTCCTGTTAATTTGATGAGTTAATCATTCTTATTAAATATAAAAACTTAACATCTTTTAATTACAACATGTGTATAAGCAGAAGTAGGGAATGACATTCCTTCAATAAGAAATTTTTCTATTCTCTCATTTTGTCTTTGTTTTATTATGTCTAATTGTAGTAAATAAATGCATTAATTATGCAATATAATTCCATAAACTCTAAGTATGGTTAATTATAGAATTCAGATTGAGATACGTGTATCCACTTTATACTGCTATAGTTTTTGAGTGGAAAGAAAAAGCCAATGCTGAGTACACAACTGGGATAGAGATTGATTCTCTATAATATAGAACTTTTCTAAAAAATTGGTCTTAGGTTTGTTGTGAAATGATAGTAGTTTTTTAGTACACAACTGGGATAGGCTTATAGTTTTATTGATTAGAAGCTAAATGTGAATGCTTATTCTGGATGTTTTAATATGAATGCTAGTCTAGTTTGACCCAACTATATTGCATGTTTTAATGAGAATGTTTATTTTTATGTTATGCATTTGACCCAGATTATTATCTTGCTTACATAGGCGATGACTTATGCTCTTAACAATAATCAATTTTATGACATTCTCACTCAATTTCTGGTTTTCTTCTATGATATGTTTATTTTTCTTCCTTCACAAACCATAACTATCACATATTATAAACTTAACATTTTTAACATTTGAACACGCAACCACAAACTAGGATTTACACACACACACACACACACATATATATACACATATATGTTTATGTACATATACATACATACATATATATATGTATGTATGTATGTATGTATGTATATATCATCCATGCTTGCTTATCATTTTTCAAAAATAACTATTTTTATTATTTTTTTAATAATATATAACATTTATAATAGAAAAAATTTACTAAGACATGGAATGAAATAACATCCTTCAAATCACAAATATCATGCTATAATCTGCATTTTCATTTGGGTTTGCTTTGCAATCTACATATATTGCTAGCTTGCTTATTTTTGTCTTTTTCCTTCTATTTTAGGCCTCTATTCAATATAAGACTCAAACTCCCATCACTCAAGGTGAGACGTAAACTCAGTCCGAGACAAATCAACCTACAAAATCAGAGGCAACATCTAAAAATTTGAAGTGGAAAGCTATTAGACCAAGATTGGAGGTTTGGGATCACTTTGTCAAATTCACAAGTGCAGAAGGCAATATAAAAGGCAAGTGCAATTATTGCTTTAAAGAATATTTTTTTATCCTAGAAAAAATGGTATAACAGTAGGGGTGTTCAAAGATGGGCTGGATGGATTAAGATTGGTTTTATATACAACCCATCTAAAATTTTAAATGGGTTGAACCTAGCCTAACCCAACTGGATTATAAATTAAAATTCGTATATTGGATTGGTTGGTTTATACTGGGTTACATGGGTTATGTTTCTGCCATAATCACCAGTTTACTTATTTTTCTTCAATTTTTATCTTATAATTACCATTATGCCACTAATTTCACTTTTATCATCAAATTACCTTTTTTACCTGCATAATTTATCCTTTTGCCTTGCAATTACTATTTTCTTGCATAATTACCATTTTGCCTCTTATCTGACAACATTATTATATATTTACCTTTTTGCCACTTAAATTTATAATTTTGCCCCTAGTGATATCCAGTATAAATTCTCGGACTGGATATGCAGGAGAGGTATTTCAAAGATCCCAAATTTGTAGAAGTGCCCACTTAAGAGGCCAATGCTTCAACAGTGTCGGAGTGACCATTTAGGGGGCCAACGCTCCAACAATGTCCAAGTGACCACTTAGGGGGCCAAAGCTCTGACAATCTCATGATAATTCTATAAGACATGTAACATATGTAGACCACCATTGGCCTACAATTGTAAGTCGCCATGACTTATTACAGTGGCATATGTCCTTATGGCTAGCTAATTATATTATAAGTTCACGACAAAAAATTTCGGGTCAAAAATGATACCGTTTCCTAGTCCGACAAATTTTGACCAGTTCGATAACTTATTTTTCTGTGTCATCCAAAAATTAATTTTTCACTTTCGAAAATTTCCTTACATTATTTGGAGTGAGTCCATATGTTAGTATTATTATTTCATAGGTCTCTAGCATTTTTTCCAAGTCTTGTCAAAGTTTAGTCAAATGACTTTTAAGGGCCTATTTAAACTCAATTATACCTCAAATTATACCTTCGGACTCCTCATGAATTGTACTTTTCAATGGTCGAATAAAATTTTTTCGACCCCGAGTGGTATCATTCACCTCAATGTCACTATTCACGACCCGAAAGTCATTCAAAAAATAAAATTTCTCTTTAAAATTTTTCTTACATTATTTGGAGTGAGTTCATATGTTAGAATAATTTTTTAGAGGTTTCTAGCATTTTTTTCAAGTCCGGTCAAAGTTTAGTCAATTGTCATTACTATTTAAATCGAACCACGTCTTATTTTTATTTTTGACTTTTGAAGGCTTATTTAAACTCAATTTCACCTTAAATTCTACCATCTAACTCCTTATGAATTGTACTTTTCAATGGTCGAATAAAATATTTTTCAACACCGAGTGGTATCATTTACCCCGATGTCACAATATTTACAAAAACTGAAATTTTGGGGTATTACATGATAAATATACGAGTTTAAATATGCTAAATATTTTGATATAGATTTATATTTTATTTTGATATAAATAATAATTGGAGTCAATATAATAATTAGATGGGCTAGTTGGTTGGATTATATAATAACCCATAATCCATATAAATATTTTTTAAATTTTAAAATGGGTTATGTGGGTTATAATAACCTATTAAAATTATGAAAAAAATGGGTTAGACGGATTGAATTAAATGGTTTGAACGGGTTACACTATTTTTTAGCACCCCTATACCACGGCACTTAAAAAGCACATTAGTGTTTGTAAGAAACTCCCCGAGACTCACGATACACAATCACAATTGAGCTTTAGGGTTGACAATGAAGTTGGGTATCTTGTTGTTTAGAAATTTGATCAGGAATCTATAAGAATGGGTTTAGTTGAATTGGAAATTTCAACTGAATTACCTTTAAGCTTTATTGAAAATAAATCATTTAGGAAATACATGGCTCTTGTGCAACCCATATTTAGGATGCCATTTAGATTCACCATATCTAGAGATTTTTTTAGATTTATGTTGATGAGACGGCTAAACTTCAATACATTGAGATTAAAAAATAAAAACTTTTCTTTACTACAGACACTTAGACATCAATTCAATAAATTAATTATATGTGTCTAACATGTCATTGGATTGATAAAGAGTGGAAATTACATAAAAGGATCTTGAACATTTGTTCTATCTCTAGTCACAAAGGCAGAGAGTTAAGTATTGAAATTGAAAAATATTTAAATGATTAGGGAATTGAGCTTATTTTCACTATTATTGTAGGTAATCATACTCCGAATGAATATGCCATAAATTATTTGCAAGAGAAATTTAATGATTTGGGTCATAGTGTTTTAGAAGGAAAGTTGTTGCATATGAGATGTGTTGCTCATATAGTTAATTTGATTGTGCAAGATGGCTTGAAATAAATAGGGAATTCAATTAAGGGCGGTTGTACGTTATGTGAGGTCATCTTGTAAAATAATTAGGAAGTTCAAAGAAAGTTGTGAGTACGAAAAAATTCAGTGTAAGCAAATATTGTCTCTTGATGTCCCAACTAGGTGGAACTCCACTTACCTTATGTTAGACACAGCCCAAAAGTTTGAAAAGGCTTTCAAGCAGTTAGATGATGTAGATCCCTACTTTAAAATTGATTTGTAAGGAGAAAATGAGTGGTTGGGTATGCCGGATAAAAGTCATTAGGTTAATGTGAGAAGAATGCTCATGTTTTTGAACAATTTTTATGAGCTTACTTTAAAAATTTATGGTTTTAAATATGTGACATGTAGTACTTTTTTCTATGAACTTTATGTGATGTATCTTTTATTGGAAGAGTGGAAAAAAGTAGTGACTTTGAGTTGTCATTGATGGCTACAAAAATGAAAGTGAAGTATGATAAGTATTGGGGAGATCCATCGAAAGTTAACCATGTAATTTATCTTGGTGTTGTTTTGGATCCTCGAAATAAACTTTAATGGCTTAACTTTGCTTTCAAAAGGATATTTAGGTCAAAAGATGGTGAGTTAATAGTATTTCAAATTAAAGATTTATTGGATAGATTGTATGAAGAATACAAAGATAAAGATTCAAGTTCAACAAGCCATAAAGAGCCTATGGAATAAGATGATTCCATCATTTTGATGTAATTGGATGAAACTGAGAAGTTGAAGAGAATTGTTGAATCGGAATACAAGAGTGAACTGTTAGGTGAGAATTCAAGAAAGAGGACTGATATTGATTAGTATTTGAGTGAGCAAATTGAGTATGATAATAAGGAGAGCTTTGATATTTTAGAATGGTGGAAAGTAAATAGCACTAGATTTCCTGATCTCAGTAAGATATTCGTGAGGTATTGGCTATCCCCATCTCTACTGTGCCTTCGGAGGCTGCATTTAGCTTGAGTGGAAGACTACTTAATGCATTTAAGAGTTCATTGACTCCTAAAATTGTGCAAACCCTTATTTGTACTCAAGATTAGATTCTTAAATCAGATATAGTTGAAAGAGCTATTGAAGAAGATGATGTGATCCAAATAAAGAAAGGTATATATATCTATAATCTTAGTTCTTTGTTTTAATTATTTAACTTAGTTCTTATAAAAAATAATTATTTATTTTTTATTTGCAGTTTTTCAAAAAATTCACATGAAGTCCACTATTGATACAGTAAATTATTTATATATTTTTCAATTTTTTTGTATTGTGTTTTCACAGTTTAGTTGAATTTATTTAATCATTGTTTGTCTGCATGGAATGCAGGTCTAAGAAGACTTGATTGTATTTGTTGCTATGTTATTATGTAATATTTATTTACATGTATGTTTTTTTTTAATTTAAGGACATTGAATGTATTATTAATCAGAACTTATGTTGTATTTATTTTTAATATGTTTTTTTAGTATTTATTAGAAACATAATATGAAAAAATTTATGTATTTTTTTCCTTTTAGTTATTTTAAATGGTTTTATTTTATTGAATATAAGTTAATTTAATTTATGAACCCATATAAATTAAAAATAAAAAAGATTATATTTGTGAAGAACCGATTGGACTGGACCGAACTGACCGAAATTATTTCAGTCTATTCGATTTCGGTCCTAAAAATTTTGGTTCGCAATTCGGTTCTAAAAATCTTTAAAGTTCAGTTTTTGGTCTATTCAGTTCGGTCCAAAATCGAACCGAACCGACCATTTGCACACCTCTAGTAAAAAACACATTTTCTATAATTTTTTTAAAAATTTTTATTTTGGAAAAATAAAAACTTATTTTTTGGTCATAAAAAATTATTAAAAATTACCAAAAAATAAAAAAAAAAAATTATCTGTATCAAATCGGAGCTGATTTGACGGTTAGACTCATATATTCCATACATCACACTAGATAGATATCATATTCATGGAATACGATTCACTTTCAAGTTGCCTTGTTTTTTTTTTATTTTATTTATTTGCCATGTGGCGAAACCTTATTGGACCATATATGTCACCATGTCAAATCTCTGTCGTGACACATGGCAAGTTCTGGTTGGTTCATTTGGTGCTCATATGGCATCTAGGTGGCTTGTCATTGCCACATGGCATGACCACTGTCATCCACATGTCATCGTCCTATTCGACCATGTGTCCATAATGACACATCATTTTGACACATGTCATAGTGCATGTAGGCCATTGCCCACATGCACTCGATCGATAGGACATTTTCAAGATCTATGATTCTAATGGTGAGGTCAAAAATATCAAAACTTAACTTCTAGTTTAACGTTTTTTAACACTTGTATTCTTTTACTCAAAATGTAGTGTACATATACACAATTTAGAAAATAATACACACACACACACACACACACACACACACACACACACACATATATATATATATATATATATATATATATATATATATATATATATATATATATATATATATATAAATTATTTAATTTTTTATAGTGTTTCATGTAACCTATTTTATAGATCTACCATTTTACATATACAAATTAGATCTATTTTAGCCACGTGTCAGGACATAAAATATAAATGCTCTGATACCAATATTAAAAAATCAAGCAAAACACAATAGTGTATTTACCTCTTGTACCGCAGAAACTTTGTGAAAGTGAAAATAAGGATATGGATTTGTATCACTGGCCAGGCTCTCATCCACTGGCAAGATAACAACTACTTTTCACTATCTATAGTGATTTGTAGGAGTGATCATGGACTAGTTAACCGGTACATAAACTCCAAAAAAATCAATCCAATAACTATCGATTTTTTAAAATCGCTAACCATTAACCAGTCTATCGATTTCGATTTTTCAGATCGGTTAACCAATATTTTTGCTGTTAACCACTACAATTATAAAATGCATTTATAAAGAAAATTAAAATGTTTAAAATACTTTAAAATAAAAATTAGAAATCAAATATAATTCAATATAGTATTCAAATTATAGACATAAATTAAAAATGTTCTTATAATTCTCCCCAATAATCACATTACATTAATGAAATAATTAATAAAAAAAATTGGAATTTATCTTGTTTAAAATTTAGTCTGTATTAAAAATCTATGAGGTAGTTTTATACTTAAATACCTCTCATATGTTAAGACATCTTGTTATTTCAAGCAATAAATAATAAGAATGCCAAAGAATAGTATGTAATATTTTCTTTTTTGGGAGTACTTAGCATAATTAGGACCACTGTATCAATTTAATTTTTTTGAAAACCAATAGGCAGCTTTCTTCCTTTTATTTTTTTCTTCATTTATAATCTATTTGAATAATCTCTCTCTCTCAAAACTTCATCTCTCTCAACTTCTCTCTCTTAAAACTTCATCTCTCTCTCTCTCAAAACTTCACTCTGCTTCATCTCTCTCTCTCTCAAAACTTCACTCTGCTTCATCTCTTTCTCTCTCTCTCTTTCTCTCTCGTAGTGGAAGTGTTGTCACAGGATTTGTATCATCTTCAGGAAATACAACATTACTAGATGGGAAAGAAGGCTTCTAGTGGAGTTGTTGGTGGCGCAATGGATCCGGTGGTGTTTTTTCTTTTTTTGCCTAAATTTTTTTTTTTTTGCTTGTCCCAGATCTGGCGTTATATCTGTTCCAGATCTGGTTCTTCTACTTCTATTTTTTTTCCTTAGGTTTTGGTTTGTTCAATTTTGATTTTTATGTTTCAGATCTTGTGCATGGTTTTTAATTAATATTGTAATATTTTGACTATGGTTTATGAGTTAATTTGATTTTTTTTTGGCTTAAATCCATTTACATTTGGATCTAGATTTCTCTTTGATAGAGAGAGGTGAGGGAGGAAGAGGCTGTTTTCAATTTATATATACATATATTTAAAAAAAATAATAAAATCAATCAGTTAACCGAAACCAAAAATTTTATAATTTACTAACCATGAACCAAAAAAATCGGTTTGATTTTTCGATTAACCGAAACCACTGTTTTTTTGCTCACCCCTAGTGATTTGGACTATGAAACGGAGAATATTTTCTCTTGCATTATTTTTGCGTGTTGAATCTGATTTCTTATCATCTATTTATGGTATCTTTTTACTAGTGACCAATTTCTAGTATAACTCAAAATTGTTTAAAATATGATCAGATAATTCCGTTCAAATAAATATACTTACATCTTTAATTGATTATTCACATTTAATTATTATTTAAATCATATTTGATATGAAATTCTATCTATATTTAGAGTCATGAGCTTATTCAGACTCTACCACTTACCTAAATATTCTTTATTTTTGATATTATTAATAGAACTACATCTACAAGGATTAAAAAAAAAATACACCAATACATGTAGTAGTAGTAGTTTTTATATGGTAAAGCATTATTAATTGATAATTTAAAATAAATGATTTTTTTTTATATATATTTTTACTTAATAATGATATTTTCTCTAACATATTTTCTTTATAAATGTTACCATTTTCTTTAGTTTTTTTTTTTGTAAAATTATTATTAATTTCAGAAAAAAAAATTGTAATTTTAAAGGCTAAAGTTATTTTTATTTTGCTATCTAACTTTTTGGAGTGGTAAAAATGTAACAATTTTTTATTGTTTTTTCCCTTAAATTTTTAAAATAGGGAGATTTTTCATATATAATTACATATTCTTTCTATTTTAGAACGTATAAGAAAAAAAAAATTATGGTGGTATTTAGACCTGTAAAAATTTACCCAAACCCGCCAACCCGCCCAAAAAAACTTGACCCAAACCCAACTTAATTAAAAAATAACCCATGTCAACCCCCGCCATAACTCATTTTATAAATGAGTATTCTTGTCACCTTACACTTTCTTTGTTATTGTTTGCAGAATGGATCCCAATGTTGGTAGTGTAAATGAAAGCATTGACACTTCTACAGAAACCACTTCCAAAAGACGACGAGTGTCTTCTATTTGGAATGAATTCGATTTCGTACCAACAAGTCAGTATAATAATGGAAAATCAAGAGGAAAGTGTAAGCATTGCTCGAAAAAATATATTGCTGATTCCACACATGGAACTTCTAATTTAATACGTCACTTGAAGGTATGTCCTAAATTTAATGTTGTGTCTGATGAAGTAAACTACAAGATAGATCAAGATTCATACAAAGAGCGTGTAGTTTTAGCTATAATTAGGCATGGGTACACTTTTACTTTTGCCGAACATGAAGAAAATAGAAATCTTCATATATACTTGAACCAGGGAGTAAAGTCGATATGTAGGAATACAGCAAAATCATATTGCTTAAAGATACATAAGAGGGAATTAGATGCTCTTAAGAATACTTTAAGTGAAGTACCTGGTAGGATTTGTTTGACTTGTGATGTATGGACCTCATGCATTTCTGAGGGTTACCTCTGCCTAACTGCTCATTATGTGGACAAAGATTGGAAATTATGCTGTAAAATATTAAACTTTTGTCATTTTCCTCCTCCGCACACTGCTTTTCTATTATATGAAAAAGTTTATGATAAGTTAAAATTTTGGGGAATAGAGAAGAAAATTTTTACCATTACTTTAGATAATGCAAGAAATAATGACAACATGCAAGAGTTATTAAGATATCAACTTAGTTTACATGGTTATTTGCATTGTAATGGTGATTTTTTCCATGTACGTTGTGGAGCTCATATTCTGAATCTTATTGTTCAAGAGGGTTTGAAATTGATTGATAAATCGATTATATCTATCAGGGAGGGGGTGAAATATGTGAATGGATCAGAAGCTAGGAAAATTAAGTTTATTGAATGTGTTGATCGAGTAGGTCTTGAGTTTTATAAAGAATTGTGGTTGGATTGTCCCACGAGGTGGAATTCTACCTATGTGATGCTTGATAGAGCCCTCTTTTATCGAAAAGCTTTTTCACATTTAGCCATTGTTGACTCAACATGTGTTTGGAATCCAACTGATGATCCGTGGAGTTTAGTTGAGAAAATATGTAATATATTGAAACCTTTTCAAGATATTACAGATCTTTTTTCAGGAACACGTTATCCCACCTCAAATTTGAACTTTTATAACATTTTGAGAATTCATCTGTTGTTGTTGGAAGGGAAAAGAAGTGAAGATCGGTGTATTAAGGATATGACTACATTAATGTTTGATAAGTTTGAGAAATACTGGGAGAGTTACAGCACTATTCTTTCCTTTGCTGTTATTCTAGATCCTCGTTATAAGTTGGATTTCGTAACATTTTTTTATAGAAAGTTATTCGGAGATGTGATTGTAGTTCAATATGAATGCAGAGAAATGAAGGATAAATTGTATGATCTTTTTGCATCATATGCAATTAATAATGCAACTTCAGAGGTATCGACAGAAAGGAGACCAAGTTTGGATGATGATCTCATGCAAGTGCGTCCCTTTTCCTTAATTTTTATTTTTTTAGAATAAAATATTTGCATTTTTGCAGCAATATTTTGTATAACTTGTATAATAATTTCTATGTAGGAATTCGAAAGTTTTGGCAGTAGTTTTGAAGATAAATCCGAGTTAGATATATATTTGAATGATCCAAGACTGAGTAGAACTCTACAATTTGATGTGTTATCTTGGTGGAAGGACAATGAGCCAAAATATCACATTTTTTCTATAATGGCTAGAGATATTATGACAATTCCCATTACTACCGTTGTTTCAGAGTCAGCATTTAGTATAGGAGGAAGAATTCTCAATAAATGGAGGGCATCTATGTTACCTGAAAATGCAGAGACTTTGATTACCACTCGCAGTTGGTTATTTGGATTTGAAGGTAAAATAAATATATTTATTTCTTTGAACATGTGTATATAGATTATTTTACATATTCTTATAATATTCTTATATAGATATTTATTATTATTACAGCTGAGGAGGAGTCTGAAAATCACATGGGAAAAGATATTAAATTTTCAAAATTAGATCAAAGTGTGGAGTGATCATTAGTTAAAGTCGGAAAATAAATTAATATATTATTTACTATTTGTATATTTAATATTTTTGTAAAACTAATTTTTTGAAATGGACATTTATTTATTATCTCTATATCCAATGCTTTTGTTAGATTTATTTTTTAAAATGAACAAGTGGTCATAAATGGATCAAATGGGTCGACCCAAACTCGTCCAACCCATTTGAGCATTGACCCATTTATGACTCATATGTCTTTGACCCATTTATGACCCAACCCAAACATGCCCAACCCGCCCATTTTGCCACCTCTAGTGGTATTTCTGAACTATTTTGAAAAGTTTATGCATAAATAACCTTAATCCTATTTTAAATAATTTATACAATTAAATTCATCTAAGTAATGTTACACTACAAGAAATCTGAGAAATAGAGACGGAAAATAGAGATGGAATTCCGTCTCTAATTGAAAATAGAGACGGAAATAGAGACGGAAATTTTCCGTCTCTATTTCGTCGGTCTCTAAAAATTAGAGACCAAAATATTCCATCTCTATTTTTAGAGACGGAATGAGCGTTTCCGTCTCTAAAAATTGAGACGGTTTCCGTCTCTATTTTTAGAGACGGAATGAGCGTTTCGGTCTCTAAAAATAGAGACGGAAAGAACGATTCTGTCTCTATTTTTAGAGACGGAAACTCAATTCTGTCTCTAAAAATAGAGACGGAATAACTTATTCCGTCTCTATTTTTAGAGACGGAAAATGAATTCCGCCTCTATTTTTTTTGGAATTTTTTTAATATATTAAAATAAATAATATTAAATTTAAATATTCTTTAATTTTATATATAATGAATTTTCGTCTCTAATTTATTGATTTTTTTATATATTAAAAATAAATAATATTAAATTTAAATTATTCTTAATTTTATATAATGAAAAAAATTAAATAAACAAAATAAATAAATATGAAAATATTGTATTATTTAATGTATTAATATATAAAAAGTGTAGTGAGATTACAAATAAAAAAAAGATAAAAATTCTAAAAATAATAACTAAGATGGAGGAGAATGCGGACGACCAGCGGACGGTACTTGCGGGTCAACAGGTAATCTACGGCTAATGAAATCCTCCAGCATATTGATACGGTCCATTAGTACGCCGACCGTACCGCGTAGCGCAATGACCTCATTAGTACGCCGACCGTCTCCAACTTCTGTCCATATTACTCATTAATATTAAACTGCTTGGAAAAAATCATAAGGTCGAAGTTAGTATTTAATTTGAACTCAATTCTCTAGCCTACTATTTCGCTTTAATCCCTAATTAGTTTTACATAATGATTCATTTCCCTAAATTAAAATCATAAATATTTTGTAAAAAAAAGGACAGAGTTCCCCCTATACGGGTCCCTATCCCCCTGTCAAACATTAGCAATTTTAACACTTCAGTAAAATATCAACCAATCGCAACTCCACAACAAACTCATTGTAATAAGAAATTTACCCATTCACATCAAACATCTAAATTTAACGGATAAAATCACCAACAGTTGTGAATCATCTTGTTATTTTATAATATCTCTTTTATTTTATATGCATAGTAATCAAAGAATATATATATATATATATTTCTTACTTTATTATTATGCCCCAAGTTAAAAAAAAATGCATTAGTTAAATCACAATAATTGATATTTATTAATCAGTGTAAAAAAAACAAAAGAAAGAAAATAATCTTTTAACTTGAAATGCAAACATGCGCATAACTTATCCACTTGAAAATGGATGAATTAGTGGTTACTACCAAGCTGTTATTATTATTATTATTATTATTATTTATAACCCGAATGCTTCGACCGACTAATTTGGATTCACACTAAACAGAGCAACAAAGAGATCAAAACGCTTCCTCCTAAATATTTAAACATTCTCCATACCTATATCCTTAACTGGAATGTAAAAAAAAACTCATGCCATTCTATCTAATCCCGTTACTGTACCAAGCTGTTATTTTTATTTTTGGCAATTGAAAAAGAAAAAAAAAATCACCAATTCCTTATTTCCAAAAGGTGAATCAAACAGCCATAAGATGCAATTCAAATTTGCAAACTTTATAAAGAGATAATGTTTCTTTAATGCACTTCACATATTTGCATGGAACATAAATACAACAGAGAATAATTACAATCATAAGCTGCAAATGAATGCATAACACCTTTACCTCCATCAACATTCTCTCAACTGTAAAACAAACTTGGCTATTGTGAATAATTTACAGTATATACTTATGAGCATCTCATCTAGATTGGCCACTATATTCACTAACCAATATCTCACTCTGACCAGCAAAATAAATAAACAACTAACATTATTAAAACTTTTAATAAGCATAATTGGATTTCCCACTTAACATTTAAATTTTTCACCAATTCTTCAAGTATTACCAATTACACTACCATTACTTAAATATACATATTATGATACGCATTTATATATTAAGATTTAATTATCGTTAAGTTATTCATAAGATTTAATTACTGATCTGATTTATGTGTCATAATTTAACTATTACCAAAATTATATACAATTTAAATCCAACTTACAATTTAACCTATATTTCTTCAATTTACAAATACTGTTCTACTTTCCCAAATACGGACAATTCTCCACTTCTTTACATTCAACCCGAAATCTGTAAGTTTTAATTTAATTTCTAATCAACTAAGCCAAAACTCATGACAATATAACCAGCAATTCAATGAAACCAACAAACATATTGATCGCATACTATATTTAGTAAAATCACATTCTTAACAAATTTTAACTTATGTAAAAATTACTTAGAAAAATAAATTTGGTAGCCACATACCAATTTTCTGCTATTTTTGGTCCATTTTACCGTCGTCGGAGCCTCGCCGGAGCTCAACCGGAGGCACCGAAACCACCCATAGGGAGCTTGAAGCCTCGGGGTTTCTTCTCCGGTGGTCACGCGCCGTGAAGGCCAGTCGTTTCGCCAGAATCGCCGTCGAAAACTTCTGTTTTCTTCTCCTCCGATCTACTCATCGCCGGCGATTGAGGGAGATCCACGGCCACCGGAAGCTTCGCCTTGCCACCGTGAGTCTAGTTGCACCGCTCGTGTCGCCTCTCGCCGTCGGAGCTCGCCGGAAAACTCAAGAGAAGCTCGCGGTGCTTCTTTCGCTCTCCTAAAACGGCGACGTCGCATTGGGGGAGGAAAGGACGCCGAGATCGGCGTTGCGAGGAGCCGCTGCTCGCCGTCGACCACCGCTAGCTGCTTTGCCCCCTCCCGCCGTGCTCCGCCCCCTCTTCCTCTCTTTCTCTCTTCGGTTTTCCGTTCTCCCTTTCCCCGTTCACACTGTGTTCTCCCCTTTCCTTTCTATTTTATTATTCTGCTACAACTCATATACCCCACTTAATTCTAGCTTAATTCTCACTAATATCCCTAAAATAGAGACGAAAAATATATTTCCGTCTCTAAATAGAGACCGAAACAATTCCGTCTCTATTTAGAGACGGAAAAATATTTCGGTCTCTAAATTTAGAGACGGAAAGCAATTTTTGTCTCTAAATTTAGAGACGGAAATTGCTTTCCGTCTCTAAATTTAGAGACCGAAATATTTTTTCGTCTCTAAATAGAGACGGAATTGTTTCGGTCTCTATTTAGAGACGGAAATATATTTTCCGTCTCTATTTAGAGACGGAAAAAATTTCCGTCTCTATTTTCGGTCTCAAATTTTGGAGGGAATCGATCCCGCCAAAAATAGAGACGAAAAATAGAGACGGAAATTTTTCCGTCTCTAAATAGAGATGGAAAATATTTTCCGTCTCTATTTAGAGACGGAAAACTGATTTCCGTCTCTATTTAGAGACGGAAAAATTTCCGTCTCTATTTTCCGTCTCTATTTTTCATTTTTCTTGTAGTGTTATAAATCTTTATTAACATGATTATTTTTATTTTGAATTAATTGAACTCTAGATATACAAGTATATTTTTGAAAAATACTTAAAAAACTTAGATCCTAAATCTAATTAAATATTAGTTAGCAAATACTCTTTTGATTTGAATAGAAATTAATCAAATTATATCCTATTTCGCTTTTTTAATTAAATAATTTCAATTATACTGCAAATTTCTTATTTGAAATTAATCATTATCATATCCATTTACATAACATTTATATTAAACTTTGCTATTCTCTTGCAAGTTGAATTTTATAACAAAATTAGTCTTATTTTATTTACAAACTATTAACAATCGTTATTAATTTGTTTGTCTTTAATAGAGTAATTAAATTTATTTATAATTGAAAATATCAAATTTATTTGTAAAATAGTCACATGAATAACATACAATATAGCTACATATGTTTTAGAGGGTATTTGGTTTAGTTGTTGGAGGAGAGTTGATAGCTTTTTCTCTTTAAACTGCTCTATTAAAGTATTCGGTAAAACTTTTAAAACAGCTGCTGTTAGCCGTTTAATATTAAAATAAATGAATTTTGAAATGCAATCTTTTGGAACTTATCGAACGAGTTGTTAAATATAAAATTACTCATTACTTATATATATATATATATTCTCTTTTTTATATCTAAATACATCAAGTTTTCAAATATATATATATTTTTAGGCAAAAAATTAATATATATTTTATTGTAATAGTTTGTAAACTCGTAATAAATGTATATTACATGCATTTATGAAAATCTATATTTATTAATTAACATATTTTTTCTATACTAATTATTTAAGAAATTTATAAATTTTTATATTATACTATTGTTAATTTTATTTATTAATATGATAAATATATACTTCTAAATTAAAAAGTATATTCATTTTAATAATTTTACAATCAATAGTTGCAGCTAGAGGTGAGTAAAAAAACCGTTAAACTTTGTTAATTGAGAAACCGAATCGAAAAAAATATTAACCGAATCGATTTTAATAGTTAACCGTTAGTGTCTTAAAAAAACCGATATTAATGAACGGGTTTATTTTTTTGCCTCATGAACCGATTAACCGAACCGATAACCGATACATAAATACTCCTATAATTTTTTATATATATATATATATATTACAATTTTTTTATTTCATTATTTTTATATTTAATTATTAATATTCCTCTAATTTTCATTACTTTAAAATATATATTAATTTTTTTTATTTTTTTTAAATATTTTAGTTAATTTATTAATTGTTCAATATATTAATATTTAGTATTTATTATTATTTATTATTTATTAATTTTTCATTAATGAAAATCAAAATATATTCGAAAAGTTATATAACATTAATATATTAACTAAAATTTTCAATAATTTAAAAAAAAACTATAATTTTTAATATATAAGAAAATAATATGTGTCAAGTTAAAAAAAATAAAAAAAAAATAGTTGTTAGCATTTGATGGATTTATTTTAATAATTTTGCATTTTTAAGTATTTTTGTTACATTTTTTCATTATTCTAATTATTTTGAAGTTTTTAAATATTTTTTTAATTTGCAATTAGTAAGTATAATCGTCCATCTAATTAGAATGATCACAGACCGATTAATTTATTTACTTATTAAGTCTTAATTTTTAAAAATAAAGTTACTTATGTCCATTAAAAACTTTTATTTTAACAACAACAGTATTATATTGTAGTAAAAAAATTTTAATTTTTAAATATTTTGAACGTTTTAATTTTATTTGTGAATGCATTTTATAATTATAATAGTTAACTGAAAAATATTGGTTAACCGATCTGAAAAATCAAAATAGATAAACTGTTTAGTAGTTAATATTTTGAAAAAATCGATATTAATGAACTGATTTTTTGGGCTCATGGACCGGTTGCTTATCTCTAATTGCAACTTCATATAATTTTATTAAAATTATTAAATATTTAAATGATAATTACCAATCGGTTACTAGCAAAAATTTAGAAAATTACAATAAATGTAAAATATAAAATATTTTTCTTATAATGGATTTTTTTGGAAATATTAGTGATTATTAATTACAAGTTT
The DNA here is from genome assembly GCA_947683425.1 of Excoecaria cochinchinensis. Taxonomy (NCBI): domain Eukaryota; kingdom Viridiplantae; phylum Streptophyta; class Magnoliopsida; order Malpighiales; family Euphorbiaceae; genus Excoecaria; species Excoecaria cochinchinensis. The sequence goes on from CANTUQ010000092.1 coordinate 36,209,197, forward strand.
GAAGCTTTCGAATCATCCCGCCAAAATGGAAAAACAAAGAAATCTAGTCATTTTACTCATTAAAAGGAAAGGAATCTAGGTTTTATTTATTTATTTTTCTATTTTCTTTTTACTGCGCTAATGTTTAGGAAATCGGCTCCAAAAACTCAGGAAGAACAGTCGCAGAGTCGGCAAAATGACCAATTCTTCTCTTATCATGCAAAATTTTATCTCTACAATTCGATCTTCGGAGGTAATTTTACATCATTATGATTCATATTCTATATCATTAAAGGCACTTTTCAATTTTCTTCAGTTACTAGTCAATTGCTTTTGTCTACTCGTTTTCTAACTCATTTTGTGCATATATATATATATATATATATATATATATATATATATATATATATATATATATATATATATATGTGTGTGTGTGTGTATGTGTATTAGGGGTGTATACAGTTCGGTTCAGCTCGGTCCTTTACAAATTTCCGTATTGTATTGAAATTTCGATTCTTATAAATTTCGGTACAGTACAGTTCTTATTAATTTCGGTACAGTTCGGTACGATTCTTATAACTTTCGGTACAATTCAGTTCGATTTTTCGGTTCTTTCGATACAAAATAAAATAAGACAATACATTATTTCGGATAATTCAATATTTTTAAAATTTTACAATATAAATATACGCAATAATAAATACAAATATAATTAAAATATCTTAAAAATTACATACAATTTTGCATTTAATTTTAAGAAAATCTTTTAATTTATCCCCCTCTTTCATGAAAAGAGAACATTTTTTAACAATAGTCACCTTAGATGAAATTTTAAATTCAAGATAAATTACTTCAATAAATTTCCTAAAATCCTCATATTCAATAAAATTAAATGATAATCCATCTCTAATGATAAACGACAGCTATAATCGGAAGGGGCGGAGATGACAGTGGCGGCGACGAGAATGAAGAAACACAAGTATAGGCTAGAACCAACTGGAAAGATAAGGAAAATTGTGGGGCTACACATGATTTCGAGATAAAGAAGAAAAAGGCAAACACGATTTAGGTTTTTTTGTATTTTATTTTCTTATATATATATATATATAATATATATATATATATATATATATATATAATGAAATATAAAATCGGTCAGATTCTCTCCAAACATTTTAATTCCCTCCAAAACTTAAAATAAAAAATATTTTTACTAAAAAATTTCAAATTTTACTCTTAATTCACTCTAAAAAAATTTAATTAATAAGATAATTATCTACTCATATAATTATATTATATATTAATTAATAAAATTTTATTAATATAATATTTGTATATAATTATATTATTAAAATACATCTTCAATTACTCACATAAATATTGTGCTAAATAAAGATAATTATTAGTTGAGTAACGCTAAAAATAAAAAAAATAAAATTTTATTATAAATAATTATATATAATTTCATTTTTAATTTACATATTCATATAGGTATTGTGATAAAAATAGATGAATATTCGTTGAGTGACACTGAAATTAATTGATAAAGTGATTATATAATAAATTATTTAGTTGTATATAATTACATTATTAAAATAAATCATCAATTATTCAAATAGATATTGTGTCAAAAATAGATAAGTACTAATTGAGTGACACTAAATATAAATGAAATTAATTGATAAGATAATTATATATACAGTTTCGGCTGATTATATGATTAGAATCCATTCACATATATTATCTTGGCTCAGTTATTATACTCAATTTCACTGAATTTTGTTTCACAGTTAAAAGATTATTAATTAATATTATAATCAATAGCTGTAAGGGTGAATGTAAAAGTAGTCTTAAAAGTGAATAAAATTAATTGGTAAAATGATTGTTTATATAAATATTTGTACAAAAAAAATTAAGTAGTAGTTGAGTGACATTAAAGTTAAATTAAATTAAATATGAATTAATAAAATTTAATTATATATAATTAAATTATTAATTTACAACTTAATTACTCATATAAGTATTGTACCAAAATAGATAAGTATTAGTTAAGTAATGCTAAAAACAAATAAAATTAATTGGTAAGGTGATTATATATTTATATAATTACATGAATTGAATTGGTAAGTTTCATTATATATAATAATTATATATAATTATATTATTAATTTATATGCTCAATTACGCATATATGTATTATGCAAAAAAATATGAGTACTAGTTGAGTGATACTAAGAATAAATAAAATTAATTAGTAAGGTAATTATATACTTATATAGTTATATTAATTAGTAAAATTTAATTATATATAATTAAATTATTAACTTACAACTCAATTACTTATATAAGTATTGTATCAAAATAGATAAAATACTAGTTGAGTGACATAAAAGTAAATGAAATTAATTGGTAATGTGATTATATACTCATATAATTACATTAATTAGTAAAATTTCATTGATATAATAATTATATTTGTGTGTGTATATAAATATTTGTATAAAATAAAAAATTATGTAGTAGTTGAGTGACACTAAATATAAATTAAATTAAATACAAATTATTTTAGTTGCACATTCATATAAATATGATAATTAAATTTATCTTATTAATAATCAAAATATTTATTTTAATTTATTAACTATTTATTATATTAATTTCATGCATTAAAATATTTAATACAAATAATTATGAAGTTAAATTTATATAATAACTATATAATAGAAATTATAAATAATATTTATATATAAATTACTAGATTATATATAATAATTAATAAATATCGGTTATTTCGATCCAATTCAATTTAGAACAATTCGGTACGGTTCAATGCGGTTCTCGATTCGGTTCCAGTACGATTCGGTTCGGTTCTAGTCAAAAAGTCAACAATACAATTCGGTTCAATTCTAATAAAAAAAGTCAACGGTACAATTCGATTAATCAACAACCGTGTACACTCCTAATGTGTATTTATACATATACGTGTCTTTGAAGATTTTCCCTTAGATTCTGTGTCCTTTTTCATGCCTTCTTCCTGTAGGCACAATTTTAGCTGTATCTTGCATCTAAATCCAACTTGATTTTAATCTATTAACTTTAGGTGCTTGCTGATGAGCTTTTGATCCATAAATCATTGAGAGAGTGGATTATACTGGTGCTGCCAGGAGGATTTCAGAATTCAAGAAATAAGCTTGCTAGCAGCCTTAAAAATAAAAATTAGTTTATTAATATCTATTTTTACAAAATATTAATCATTAACAATAAAAATCGGTTCGATTTTTTGATTAATCAAGTCTAACAATTTTTATGAATGCCCTCTATTATAAATCTTTATTAACATGATTATTTTTATTTTGAATTAATTGAACTCTAGATATACAAGCATATTTTTAAAAAATACTTTTATATCCTAAATCTAATTAAATATTAGTTAGCAAATACTCTTTTGATTTGAATAGAAATTAATCAAATTATATCCTATTTTGCGTTTTTAATTAAATAATTTCAATTATTCTGCAAATTTTTTATTTGAAATTAATTAGATCTGTAAAACTTTGCCTAAGCTAAAAAAACTCCGCTCAATGCGTAAAAAAAATTAAAAATACATCCATGCAGACCCGCCCAAATAATACCCGCATGAAAAGTGACCCGTTCGGGTATGCCCACAAATGCCCAACGGCTCTTCGCTGTGCCCCTCTCTTTCTCGCTTTCTAGCTCTCTCCGTCGGGTCCTTCCACCCTCGCCGCATCTCTGCCTCTCCACCATCCAGTCGTCGCCGCTGCCACCCTCGCCGCCTCTCTCTCCCTCGCTCGCTGCCATTCGTTCATTTTCTTTGGCCGGCCCCCGTCAACAACCGTCTCATTCTCCGGTAAGATTCCAAGTTTTTTTTTCCTCTTTCTTCTAATTTAACTCTGCTTTCTTTTTGTTTCTTCACCTAAAGATTTGAGTCTTGATTGCAAGTTTTATGCTCATATGGAACTTGGTTGTTCGCTACTTTAACAGTACTAGAATCCTAGTTTATGAGTTTTCATGACTGAATTGTCATTTTGCTCGATATATCTGATAGAACCTCTTTGAATTCAGTCTTTGTCACTTTCTCTTGCTTTCCATGGGTGAATTCACTGAATTGTCACTTTTTCTTGTTATTTGTTTTCCAAGTTATAAAGCCTCTTTTTGACGTTTACAGGAGGAATATTGTGGTTTCTAAAAACATAATACTGACATTCAAAGAACTTTGCATTGCTTGTGTTTGTGATCCATTTCTATTCCAACTAAATGTTGTATTAGATTAAAAAAAAATAATGGTCAAAAATGGAGGAAGTCAAAAATAGAGGTAGCACACAAAAGGAATAGTTGGGCTACAATGTGAATTGAAGAATTGTAGGTAGCACACAAAATGAATAGTTGGGCTACAATGTGAATTGAAGAATTATTGGTAGCACACAAAAGGAATAGTTGGGCTACAATGTGAATTGAAGAATTGTTGGTAGCACACAAAAGGAATAGTTGGGCTACCAAATGTGAATTGAAGAATTTTTGACTGTTCACACGGAAGCTCCTGCCTATATAAGGCAAGAGATTGTTCTTCAAATGTAAAGATTGGATTCAAAGAAAGAATTCCAATGAAAGCTTGTAAGCTTTGAAACTTAGAGAATTTGTGGGAAATTCTCTTGGGTTTGTATCCATTTATTGGGTGTGTGAGAAAATATTAAAGTGAGTGAATGTAAAAATTGTTCAAACACTTAGTGAAATTTTCTTGGTTGTTTTCGGACAACAAGTGGTTTTTCTCCGGTTTTGGAGTTTCCACTATAATTTCTTGTGTTGTGAGTTTCTCCCGATTTATTCCGCATTCTTTAGAAGGGTCATTTTTCCCAACAACTGGTATCAGAGCCAAGGTAGAGCCAAGATTCTTTCTTAGTATGCTCTGTGGTTGTAGCATAGACTGATCTTCCACATCAGAAAAGATTTTTTCTTGGGTACTGTTCACGTATACGGGCACTGTTCACGTATACGGTACTATTCACGTGAATAGTAAAAGCTGATTTGTTCGTGATAGAAAAATGTCTACAACAAAATTCGATATTGAGAAATTTGACGGGAGAATCAATTTTGCCTTATGGCAAGTGCAAGTCAAAGATGTATTAATCCAGTATGGATTGTATAAAGTATTGAAGGGAAAAACAATCCCTTTGACCAGCAGTGGAGATTCAGGAAAGTCCACAATGAGCGATGAAGATTGGGAGGAGCTAGACATGAAAGCTGCCAGTCTAATTCGTCTCTGTTTAGCAAAAAATGTTATTGCTAATGTGGTTGGACTATCTACAACAAAGGAGATCTGGAATAAGCTTGAAGAATTGTACCTGACAAAAAGTGTCTCAAATAGACTTTATTTAAAGGAGCAATTTTATAAATTGCAAATGGAAGAAGGCATGAAAATTTCAGATCATCTGAGTGTCTTGAATGGAATTATTTCTGAATTGGAGACTCTTGGAGTTAAGATAGATGAAGAGGATAAAGCCTTGCGACTCATCTTGTCTCTTCCACATTCTTATAAACACATGCAACCCATTTTAATGTATGGGAAGGAAACGGTAGTTTTTTCAGAGGTGGCGAGTAAATTAATTTCTGAAGAAAAAAGAATGAATGGAGAAAATAAACATTCAGAAAACTCAATTTTGGCTGTTTATGGGAAGAAGAAGAAGAACTCTGAGAATAAAGTTGTATGCTGGGGATGTGGGCAAACTGGCCACATTAAAAGGAACTGCAAGAAGGGTGGAGCTAGTTCGGCCAACAGCTCCAAAGATCAAGCTGATGTTACCAATGTAGTCTCCCTGCAAGAGGGAGATGGTGATTTTTATTAAATATATATATATGTTCTCATGGCATGATTGCTACCATTAAAAAATGCCATGAAAGAGGACATATGATTGGTAGCATGTGTACGGATTTACACACGGGCATTGGCTGATAATTATGCAAGGTGTGTGGTACAACAAAAGAATGTCGATGGCTAATGAACTTCCTGAAAAATCAGCATGGGAGTTACACCATAATTTATTAGCAAGTTTTTCGACATGGGCCGAGGTAAAATTCTTGGAGTTGGTGTTAATTTCAAGTGAGTATACTTTTTATGGTGGAGTATGATAATTCTTGTTTAAGAATTGTAATTGTCGATGTTAGACAATGTTTTGGTAGCGGATATATATTTTTTTTTAATCTAGGTGGAGATTGTTGTATTAGATTAAAAAAAAATAATGGTCAAAAATGGAGGAAGTCAAAAATAGAGGTAGCACACAAAAGGAATAGTTGGGCTACAATGTGAATTGAAGAATTGTAGGTAGCACACAAAATGAATAGTTGGGCTACAATGTGAATTGAAGAATTATTGGTAGCACACAAAAGGAATAGTTGGGCTACAATGTGAATTGAAGAATTGTTGGTAGCACACAAAAGGAATAGTTGGGCTACCAAATGTGAATTGAAGAATTTTTGACTGTTCACACGGAAGCTCCTGCCTATATAAGGCAAGAGATTGTTCTTCAAATGTAAAGATTGGATTCAAAAAAAAGAATTCCAATGAAAGCTTGTAAGCTTTGAAACTTAGAGAATTTGTGGAAAATTCTCTTGGGTTTGTATCCATTTATTGGGTGTGTGAGAAAATATTAAAGTGAGTGAATGTAAAAATTGTTCAAACATTTAGTGAAATTTTCTTGGTTGTTTTCGGACAACAAGTGGTTTTTCTCCGGTTTTGGAGTTTCCACTATAATTTCTTGTGTTGTGAGTTTCTCCCGATTTATTCCGCATTCTTTAGAAGGGTCATTTTTCCCAACACTAAACTCCCAAAGTAATTGGTGATTGATTGATGCATCCATTTTACTTTCCAAGCAAGCTGTTGCAGAGTCATTCTTTTTGGGTTTTAATTCTGTTACTTAGAAGCCACTTCATTTACTCTATCCCTTGGATTCTGAGCATTTTCTCACTTGGTTAGGTCCCTTTCCAATAAGCATTCTGTTCATTGCTCACTGATTTAGGAAATTTAGCTTTGATGAATTACTATTCATCATCTCAGTGTACTGTGTCAGAACATCACTCTGTTGATTGTTGTAGAAGGAAATAAATAACCCATGAAGTTTATGGGCAGATGATACGTATGCTCTGTTGGAATTCTCCTAAAGAATTGTTAATGAATGACTTTTAACTGGATGTATTGTGAATGTTTGAATTAATGTCCTTTTCCCTTTTTAAGTGTTTTTGTTATGTGATTTGTGGTAGTCCTGCTCTAGCAAGATTGTGAAAAGGATTTTCCAAATGTGACTTTGGCAAGAACACCATTTAAAGATCAGCTATATATGTGTCTATTTAGAAAACTCATCGTCTGTCAATGAAAATATACTTAAAAGTTCTTCTGTTGCGTGGTCACTGCTGAATTGGATCGATTTCATTGCTGCAAAAATAACCACTTTCTTTTGTTGCATTAACAGCTGAGAAATTGAGATGGCACAAAATTCTTTTCATTGCTGTTAGTTATTCTCATCAGAGTTGAATGTCTTGCTTAATAAGCGATCATTTTTGTAAGTAATAACAATTTTGTGCTAGTAATAACAATGTTAATTAGACCACATGGAATGTATTTATTGTGGTTTAGACGACTAATTTGTCTTCATTAGTTTGCATCAGTTCACTTTATGTTTGGCTGAAAGTATGTCAATTTTTCTAATGGACCAGAGTTCAATTTCCATTCTGCTGTCAAAGATATAATTATCCAAACAAAAAAGAAAAGTACTTAATCCACATTAGTAATAAAATGACTAGTATTAAGGAATTTAAGTGGTCAATGGTCATAGTCATAGTATGATGAAAGTGATAAGGATGTTGAATTGGTAGGACAAAGGAGTTAGAAAAGGGAAAGGGTCAAATGCTTAGGTAATGTGGTCCGTGGGATTTCAATGCTCAAGGAGGATACACCTTGTAGCATTTCACTGAGCACATCATCATTATTTAAATTGGAAGAGTGGGATACAGCTGTGGTACTTTGCATTTGCTGAATCACTTTATCAATTGAAAACCAACAAATGGAAATTGATAAATATCCTTCCTTTGTTTCATAGCAAAAGTCAGCAATAAGGACACACTGCCCCTATTCCGAGGGATGATGGCCATTTCTTTGGCCTTTTTCTATAATATTTCTCTGTACAAATGCCCATTTCCTTACACTTTTTACTGTAATTTTTGGCACTAAGTTTATATATTAACTGTTAATAATAATATATTAGTATTAATACGTACTTGGTTGCTTCCTGCTTGATATTTTGTTTTTCAATTATGAGAAGTATAGCACAATGACTAAAGAACGCAGTTTGGCCTTGTCTGCCACTAATCTACTCTTGCAAACTGTGTTACCATCTCCTTATTACAGGTAAATTCACCTTAATAACAATTTTTTTTTTTTCTTTTTTCTTTTTTTTTTTTCATTTTTATATACATTTTTATATACAATTCCTAAATACATCAATTTTTAAAATTTATATATATTTTTAGGTAAAAAATTAATATATATTTTATTATAATAGTTTGTAAACTCGTAATAAATATATATTACATGCATTTATGAAAATATATATTTATTAATTAACATATTTTTTCTATATTAATTATTTGAGAAATTTATAAATTTTTATATTATACTATTATTTATTTTATTTATTAATATGATAAATATATAATTTTAAAAAAAAAGTATATTCATTCGAATAATTTTACAATCAATAGTTGCAGCTCTATATAATTTTATTAAAATTATTAAATATTTAAATAGTAATTACCAATCGGCTACCAGCAAAAATTTAGAAAATTACAATAAATGTAAAATATAAAATATTTTACTTATAATGGATTTTTTTTGGAAAGGTTAGTGATTATTTATTACAAGTTTGAAGCTTTCGAATCATCCCGCCAAAATCTAAAAACAAAGAAATCTAGTCATTTTACTCATTAAAAGGAAAGGAATCTAGGTTTTATTTATTTATTTTTCTATTTTCTTTTTACTGCACTAATGTTTAGGAAATCGGCTCCACAAAACTGAGGAAGAACAGTTGCAGAGTCGCCAAAATGACTGATTCTTCTCTTATTATGCAAAATTTGATCTCTGCAATTCAATCTCCAGAGGTAATTTTACATCATTATGATTCATATTCTATATCATTAAAGGCCCTTTTCAATTTTTGTCAGTTACTCGTCAATTGCTTTTGTCTACACGTTTTCTACTCATTTTGATATATATATATTTTTAATTTCAGGGTATAACTCTAGCTAACTTGAAAAAATTGTATGCCGTGCTAGTCCATTTGTCTATGAACTCGCATTGTGAATCTGGTTTATGTTACCCAGAAATGTCGTTGGATAAATGTGGAGTTAGATTGAAATTTAAGGACATTTATGATCTCTCTGATGCTTTATTTAAAGAACTTGACCACAGATTCAAGGAGTTGTTATGTGCTTTCAGTGTTGTTTCTGCTATTGGGGTCACAGATATTCGAGCAAAGAGTGAACAACTAATGCTACTGCTGAGATGTTGTATGGTATTATTAACTTTTATTGCATTCAACCAGCAAATTCTCGTTGAAAAGGGCAGAATTCTCCTATCCAATCTTAGCAGATTGATTTCTATTCAATTAGGTTATGGTAAAAATGAGACAGGTTCCATCACCTTTAACAGCTCCATTTCTCTTGAGCGGGCATATGTCGATGGTCATTGTACTGCCTCTGTTAGTGAGGAGTTTGTTGCTTCGATTTCTTTGTTGGAACATTCTGATTCATGCTATGCACTTCTATGTGCATTGCTTGAGGTAATTTGCTTTTTCCAGTTCCTTTTCTCCTTATTCTTGTTAGTTATGATCTCTTGTAATTTTTATTTGTTCTAGTGATATAATCTCAGGCCATGTGGTGACATCCATGTGTCCAGCTGGGACTGTTGTACAGCTTCATATGACTAATGCTTAAAAGGTTACTAAAGTTATCTGACTTTGGGATTGAGGCTTTCATGCCACAGATTTTCTGGAAGTGATTCCCAAATACAAGGGTTTTATTACATCTTGATTTATCAGTTTCTTTAGGTTCTCTGTTTACCCAGTTGCTTACAATTACTTTTGAGCACTAGGAGACCTTTACTTACTTTTTTAAAAACGTTGGAATATACTAATGCCTTCTGGATATCTGAATCAGATTTTAATATTTTGATGATGAACTTGTGTTGATATCTTTGGTTGACTTCATTGCACATGATTCCCTTCGTTTTTTATCATTTAATACTTTGTATATAATCATATTCTTTATAGTTGTGAGATCCTATGTTTCTCTCTTGCTGGTTCCATGGGCACACGACTCTTGTTAGAACTTCAATAATAAAAAAATGCATATATGTCTTTGAAGATTTTCCCTTAAATTCTGTGTCCTTTTTCATGCCTTCTTCCTGTATGCACAATTTTAGCTGTATCTTGCATCTAAATCCAACTTGATTTTAATCTATTAACTTTAGGTGTTTGCTGATGAGCTTTTGATCCATAAATCATTGAGAGAGTACTTTATGCTGATTGATTCTGCTTCTTCTAGAAGTGAAATGCTATTCAACTTCCACTTTGGTCATGGTAATATTGGAAGTGTGCTGGAGGTGATTAGTGCACATTTTATGCTTTCAGTTTCCGATGAACAAGCATTTGCAATTTTTATCAACAGATTATATTGGTGCCGCAAGGAGGATTTCAGAATTCAAGAAATAAGCTTGCCAGCAGCCTTATGTTTGCTTCTGAATCCTGTTGTGCTGTCTTCTCCAAAAATGTTCCAGGCACATTATATATCATTGGTTTCTGAAGCAATCGGCATTAGCACAGCAACTGGGAATGTGATTCTTGATTCTCAACCAATGTATTTGTATTTGACTGCATTCGAAAGGTCCCTCCTACTTTATACAACACACATGTCTAGTTTGGATGCTGATAGCCAACATTTTGCTGTTGATTGTTCCTTTGTCAAATCAAGTTTGCATTGTAGCAATCAGCTGAATTTTGAGTCATATCTTCTGCAAGTGACAGTGGAGAAACTATATCATCTAATTACCAAGTCAAAAAATTCATGGGATTCATATTTAAGCAAAATTTCCTTTCGAAACAAATCTGATTTCGTGGCATCTTCCATTGCATACCTGAATGAGAACTTGTGTTTATTTGAAGATACCTATAAAGATGAGGTTTCATCCATCTTAAATTGCATAGTACTGGGATGCTCATCTGATGATACAGTCACTTTACCTCAGAAAGTGGAAATAAGCACCCAAGATGTATGTCTTCTTGCTTCTATATTGAAGTTAATGAGTAGTTCAATGTTGCAAATCATACGGCACCTGAGGCATGCTGGGTTTTCAAGTTCACTGAAATCAAGACAGGGTGTCTCTTTGTGTAAGGAATATGAACTTATATTAGGTATCCTTTCCTGCTTTAAACAGTTTAGTGTCCATCTACCAATTCAGAACTTCTTATGTGAAAAGATGCAATCTTACCCTACAAGGCATAAGGAGACAAAGTGGATGCTTTTGCATCTTTTGGGCTTGCTTTCATTAAGTTTTGTTACTGGGATTGATTTCTTAGTTAAGGGATGTCTATTTACAATTATGACACTGCTATATTTGTTCATTATTGAAGAGGGCGATCTCAGTGCATTAGGGTCTCTAATCATTTCCAGATCAAAATCCTTTTCATCTAAATCATCTGAAAGTGTTGAAGGGGTAAAAGTTGCTTCTTATATTTGGGCTTTCATAATTTTATTGTAGTGTTGCTTCCAATGTATTAAATATTTGAATAATGCTACAGGTCCAGGCCAGAAAATCCAGCCTACTAATTTCATCAAAAATTCAGAAGATTCAGGATATGTACTTGAGGTAAGTGATGACAACTTTTTCTTTTGGAATCTAGTTATTTTGTGAATGCGGAATTCATTTTGGATGATTAGTTTTATATTGAATGATTCTTACTGGCCAGAGTCACTTTCAGGTTTGCATAATTAAGGTTTTTGGGACAACAAATTGGAGTTTCTTTTGAGTTGTGTCTTATCCATTTATCTTTCAATGGAAATGTAGTTTCCTTTAATTCATGCCTTAAACTATTTCTGCTGAGTGCAATATCTGTCAGCAGTTGATGTAGATCAAAATTTGATGGTCCATTGCTTGCTATCTGAGAAAATTTATCTAGTGCTTGCATGACCTTCAATATCCAGTCTTCACTTGTTCTAGTAAGTATGGAGATCATCTTGCATGAGTTCTCACATTAAAATTGGCTTATAGCTATCAAGTTTTCTTGATCATATTGACAATCTAAACCTTTGAAAGATGAATAACGAGCTTGTAGCAGTTAATACCAATGCATTTAGCTTAAGAGCCTAGTCCCTACACAAGGTTGGGTTGGGATTGGTTCTCTAAAATCACAATCAGAAAATGCACAAGTATTTGTTAAAAGAAACTACTAAACTTTTAGATTATTAGTGGGATTTCTGAATAAAATCAATTGCTATACAAGAAAATTCATTCTTATTCTTTTATAATATGAACTGATCACTGAAACAATTGTTCTTGTTATTTGTAAAGCTACTCCTTTTGTAATGGTGTTATCTCAGTTAGTTCTGCTTTGGTTCTCAATCATCTTGATTTTTGGTGCATATGGAGATCTAGGGTGCCTTTGTATACAAAAAATAATTTTTCATTTTCTATGTTTTATTTTTTTTAAGAAAATTAAAGTATTTATTTTCTGTAGAAAATTTGAAAAACATGTTTATTTGTAGAAGATAGAAAACAATTTTTCGATTTAAAAAACTAAAAATTATGTTCATTTATTAAAAATAAAAATTATTTTTTGAATTTGAAAATTGAATGTTGATTTGATAAAATAAATTTTATTCTAATTTTTATAATGCATACATGTTTTGTAGTATAAAATAAGTCATTTAGAAAAATATTTTTTTAAATAATAAAGTAAAATAATGCAATTTTTAATACAAGTTGAATACAATAAAATGTCCATGACTAGTAACATAAAAAAAATACAATCACTTTTCTAATTCAAATATAGTATAATATAGGGATAAGTATGGATTGGTTAAGTAAAAAAAAAAAAAAAAATTAATCTGTCCATTAATATTTGTTTTTCAAAATTATTAATTATTAACCAGTTCATTATATTTGGTTAATTAGTTTATTGATTTCGGTTTTTCCGGTTTGTTTAATTAATATTTTTTGTTAATCATTAAAATTTTTAGCATACATTTATTCAAAAAAAGACAATTCAATTCAATTTTAAATGTTCAAATAATTCAAAATAAAAATTACAAAACAAACATAGTATACTAGGCAAATTGATGGCTAATATTATAAAGTAGATTTGATATTTGTTGGAAATTAGTATACTTAATTCTAGATCAAAGAAAAATTTTGGACAAAATTAAATATTAAAACATATACTATAAAATAAAAAAATATATAATTAAATGCTATCAAATAAGATATAGATATTAATATATATAATAAGAAATAACATATATAAAGATTAATTGATTGCTCCATATAAATATTACTTTATATAATTAAGAAGAATGCTATAATTTAAATATACTTCAAAGTACTATACAAATTTTATAGAGAAATAAAAATAAATTAAAATATAAAAGTAAAAATATAATTTAAATATACTTTAAAGTTTAATACTCTATGTAAATTTTAAAGATAAATAAAAAAAAATTCTTAAAATAAAAAAAATATAATATATGTATGAACCGAATAACTGTGGACTAAAAGTTAACCGGTACTCAAAAACCGAAATTGAGTCTATTGGACTGGTTAACTAAAAAAATTGGTTGTATTTTGGATCTGTTTTGTGGTTAATCAAATTTTCAGTTTGTTTTACTCACCCCTAGTACTATAATATCTTTAATAACTTTGACAACTTCTTATGGCAGCAAAAGTGTTAGTATATGTGAAAGAAAAGGAAAAAAATAAAATTACCTAAACAGTGAAATGTCCCATGCTGATATTCAATATGTAATATAGTTTAACTTTTTGATGGCGCTTGAAGAGGTTGGCATGTTTTCCATAGAGAACAATCTAAAATATGTTTTCCAATTCCTTTATAAATTTAGAGAATTGGAAAATTTATTTTCTATTTTTTATTTGGAAAAATCATCCAAAATAAACCCGATCTCTATTTTCCAATCTCCATATAAATATTTTCTGGAAAATAGCTCCAATTTTCTATTAGTAAACACACTCCTAGCTTTTCTTGGGGTCCTCATCATGTTGAGAATTGGATCACAAAAAAAAAAAAAAAAAAAAAGCAAAGAGTGCATTCTCATGTAATTGGTACAGTAATACATGCTCATTTGGATAGGATACATGTTGTATGAAATTTGTTACTCCCTGATCTATGTATTTCTCGTTTCAAGTTAAACATTTTTGTACTTAGCATTGTAAAATATTATATAAAATATATTTGATAATCATTATTCTGTTATGGTACTATGCTGATACACAGATCCATTTTTGGAAATATGACCACTTGTTGCTAAAAACATATTAAGTTTTCGAAAATTGTCAGTTTCAGAAACCTTAACTTCAATGTTTATTATGTTATGTTTAATAACTCTCTCACTATGTCATACTTTAATATCACGCGCAAAACTCTGTTAGCTCACTTAATTTCAGTACATCCTTGACTTTTTTTTTTTTACTTGAATTTCTTATAGTATATCCTTTGTGATTTTTACTTGTCTGCCATGATCCATGAAATTCTTCTTTAAACTAAGGCAAGTTCAGCAGTGGGATGCTATGGATGGGGAAATTTTGAATACACAGGAACCATTTCTTTGGCATATGTTTGAGATGAAAATGATTTGGCTGATTATTCCTGGGTTCAATCTTTATTTGATTTGTGGAAAATTATTTTGTAATGCAGCACTTGTGTACTTGTTAGAAGAATGTAAAAAATTTGTAAATTAAAGGGGAAACTAAACTACTTAAAGGAAAATGACTTCGCCTTTTCGAGAAAGAGAAGTGATTTTCTGCATTTCTACAATACAAATGAAGAAAGCATTAAGAGAATTACATTAGTTGCATGATCTTCTCTTTGGATATTGCCAATTATCATGTTTGCTGTTCGCTAATGCAATTTTCCTTTCCCTTTCTATTGAATTCCTCTTCCATTTGAGTGGACTGAAAGCTAGTATACTGACATAAGGCAATTGGAAGTTTTAGGTGTACATATGGTCTTTTCGTTGAAGGAAAATTATTGTTTCCATTTGTAAATGCTAAAAAATATTAATTTTCAATTGCTTTTTATTCACTTATTTCTTTTTCCTATTAAGAATTCTTTTAAAAGGCAAAGGATATGTTCCTTTTGTTTTCTAACTCAATGTATTCTTGAAATTCTCATTTGATACTTTTCTTAATTAGCGGACATGTATGGTTCATTTGCATGTGCAGTCATTGCTTTTAGTGGATCTGTGATGGTTCATGTCGGTTTAACTCGCATTGAAAGAATTAATTTGGAAAATAATTTGCATGAAAATGCTATTTTGGCAAAAAAGGGAAAAATGAAAATGAAGAAAGCACTGAAGTTACATGAATAATTCTATTATTCACATTCCTGTATCATGTCGGTTTTCCTGTTATACCGTTGTTTTTCTGTTTCTAAGACAATAGAATCTGTTTGTAATTTAAGAAAAAATGCTGCAGTTCAACAAACCAGTATGATAAGATGCTAACATTCTGTGCCTGCTTTATTGGATTTTCCTTATTCTTTTGTAGAAACGTAAGATTGATTCATAGATCCTATTCTGTTTTCTTATTCTGTGATGATAGTGCTGAAATCTGCACCATTTGTTAAATTGTATATTCTACATAAGTAAGTTTTGTACGAGTGTAGCTGGTATATTCTTCCCATAGTTCCATTGAGGTGCTATTTATCCTGTTGAATTTATAAACTCCCGTATATCCTCTCTAGGCAGGTCATAAGAGCCTAATTTTAAAACACTATTTATAAGCTTGTATTACAGAATAACCTTTTTCTTTTTCTTTTTATGTTTTCAGAAGGCAGTCCACAATTTGTTCTGATCAAAGACACCAAAACTACCAAGGACAAACTTCAGAATATGCCTCAGTCCTGACTGGAATGGATTCTGCTGTCACTGTAGCAGATGATAATGAGGAAACCTGTAATGGTGAGATATTCCTGAAGTGCATATTAGGAAAAACTTCGAAAATATCTGATTTTGATGATTTAGCGGACTTCATTGAATGCAAGCGGGGAAAAGATTACAGTGGTTGGATAAGGGGTAGAGAAAAATTTAGACAATGGAAATATAAGAAGATAATAAGTTTAAGATGTGCTAAAATGAAAAAGGCATTGAATTCTATGAAAATGAGGTAAACAAGATCCTTTGCGTTTTAAATCTAAGTATCCAACTGTGCATAAATGCTACATGAAGTAATTGACATATTTAAAACTTGATGAATTTTCATTTGTGATGATTTCTGTAGATGTCTATTCTTCACTTAAAACTGTGGTAGAATCTTTGAATTTGCCTCATATTAATAAGTTTAAGATGTACTAAAATGAAAAAGGCATTGAATTCTATGAAAATGAGGTAAACAAGATCCTTTGCGTTTTAAATCTAAGTATCCAACTGTGCATAAATGCTACATGAAGTAATTGACATGTTTAAAACTTGATGAATTTTCATTTGTGATGATTTCAGTAGATGTCTATTCTTCACTTAAAACTGTGGTAGAATCTTTGAATTTGCCTCATATTTTGAAGGAGATAAATTATACCTCTCTTATTCTCATTTTGAGGGTATGGTTATGTACAGATTACAGATGTGTAATGCATAGATGAAATTTCTAGCTGAGTAATGAGTGTCATGTAGTAGTATGTAAGGTTAAATTTTGTTTCTGGCAAAATTATTTGTTGTTTGGATTTCATTTTGGATCTAGTGATAAGGACGTTGAACTCGTTTGCTCTTTTGTCGGACCATTGTTTAGTATACGAGTGCTCGAGTGTGTAGGCTTATTGTTAGACATTGGAACCTGCTGTAATATAATCTAGGAATGGGCTGTACTTTTTGTCTGTTTTATTCCACTCATTCTCTTCTTGAACAAAAAAACCAAACGTTGGAATTGGAGCGTATAAAATTGATAGTGTTAATGGGAAAACCCGAGAATTGGAAAAAAATAATTAATAATAATTCATTAATTAGTTATACATGTAGAGCTAGCTAGTTATGATTAATTAATACTTGATCTATACAACAGCAAGTACTTTCAGTTTAGGTCTTCTCTCAGATGGGTCTGGTGAAATTGCCTTCCTTTTGCTATTATTATTATTATTATTATTAGTAATGCTGTCGAAGATACAAGAATCCTCAAGTGACTTTAGAAGGTGACTTTGAAGCTTTTCAACATCTGATGCTTTAATGAGAATTCCTCATCTCTTTCTTCTAAGCACCTATGCATATATATCAAGCAAAAATATAGGTACATCTTAATTAATTACTTAGATAATTTACACAAAAAGAGAAAATAAAAAATAGAAAAGAGGCGGAGAACAGTGAGGGCAATACTTGCCTAGGTTTGATCTATATGTGGACCGATTTAGTGGCATGTATATAATGCTATACAAGTAATTTATATATGACAACAGCATTCATTAATTCATTGACTGCATGTCTATATGTCACATATTAAATCTAAACAAGAAAAAAATAAATTTGAAACTTCATGCTAATTCTACAAGGTATATTTTTAGATGACGTAACCACAACTGAAACATCTTTCCAAGAATAACCCTGAATTAAAGAAATATTCAAAAAGATCAGTATTTTCTTATATTATAATGAAATATTAAAAAATTCTAACTTAGTGGTATCGGTTTGGTAATTAGCATTATGATGGAGAGGTAGAATTTGAATCCCTCTGATCCTTCATATATCAATATTCTTGCATTACCAAGCTTAAGATAATGGCGATATATTAAAGATAGAAAACAGGTGTAGCTTTGTTAGTATCATATAGATTTATACAAATATATTGTCAAACTGCTAATTAAGCCACTACTCACCAAGTTAATTACTTATTCCTTTTAACAATATGTGCTAAAGTATACATTGAAAAACTTAATAAAAACAATAAAAAAATTGAGTGATTAAATAAAATAATCATTAAAATTAGGATTAAGGTTATTTTTTGCTGTTGAAATTTTTAAATTGGTTAGAAAATACAACCGATTTTTTTTTTATTATTTTTGCCATTAAAGTTTCAAAAAAAAATGTCATGATCTATTAAAACAATTAATCATATAATGTCACGTGTTTTATATTTTAGGAGTAAAATATGTCCATTTTGATAAATTTAGTAAAAAAAATTATATATTTTAAAAAATGTGGTGGCGAAATCTCTTAATTTTGAAATTTCAATAAGCAAAAATAACCATAGTGATATTTTTAAACCAATTTAAAAAGTTCAATGACGAGCTTAACCCTTAAAATTATAAAATACTAAAACTAAATACAATTACCATTTAAGTTTGAAACATACATATATTTATAGCAAAGGTAATCAATGAGGGATAGGGATTCACCTTCACTCTTTTAAGCAAATCATAGCTGCTCATTCCAGGCATGCAGTAGTCTGTCAGTATCAGATTCACCTTCATCCCCAGGATTCAGTAAAATTGTATGAATAAGATGTCATATTATTATACTAAAAACACAATTATACTGCGTGTTAAATAGGGTAAAAGCAATACATAATAAAAATGCCCTTAGCACGTGTTTGAACTTTGAACTTAAATTCTTACTTTGACTTGTCCTTTTTGGAAAAATTCTTAAATATATATATATATATATATATATAAACTTAGAACATCATGTAATCATAATAAGGTAATTCTAATTGATCGTGTTAAATCAGTTAGATTTTTAAAGTAATTATAATCAAATAAAAAAAATTCACCTATAGTTAGCTAATTATATATTAAAAGGACACCATATGTAATTGTATTCAATTAATTATGTACGTACTACTAAAAATAGACTAAATTTATTTAAGAATTTCTGGCATGTTATTTTTGTGACATATTGATACTATATTCAAATCGAATGGATATTTAGACAAATTAAAGCAATGTAAGAATTGAAATTCAAACCTTATATTGGAATGCGTTCCACATATATACATCGAGAGTGCATATTTAAATCATTGTATTAAAAAATGAAATTTCAATCAATGATCTAAATTTATGTGTGTGCATCCAATTACTCCTCAAATACAATTCAAAGACTAAAAAATTGGCAAAACGAGATGAAAATGGAAAACAAAAGCCTCGTGGCTGTTAAATTTCCCAGATGTAGCGACTCAGCACATGCCCAAACCCTCTCCACAATAATTCAAGTGAGGTTCCAACCCAAAACCAATTGACAATGAGTGGAGTAGCCCATTTAATATTATATGTTGGAGGAATTTCTTCTAACTTTCCGACTTGGGATTTGTTTGCCATCCCAACATTCACTCTCTCAAACAAAGCCCACAAGATACTTGGCTCTCCCTGAAATCCAACTCACCTCCTCATTTTTTTTTTCACCAGGAGAACTTTTTCAGTGGGAGCCCATTATAGCTTTCTTTTTGGGGAGACCTGCCCGTAACTTTTTGCTCACGCTACTCCGAACCAAGCTCTGATACCATGTTAAATTTTTCAGATGTAGCGACTCAACCCAGACCCAAACCCTCTCCACAATAACCCAAGTGAGGTTCCAACTCAAAACCAATTGGCAATGAGTGGAGTAGCCCACTTAGTATTGCATGCTGTAGGGATTTCTTTTAACTTTCCGATGTGGGATTTGTTTCCCATCCCAATAGTGGCTACCAACCTCATTACATTTGGTTATACCATTCTAAACAAAACCACTCTTGTTCGTGGGGTGTTTTTAATTTTGGTGTTAATTTTATAAAAATTTGAAAGAGTGGGGCAACAGTAAACAAAATTAGAGAATTGGATTGTCAAAAACCGGCACACACGTGTGCCAATTCCAACTGGTCTGACCAACTGGAGTGCCAGAAACCGGCACACAGTGGTGCCGATTTCCAGCTGCTTCACGTGAAGTTTATTGGGCACGGTGTTTTGTATTAAATAGTTGTTCCCAAGTAGAGCACATCTGACTATATTTTACATAGGCATTACGACAAAATGGATCCAAGCAGACCACCTGCAAAAGGAAATGTAGATTTTTGTGCATATTTCTTTCTCTTTGTGGCCTGCATGAAATTTAGTTTACATTTTGGACTAAATTAGAAAAAATGATAAACATTACAAATCATAAAATTTAAATATACATAAAAAAATACATCATTTTTTGTTCAATTAAATGCGATCATGTATTTGTTTGACATCATTTTTGGATTTGCAATTCTCTTTAACGTCATTAATTATTTTTTATTATTATAAAGTTTCATTTAACATTCAAATTTAAAATCTCACTGTTATAATATAAAATAAATATCATTAAATTAAAGTTTAAGGGACTCACTAAAAATAAAATAAAATTTTTATAACAAAAAATTAGGTAATGGAAGGGGTTTTTTTAATTTTGGTGTTAATGGAAGGGGTAATGGAAAAATAGTTATATGACAGATTCGCTTATATAAATATTTAGTAACTTATAAATATTTTTTTTGCTCTAATCCGATTCTTATTTTTATAACAAAAAATTAGGTAATGGAAAGGGTTTTTTTTTTTTTTTTTTTAATTTTGGTGTTAATGGAAGGGGTAATGGAAAAATAGTTATATGACAGATTCGCTTATATAAATATTTAGTAACATATAAATATTTTTTTTTGGTGTTAAATTTTATTTTATTTTTTAGTTAGTCACATAAACTTTAATTTAATGATATTTATTTTATATTATAACAGTGAGATTTTAAATTTGAACATTAAATGAAACTTTATAATAATAAAAAATAATTAATGACGTTAAAGAGAATTGCAAATCCAAAAATGATGTCTAACAAATACATGATCGCATTTAATTGAACAAAAAATGATGTATTTTTTTTATGTATATTTAAATTTTATGATTTGTAATGTATATCATTTTTTTCTAATTTAGTCCAAAATGTAAACTAAATTTCATGCAGGCTACAAAGAGAAAGAAATATGCACAAAAATCTACATTTCCTTTTGCGGGTTATCTGCTTGGATGCATTTTGTCGTAATGCCTATGTAAAATATAGTCAGATATGCTCTACTTGTGAACAACTATTTAATACAAGACACCATGCCCAATAAACTTCACGTGAAGTAGTTGGAAACTGGCACCACTGTGTGCCGGTTTCTGGCACTCCAGTTAGTCAGACCAGCTGGGCCCACACTGACAAAAACCGGCACATGTGTGTGCCGATTTTTGACACCCCAATCCTTTAACTTTGTTTACCGTTACCTCACTTTTCCAATTTTTTTTTAAAATTAACATCAAAATTAAAAAAATCCCCTTGTTCGTCGTGTTATAAACTATTACATAATCTTTTTTCCATTTTCTTATCTTTGAATATATATGGGGATTAACTCTTAATTAATCCACAATTTGGATGCAAATCTTGCATCTTTTTTTCAATGGCTCTCATAGTTCTAGATCCGAAGATACCATTTTCACATTTACCACCACTAGCAATTATTTCTTCAAGAATTTTTCATACTGACTCTTCTTCATTCTTATTACATGTTTGTGTCGTTCTTTTAGATTGAGAACTTGTCCAATATCCATTCCTAAATGACAAATTTTAAATATATAAAATATTTTTCATATATAATGCAAGCACAAAGAGGACCAAGAGTAAAATATTTTTATTAAGAAACATTAATGCTGCCTATATATATGCTCTCTATTCATCATACATCTCAATAGCTAAATTAGTCCTCCATGCAATCCATTGATCAGATAATTCAGGTGTGCTTAAGAATTTAATTTCTTGATTTTCTTCATCATTATCTAAATCTTGTATTATTTGCTCTAATGGATCAATATTCATTTCACCTCTAATAAGGTTATGTAGCAACACCAAGCAATAATGATTCAACATTGTATCTTAATAAGATAAAAAGATGGACTTCTTAATATAACCCAATGTATCTTAAGTAAGCCAAAATATATTTCTATTATGTTTTTGGTTGAAGCATGTCTCATATTAAAATATTCTTCATAATTAGCAGGTTGACTTCCTCTTCTCCGCACTGATAAATGATAACGAGTCCCACTACATGGCATAAGAAATCCCTCTCCATTTGTGTACCCACCATCAACAAGGTAATAGTTTTCTAATAAAAAAGAAATATATAATTATATAAAATTTCTTCTTAATATATTTTTAAGATAATTTAAATATAGGTTTTTATTTACCTGAAGGGACCTTAAATCCATAGTCTACTTATACATTACGAAGTACTCTAGAGTTAGATGCAGATCCTTCCCAGTCAGGTAAAACAAATATAAACCTCATATCACGTGAACACATACCAAGTACATTAGTTGCAATCTCTCATTTTTTAGTATGATATCTAGGTTTGTAACTTTCGTCCACACTAACCTAAAACTATTTCCATCTATCATCAATACAATTGTCTTGGACAGATTCTGGAATATGGAGCAAGATGTTTTGTAGTCATAAAACTCCCTTTAAAATAAAATTAAAATTTTCTACTAATAGTTTCATCCGACCTCAAAAATCAACAGATAATTGTATGATATTTCACGTGGTGGGCAAGAATATGTAAAACATACATACTTGCTCCTCTAATTGTACCGGTCCATCATCCTTAATCCTTTCATAAGTTCGAAGTAGGTTACATAATATTTGAAATGTTCTTCTATTCGTTCTTAATTGATTAATACATTTCAAATCATTATTCTCAATTAAACTATTTACATAAGTATACTGAATTTGATTCCTATCAATATTTCTATTTATAAGCATTTTCCTCCTTTTAAATATTCCTATTTTCCATTTGAATGATCATCATCGAAAGCAACCACATCATATACAAATGTCATATTCTTGTGATTATGTATAACATAACATTTTTTTTATTCATATATATTCAAAAAAATCAAAAATTGAGAAGCATTAGATGCAAATGAAACTATTAAAAAAATAGAGAACAAATCATGTAAAGCCCCAAAATTTTAAATTGGGTTAATTGTAGTTGTTAGACAGAAAAATGAAGAGAAGAAGAAAAGTTTCATGGGCATTAGGCAATAATAAAATGTCTACAAATAAATGTGTGATATCTTAGTACATAATAAAGCAAATTTTGTAAAGGCGAACAACTTCTTGTAAAAAATGTGATTTAAGAAACAAATGACATTTTAGCAGTTGATCAAAAGCTAAAAATATTAATTTACTTTTAAATTTGACAAAGTAAAAATTACTTTCAATCCACATGTGCAGCCTTGCCCTAATGAAAAACTTAACGAGTGAAAGACAAAATAAACACAAGTAACATAGTTGTGAGTATTGGAAATTTCTAGAAAAATAAAGAAAAAGAAAGAAAGAGAGAGAACAAACAGAAAATCAAGAAAACTCAGAGAAATACAAAAGGGCACAAAATAAAAAGGAAAAAGGGGAAAATAAGAAGAAGAGGGGAGAACAGAAACAGGACATGGTGGGAGAGAAAGAGAGAAATAGAGAGAGTGACGGAGGGGCAACACCAGCGATGAATCACCGACGATCCCCGCAGCGCCATCCTTGGTGTCTCCTCTTTTCACGACGGCATTGATGTCCAGATTTTGAAGGAGAGAAAGCCGAATCTTCTCTCTCTTTTTTTCTGGGCATCTCCAGTGACTGTTGGCTATGGGAGGTTCCTGACGGCGAGACGAATCTTCCAGTGTCCATCATTTTTTCCCACTCGCGGGCAGTGGATAGATGGGCGTTACGCAGAACGGAAGCTTTTGATAGCGATTTCGATCAAATGGTGTGGCATAGTGGCGTGTGACTGATAATTTTATAATGTGATTTATAAGAAAAAGGACTTTTGGAAGGAATCAAAGCTTGACTTTATTGAAAACATCTTGGGCTTTATATAGCCATACAGAGCAAACAGAAAAGACGAAAAATAAGCAACCCACTGTCAACAAAATTCTAAACAAAATGGACCAATTCTAAAGCTAATATTCCCATAAAGAACGGGATTTATTTACTGGGTAATCCTAACAATTCCTCCCTTAAACTGAATGCTAAAAGCATTCAGTTTAGATTGTTCTCTACACAAACTCCTAGCATCGCAAGCAGCTTCAGAAAAGCATCCAGCTTGAGTGGCTTTGTCATCACGTCAGCTATTTGTTCCAAAGAGTTGCAGTGAACTAGCTCTACTATACCTGCTTGTGTGAGTTCACGAAGAAAGTGAAAACAAATATCTATATGTTTACTATGACCATGCATTATCGGATTTCTTGAGAGCTTGATTGCAGAATTACTATCACAATGGATAGTTATTGTCTCTTGCTGAGTCTGATCCAGTGTTCTAAGCACCCTTTTTAACCAAATGGCCTGATAAGCACAAGATGCCGCAGCAATAAATTTTGCCTCAGTAGTAGACAAACTTACAATTGGTTATTTCTTAGAAGACCATGAAACAGCTCCTGAGCTTAAAAGAAAAACATATCCTGATGTACTTTTCCTATCATCCAAATCACCAGCATAATCACTATCAGTGTATGCCATAAGTCCATCACTTCCTCCCTTCTTGTAGAAAATTCCATACTCTTTTGTTCCCTGCAAATACCTTAATACTCTCTTTGCTAGCTGTAAATGAAACTCAGTGGGATTTTCCATGTACCTGCTCAAGAGACTTACTGCAAACATTATATCTGGACGAGTTGATGTAAGATACATGAGAAATCCCACAATTTGTTTGAAGTAAGTCTTGTCTACTTTAGTTCCTCCTTCATCTTTGAAGAGCTTGAAACCAGGAACAATTGGAGTTTGGACAGAATTGCTTTGATCCATTCCAAAACGCTGCAACATCTCCTGAGCATATTTTCTTTGACCAATAAAAATTCCACCCAATTTTTGCAGGACTTCAAGACCAAGAAAATGCTTCATTTTACCAAGATCAGTCATTTTAAACTCATGCTTCATTGAGTTCTTAAACTCTGTAAACATTACTTCATCATTTCCTGTGAAAAGAAAATCATCAACATATAAACTTACAATTAGCATGCTACCCTCCTTGTTTATTTTGACAAAGAGAGTATGCTCATAATCACATTTCTGAAATCCTTCCTTTATGAAATATGCTTCAATACGGCTGTACTAAGCACGTGGAGCTTGTTTAAGCCCATAGAGAGCTTTCCTCAACTTGTATACTTTCTCCTCCTTTCCCTTTTGAGTATAACCACAAGGTTGCTCAACAAAAACGTCTTCAATTAATTCTCCATGTAAAAATGCAGACTTTATATCTAATTGATGAATAGGCCATCCTTTTTGAGCAGCAAAAGCAATTACCAACCGAACAGTCTCCATTCGAGCCACTGGAGCAAACACTTCTGTGTAATCTATTCCATATTTCTGCGCATACCCTTTTACGACCAGCCTCGCCTTAAGCTTATCTAATTCTCCCTTTTCATTAAGTTTGGTCTTGTAAACCCATTTTACTCCAACTGTTTTGGCTCCTTCAGGTAGATCAATTAATTCCCATGTGCTATTTTTCTCGATCGCCTCTATCTCAGCATCCATGGCCTTTCTCCATTTTTCACTCTTCACAGCTTCTTCATAATTAAGAGGATCTGCAGCAGCTGCATACATAGCAAGAAAAGTTGCCTCTTCATCAGATAAACCTTCACCTGTTACATAATCTTTCAACCAAGTGGATTGCCTTCTATTCCTCCCTTCAGCACAATCAGGAAAAGTTTCTTGATTAGTGGTAAGAGACTCCTCTAATTGTGCATCAACAGCATCTTCTCCTCCAAATGGTTCTTCGATTGCATCCTTTTCATTATCTTCCCATTCCAGCTCACAAAAGATGTCCGCTTCATACTGTTTGTCCCATTCCCACATTTCATTTTCTTCAAAGACTACATCTCTGCTTACTATAATCCTCTGTGAGATAGGATCATAGAGTCTGTATGCCTTTGACTCCTCGCTAACCCCAAGTAAAACACACCTCAAGCTTTTCCCATCCAGCTTAGTTCTTGTACTCTCGGGCACCTGAACATAAGAGACGCAACAAAAAATTCTAAAATATTGAACTGATGGCTTGACTCCGCTCCAGGCTTCTTCGGGTGTTTTGTCCTTTACTGCTAATGTTGGACTGCTAATAAAAAAATGCACAGCCCAATTTACTGCTTCTGGCCAGAACGTTTTGGGTACATTCTTTTCAGATAGCATACTGCGAACCAAATTCATGATGGTGCGGTTTTTTCGTTCTGCGACACCATTTTGTTGCGGCGTATATGCAGCTGTCAGTTGTCTCTGTATTCCATGGTCATCACAGAAATTGTTGAATTCTCTAGATGTAAATTCTCCACCACGATCTGTACGTAGACCTTTGAGAGAGACGCCTGTTGCTTTCTCAACATGTATTTTAAAGCTTTTAAAAACAGCAAGAGCTTCTGATTTTTCTGCCAAAAAATACACCCATGTTTTTCGGCTATAGTCATCAGTAAAAGTGATTAAATACCTTTTCTTGCTATTTGAGGATGGCTTAATTGGTCCGCAGATATCGGCATGTACAAGCTGCAAGATTTGTAAAGCTCTCCAAGAGCTTTTCTTTGGAAATGAATTTCGTTGTTGTTTCCCTACAAGACAGTCCTTGCATAGCTTCGAGGGAGGCTTCAGTAATGGCAATCCATTCACCATTTGTTTCTGCTTCAAAGTCTGTAGACCTTTGAAGCTTAAATGCCCAAACCTACAATGCCACAGCTGTGCCACATCTTCTGTAACTGTGTTAAAACAAGTAGGTGCTACGGGCAAAGAAATGGCATGCAAAACAAACATTCGATTTTCAGACATATTTGCTTTTATAATCAAACCTTTGTTAGGATGATATATTTTACACTGCCTTTGTTGAAACAAAATGGTCAGCCCCTTCTCTTGCAATTGTCCAAGACTCAGCAGATTATTCTTCAATTCTGGAACATAAAAAACTTCTGAGATGATACTGACAACTCCATTAATTTCCAACCTAATGTTGCCCTTCCCGTTGACCACCATATTGGAATTATTGCCTAGCTTTACCGATTCTGTGAATTTGTTGTCAAAATTCGAAAAATATTCCCTTTTTCCACACATATGATTACTGCATCCAGAGTCAAGAAACCACATGTCTGTTTTGTGCTGCTCCTTCTCTTGAACATAAGCCATTAGCAACATGTGTTCCTTGCTTTTCGCTTGACTTTCTGCAAAATTCGCCACGCCTTTCTTCCAAGTTGGACATTCCCATTGAAAATGCCCAAGCTTGTGACAAGAATAACATTCCACCGTTTCTTTGTCAAAGCTTTGTCTGGTTCTTCCACGGCCTCTGCCTCTGAAACTCCCACGTCCTCTTCCTCGCCCAGTATATTGGTCTCCATGAGTTACCTTCAGAGCATGTTCTTCTTCTACAGTGTTACTCATGCATTTCTCATGCACCAGTAAACTGCTCTACAGCTCATCAATTGATAAAGTGCTCGTATCCTTGGACTCTTCAATAGAACACAATGCATAATTGAATTTGGAAGTCATTGATCTCAGAATCTTTTCCACAATAGCATCGTCTCTAAGATCTTCACCATTCGCTTTCATCTTGTTAGTAATAACAAGAACACAAGCAATGTATTTGTTCACAGATTCTCCTTCCTTCATGTGGAGAATTTCATACTCCTTTCGTAATGCCTGTAAATGAGCACGTTTTACCCGTGTTGTTCCCTGATATTTCTGCTTCATGGAGTCCCAAATATTCTTTAATGTGTCTTTATTGATGATTGTCTCCAAAATAGAACGATCTAATGCTTGAAATAGATAGTTCTTAGCTTTGAGATCTTTCAACCTCTGCTCTTCATAAATTTTCTTTTGTGCGTCAGTAAGTGTCACACCTTCTGCTGCTGTAGGAACTCCATTTTCTACCATGCCCCAATACTCCTTTGATCGAAGAAAATTCTCCATGAGCATTGCCCAATGATTATAGTGGCCATCGAATTTTGGGACTGATGGTTGAACAAAAGTACTTTTTGTTGCCATGCTTTGCCAAATATCTTCTTAGAATACTGCTGCTTCTACTGAGCTTCTTGCGAGGCTCTGATACCAAATGATAATTTTATAATGTGATTTATAAGAAAAAGGACTTTTGGAAGGAATCAAAGCTTGACTTTATTGAAAACATCTTGGGCTTTATATAGCCATACAGAGCAAACAGAAAAGACGAAAAATAAGCAACCCACTATCAACAAAATTCTAAACAAAATGGACCAATTCTAAAGCTAATATTCCCATAAAGAACGGGATTTATTTACTGGCTAATCCTAACAGTGACCACATTTCTTGTAAAATATGAGAAACACCAAATTCCTCTAGAGCCCAAACCTCCATATCGAGTCCTTGGCTGGGCAAGTACTAATCCTTCTTCTCTTCCTTCTCTCTGCCTTTTACTGGGCGAATGGGCTTTGGTGGATCTGGTCACCAATAAAGGTTTTCATTCCTATTTCGGAGGCTTACAAAAGCACTGAAACTAGATCAATGGAAGAAGGAAGAAATAGAGGGGCTTGTCACTGAAGGGGGAACAACTGGGTGCTTAGGACAGATCGTGCCAGTATAATCAATAAAGAAAGACACAAGGCTATTACCTTGAAGGGAAGGAGCGAGAAAACACTAAGCCTCAGCAGCCACCACAAATAACTTATATTATGCAATCGCTGACTACTCCCACTGGCGCTACTGACCCTAGCACCCAGTTGTTTCCCTTCATTTCCCCCTCCAGTGAGAAGCCCCTCTATTTCTTCCTTCTTCCATTGATCTGGTTTCAGTGCTTTTGTAAGCCTCCGAAGCAGGAATGAAAACCTTTATTAGTGACCGGATCCACCAAAGCCCATTCGCCCAGCAAAAGGCAGAGAGAAGGAAGAGAAGAAGGATTAGTACTTGCCCAGCCGAGGATTCGATTTCTATCCATTCCTACTATGTGCTATGCGATGGAAAGATAGAGAAAAGAGGACTTCCCTTTAGGGAAAATCTAGAATAAAGGTCCCAGGGAAAGTCTAGAATAAAGGTCCCCGCTTCTCAGTACTACAACTACCTTTTCTTTAAGAAAGCAGTCTCGTTCAAAAGATGATCTGACTTGGAACTCTTTCAACTTCAGTCCATTCTGGTAATCCTGTGTTGAGGCAAGTCAGGGTTCAGACCGAAAAATAGCAAGGCCAAGTCCTTGATCGATAGGTTGAGGAATCGAACCCTCAGGCTTGTACTTCAACACATAGACCCATTTGCACCAGTAGCGAAGTTGAACTCAGTACGGGTGATCCTATCTGTTGGGTGGCCTATTCATCAACTGGATGAATAAAATGCTTTTCTGCACAGGGATCCCCACAAGGAGGTCTATATGTCTCCGCCTCTTGGTTTTTCAATTAAGGACGAGCAAGACGATATCGATAAGGAGTTCCGGTGCCTTTAGCTTTCTTCCGGTGATGGCGGTGTTCCCCGGCGAGGCTACGACGGCTGGCGGACAGAAAATAGATGTTTGGCTATTTAAAGTAAGCACCCTATTAAATTCATTTTCCTTCTAAACTTAGACGTGTTACGTTGATTTGGGCATAATTTTAGGATAATTATGGTTTGTTTGAAATAATTGTATAAATTTAAAATGTTTATTAAGTTGGAAATTCTAGGTGAGCTGAATGCACATAGAACTTGTTTGTTTTATTAATTTTCTCTTGTTATATATGTTGAATTGATTGAGACCGGTGACTTGAATGTTTACAAGAACCAGGGAAGAAGAAAGGAGGAAAAGGGGTAATTGGAGACTAAGGCTAACAAAGAAACTTGGCTAGGTTTGGACCACAAAGTGGTTTGGAAAATCTCTTAACTAGATTGTGTGCTTGTATGGGTTAGTTTTGTTGAATTGATAATGTAGATTGAAATTTTATTGATGAATATTCATGAAATGGTGAATTGCCCTAGTTATTATATTCTTGTTGCTTGTGGAAATATAGAAGCCAAATTGATGGTTATATTGATTCTTGGTTATGGATTTTGTTGTCATTGCTTTATTATGATTTAAGTAATTGATGAGTACTTGATATCTTTTTGACAATTATTTATTTAGTCTTTGACTATGTGAGCTACGGTCTTAAAGAAAATTTAAGCATGGTTTCTATGTATAAAAGTTAAAAGGGAAGAGTTGACTATATTGACATGTTGAATTTAATTATGTTAATGGAATGAGTTAATTAGTGCTGGTTCGGTTAAACTAAATTCTTGAGGAAGTTTAATATGCAAGTGTATTACTTATATCTAGGGGTGTGCAAACGGTCGGTTCGGTTCGATTTTGGACCGAACCGAACAAACCGAAAATCAAAATTTAGTATCTTTTAGAACCGAACCGCAGACCGAATTTATTTGGACCGAAACCAAATAAACTGAAATTATTTCGGTCGGTTCGGTTCTGTCCAATCGGTTTTCACACAAATATAAGCTTTTTTTTTAATTATTTTTTACTTATGTGGATCCATAAATTAAATTAACTTATATTCAACAAAATAAAATCATTTAAAATAACTAAAAGGAAAAAAAAAAACATACATAAATTTTTCATATTATGTTTCTAATATATAATAAAAAAACATACATCAAAAATAAATACAACATAAATTCTAAATAATAATACATTCAATATCTTTTAATTAAAAAAAATACATATAAATAAATATAGCATAACTTTATATGCATAACACAACAACAACTCCAATCAAGCCCTCTTAAACCTGCATTCCATACAAAAAAATAATGATTAAATAAATTCAACTAAAATAAAAAATAAAAAAATATATAAAATTGGATTAGGCCGAACTAAATATGCAATTTGGCTTTAATGTTATGCTTAATTATCCTAATCTCTTACTCACTAATTATTGTCTAATAATTTGCAATCTCTTTAGAAAAAGATAATTATAAATTATGATCATACAAGAATGTACTTTCGTGGGTGTCACATGAGATATTAGAAATGAAATGGAACTATAGTATTATACCTACGACAAGATATATATTATAGATGTAATCAAAATTCAAAATTAATTACATACTCTCAGTTATTTCTGCTAATTATGGTCAATTTTATGGTCCAGTGAGACATTTGAGGATGAACAGAGTACTATCTTCAAATCTCTGGATCTCCTAATCCTTTTATTTAACAAAGAAAAAGGAAATTACTGTTTTACAAAGAAGAAAAGGAAATAAAATTAATTGGTCTTAAAACAAATCTCAGTATTTTTTTGGCTTAGTGAATAATGTCATCATACAGGAAGCCAGCTTATTTTGCATTGTACATAATTATAGTATGATTTTATGGGATGCAAAATTAGAAGAGAATTGTTGTTTCGCTAGTCTCAACCTATTTTGATGTCTGGAATGTTTTGATGGCAACTAGATTTAGCTCATACTTTGTTTCCTTTTTGCAGATATTAACTAGATTTGGCAACTAGATTTGGTTTTGGTGGTGAGGATGATCAGGCCACAAGTTCAGAAGTAGTTGCTACTAAAGCCGAAGAGAAGAAAACCAACTGAACTCCATATTTTATTCCTAAATTAGAGATGGTAACTGTGAAATTCAGATAGGAAAAGTTGCCTTCTGTAATTTTTTACTTTAGATTTGCAATTTATTTTCAAACAAAAGATTTGTTTTAAAGGCCATTTAGTTTTTGTTTCACTATAATGTCGGTACATCTGAAAAATTAATGGGTTGAGCTAGATGGTATTGCCAGTTGATGAGAGATTTGTTAATGTAATGCTTTGATAACCATGACTCCCACCTTCAAGAAAAAAATAGTTTTGGCTTGTGCTGACCAAACATTAAGTTCACAGTGTCCTACATCTATCGCCATATTCATTTTGTTAATCACTTACATATCTATGGCCATCTTCATAATTGGTTTGAATTTCAATTTCTGCAGGTTGGGTTGTGTAAGATTTATAACATTTAGTTTTGGCTTGTGCTGACCAAACTGGGTAGAGCAAATAAATAGCAGAAGCAGAGCAAATATTTGAGCAGAAATCATAAAGTGGCTTCCTTAATCAACCCACGCAGCCCCCTCAAAAATAAAATCTAGACACACATGTTTGCAAGACAAATCGAAGAATAAAAGAGCATCAAACAGAAGAGTAGAAGGAAAAAAATAAAGAAAACAAATAAAAAAAAATAAAGAAAAGAGCAAACAGAACAGAAGAGTAGAAATGATACTTACCATGGTTGCAAGACAAATCCACGATTTATTGAAGCGAAGAAGAGAAGAAATAGGTGGAGTATGACTGGTCCGTAACTTACACTGGATCTGCCAGATCTTGTTCTTGTTTGCCTCCTTTGAGTTTTGTTCAAGAGATGAGGATGGCTGTGGAGGTGGTGGTCTCGTCGTGGTGTGGAGGTGGTGGTCTCGTCGTGGTTGTTGCTGTGAAAGGAAGAAAGGAAGCTAGGAATTTTGATTTAGGTAAGGAAAGGAAGAAGAAAGGCAGATAGGGATTCGAAAGGAAGAAAGGAAAGGGATTTAAGTTATATTATATATATATATATATATATATAATGTTCAAAACGGTGTGTTTTACAAATTGCGGTAGGTTCGGTTCCTTCGGTTTCTTAATTTTTAGAACCGAAATAAAACCGAAGAAAAATTTCGGTTCGGAACCGAAAAAACTGAAAATCGAAGAAATTGAACCAAATAGACCAAAATCAGTTCGGTTCGGTTTTCAGTTCCGGTTCGGTTCTACACACCCCTACTTATATCATTTGGGTTGAATTGTTTGTGTATGGTACTTATTAATTGGGTGGAGAACTAACTTGAGAAGTTAAACAGGTTTGCTTTGGCTAGTAGGGGTGAGAAAAAAACCGATCAAATTCGGTTAACCGAAAAAAAAATCCGAAACCGAACCGATGGACTGGTTAATCGATTGTAATGTACTTGTTAATGGTTAGTGTTTTGAAAAAACCGATATTAATGGACTGGTTAATGGTTTTGACTCATGTGACCGGTTAATCGAATCGAAACCGAATTTTTAGTTAATTTATTAATTGTTTAATATGTTCATATTTATTATTTTTTTTATTATTTCTTGATTTATCAAATTTTTAATAATGAAAATCAGAATATATTCAAAAAGTTATATAACAATTTATCCTAATTAACGGTTATCATGTATTTTTTTTTATTATACTAATTATTTTGAAATTTTGAAATTTTTTTAATTTGCTATTAGTAAATATAATAATTTATCTAATTAAAATTGATTATGGATCGGTTAATATATTTACTTATTAAATATTAATTTTTAAAAATAAATTTGCTTATATTCACCAAATATTTTTATTTAAATATGTTTCGGTCTCTAATTAGAGACCGAATAAAAATTCGGTCTCTAATTAGAGACCGAATTAAATTATGTCTCTAATTTTTGGGAATTAATTCCCACTTCTCTCCCTTTTTACTTTCTCTATTTAGAGACCGAATTATATTTCGATCTCTAAATAGAGACCGAATTGCCTTTCGGTCTCTAAATAGAGACCGAAATATGTTTCGGTCTCTAATTAGACACCGAATTAAATTCGGTCTCTAATTTTCGGGAATTAATTTCCACTTCCCTCCCTTTTTTACTTTCTCTATTTAGAGACCGAATTGCCTTTCGATCTCTAAATGGAGACCGAATTGCCTTTCGGTCTCTAAATAGAGACCGAATTGCCTTTCGGTCTCTAAATAGAGACCGAAATGGCTTACGGTCTGTATTTGCGGTCTCTAAATAGGCGGAAAATATTCCCGCCTATTTAGAGACGGAATTTAATATCCGTCTCTATTTAGAGACGGAAAGTCATTCCGTCTCTAAATATTTCCATCTCTAAATAGAGACAGAATTTTTTAATTCCGCCTCTAAATAGAGACGGAAAAAATTTACGGTCTCTAAATAGGCGGGAATTAATCCCGCCTATTTAGAGACGAAATTAAAAATTCCGTCTCTAAATAGAGACGGAAAGCAATTTCCGTCTCTATTTTTCAGGATATTTATATCCCTTTTCTTTTCTTTTTCCTTCTCTCCTTCTCTCCCTTTCTTCTTTTTCCCCTTCTCTCCCCTCTCTCTGCGGTAAATCTGCACCATATACCACCGCTCTCCCCCGCGCCGACCGAAGCCGTCACTCTCCCCCTTCACCACCGCCGGCGGATCTTCTTCTCCGGCCAGATTTGCTGCACATGTACTTTATTTAGATCATTTTTTTTTATTTTTTATTATTTTAATGTAGTATTTTATTTATGTTTTATATTTATGTATTTTGTTTATTTTAATTTGTTGGTTAATATTTTATATTTATTTTGTATTTAGTTATTTTTTATTATTTTAATGTAGTTTTTTTATTTATGTTTTTTATTTATGTATTTTATTTATTTTAATTTGTTGGTTAATGTTTTATATTTATTTTGTATTTTCTGTATTTTTTTATTATTTTAATGTAGTATTTTATTTATGTTTTATATTTATGTATTTTGTTTATTTTAATATTTTGGTTAATGTTATATATTTATTTTGTATTTTATGCATTTTTTATTTTTTTATTATTTTAATGTTGTATTTTATTTATGTTTTAAATTTATGTATTTTGTTTATTTTAATTTGTTGGTTAATTTTTTATATTTATTTTGTATTTTTATTCTAATTAATCTATATTAATTAATTGAATAAAAAGTTGGAGAATATTAATACATTATAAAATACATTTTTTAAAATTTATTTTTAGTTCATTTAATATTTGTTTCATTATATAAATTAATTAAAGTAATTTTAAAATTAATATTATTTATTATTTTATATTTTTTTTAAAAAAATATTTTAAAAAATAGAGACGGAAATTCATTTTCCGTCTCTAAAAATAGAGACGGAAATTTTTTTTCCGTCTCTAAGAAATTTTCATCTCTAAAAATAGAGACGGAAATTCTTTTCCGTCTCTAATTAGAGACGGAAAATACGATTTCGTCTCTATTTTTAGAGACCGAAATCTATTTTCCGTCTCTAAAAATGGAGACGGAAAGACTATTCCGTCACTAATTAGAGACGGAAAAATGACTCCGTCTCTATTTTTAGAGACGGAGTATTTCGGTCTCTAAATTTTAGAGACCGCCGAAATAGAGACGGAAAATTTTCGTCTCTATTTTCGTCTAGAGACGGAATTCCGTCTCTATTTTCCGTCTCTATTTTGCTTTTTTCTTGTAGTTATAGTGAAAAAATTTTAATTTTTAAGTATTTTGAACATTTTAATTTTATTTATTAATACATTTTATAATTATAGTGGTTAACCGAAAAATATTGGGTAATCGGTCCGAAAATTCGAAACCGATGGGCTGGTTAACCGATAGTACGTAACAGACTGTTTAATTGTTAGTGTTTTGAAAAAATCGATATTAATAGACTGATTTTTTTTTGAACTCATGGACCGATTAACCGGTTCATGCTCACCCCTATTAGCTAGTGATCTATGTTTACTTTGAAAAAAAAAATGGCGTCACGCTTTGCATTTATTATATATAATTTTCTTGTAAGAATTTTGAATATAAGATTGGCACTTGTGCAAATTCACTTAGTGGATTGGACTTTGGATTCGGTTCAAATTGTGAATTTGACATGGTTCGTTTTTATATTCTTAGGTGACATTATCTAATTTAAATTCGTAAGGTACACATAGGAAGATCATATTATGTAAATATGAGAATAATTCATGTATAAAGGTTATAAATTAACTAATAGTAGAATTCAGTAATAAATAATTTAAGATATTAGTACAATTAATGTATGTAGACTAAATTAAGTATACATAGAAAATAAAGAACAAAAAATAAATAATAAAGAAAACGAATAAGTACGTATAAATTATAAATAGTACCGTTATATGTCTATGAATGTTGTGCATGAAAAAAAAGTAATTTATACCTACTTTGCTATAACACCATATTAAGTAAACTCAAATGATATATAGCAATATAAAGGTGTTACAAATCTTTATTAGGAAAAGAAAAAAGAAGCTAACTTCAATTCAAAAAAGCAAAATGAATTCAATGTTTCATACTAATGCTATGTAGCAATTAAATCAATTGTTAGTCAAACTTCAAACAATTGCTTCCCACACATACCCAGATCCTCCAAGTCCATACTATTCCATCCGTTCTTTAATATATGCAATTTTTACTATTTTTATTAAAATTAAAAAATATTAATTATACTTGAATTTAGAAAAAAAATTAAGTAATTTAATATAAATTGAGTGATTTAATGTAAAAATTTAAATTTAATTAATAAACTTTTATTGAAAAAAAAATTGTATTGAAAATATAAAAATAACAGATAAATATAATTTACATTTTACTTAAAAGTGACACATAAAAAAAACGGAAGTAGTATATTTAATGTAAAATTAAAATTTAGCGAAGGGTCAAAAATTCGATCATAACAAATATAAATAACAAAAAGAATTTAATTGGATAGTTAAAATTCAAATTTTATTATTATTTAAGAGTAGTTTAGTGTCTATCGTTAAAAAACTAAATCTGTCGTTATTGCCTTAAAGCAAAAAGGGTCACGTGCCTCCGAAAATAATTCTCAAACCCGTTCAATGCAGAATGCAAACCCAAAAAACCCATTTTTTGTAAAATGCAAACCACACCCACTCGCCGCCGCCCACCGCCAGAAGCCACCCACCGCCAGAAGCCACCCACTAGTCTCACCTTCATCTTCCTTCTTCACTCTCTGGTCATTGTTTTTTTCGTCTTATTTCTTTATGCCCTTCTCGGCGTCATTGATTGGTTCCTCTGCAATTGCTTCATCGTATTCTACACAGTTTTTCTCAAGTATGGTGGTTGTGTTGTTATTATAACTCGATCACTGAGCTAAATACATTAATTGAATTTAGTCTGAGAACTACTAGATAGAATATTTATTTTCTTGGCTCTATAGAACTACTGGCCTTTGTGGTCTGATTTATTATTTGTGAAGTTTTGTGTCTGCGTCTGTTTTTTTTCATCTGTCGACTGATACTCTACTCGCTGTTGGCTGGATATGTTGTTATCCTAAAGATGTTAATCGATGTATGTGGAGCATAGCTAGCTTTGTGAAAGAAAAATTTCTAAATTTGTAAATACAGTGTGATTTTCTTTACAATTGACTTAATTCCTTTTCCATTATTTAAAGCTAAAGGAAGTAAATACTTGAATTAGCTATATGAATGCATATTTTATCTGTTTTCTTTAGCTAATTATACTTTTTATCTCTTTTTCTTTTTTGCTGATAAATTGGTCAGGGTGCGGGGTGCTGGTAAATCTTCTGTTTTAGATATATAGTTTTAAATAGTTTAATTGGACATCCTATTACAGAAGCATCGAATTACAGAAGGATGGCTATTTGAGCAGCAAATCTATTATTTTGCAAATTGACAATATATGTCAGCAAGTTTGTGCAAGTAACACTAATGAATATATTTATATTATTTTCCATTCATTCTTGTCGTGTCTATCTCCCCGTGCTTTTTTAGGATCAGTTTTCTTATGCTGCTGTTCTTATTACATTCTGCTTCTGAAAAATGAAATTAACCTCCATATGCTTATATAATTTATAACCTGAAATTTGTGGTGCACACATGATTATATATATTAAAAAAAAAAAATCATATATGTTACAGATTCATCATGGATAAGACCCAACCTATGGATGTTGAAAATGAAGATTCTAGGAGTATAAAACCATTTCTTGTCCTCCTCGCCCCATCCTTATGAAAAAAAGTAATATGTTGGGTGTGATGGTCGAATCAGCTGTTTATTTCAGATGCTTCGAGTTTGACTTGTATTTTTGTTTTAATTTTTTTTTTTTTTTGTTTCGGGTGTTGTATTTGTTTGTAGCTTGTTTGATAGCTCATAAAGTTAAGGGAGGTAGCTGAATTGTTTGTACTGATACTATTAATTTGGTTCCTAGCTAACTAAAATTTATAAAACTATGTAATATGATAAATTCTATTAAAAAAGACAATTTACAATTTTGTTTTAAAAATAAAATGCAATTTATAATTTAATATAATTATTATCTTTATTATTTTATTCTATGACAAATTTAAAAAGATAGATTTTCAACAAAAAAATTAAATAATTGTATTTAATCTACTTCAAATAGTTTTAAAACCGTTGTAAATAATAACGGATAGATTGATTTTTTAATCAATAAATCATACATGTCATATATTGGGTTGGGTACGATTCATTTTTGACTCAATCTAAACCACAAACAGCCATAGGTTTTATATGCCTAATTTAAATCATTTATAAGTCAACTTTATATTAGAATGGTAGTTTAGAAGGTGATGCTTGGTTTGTTTTGTCTTCAAAAAAATAAAATAAAATAAAATAAAATGTGTATAGCTTGAGCTATTACTTGAACCTCAGTCGACTTTTGAGCTTGATTACAGATGACTGTAGCTAAATTAAGGCCAAGATTAAGCTAGTGTATAGTTGAATGTTAACTAAGTTAGGATGGCTATTTTGTGTTGAAGATCAATTCTGTTATTATACAGTCTTTATAATTCATGACTTAATGAACTAGATTGATGTATTTTAAGAAGCTAGCACAAATGATTTTTTCTCATTTTTTTTCATATCGGACATGATTAATTTTAACAATTTTTCTCAGAGTATAGGATGTGTGAGTTTTAATTAAAGAACTAAATTTGCTTGCAAAAGATAGTGAATGCATTTGGAAACTTTATTCTAACCTTGTCTTGATATGTATGAGTTTTTAGATTTTTGAGCAGTGAATTTGGAGGCATAGGATGACCAAGAACTAAATATTAAAGGTTATATATATTCTTTTCCTTTTTGGTAGTGGTTTACCAGCATTAGTCGGTTTAAGTGGTACGACACTTGTTTCCCTTAAGCAAGGATTCGGTAACGAGCCTTGTGAATGGAGAAGATTAATGTTGGGAGAGCTTTACCCCGTAAGGGCCGTTCATAGCTCAAAATTTGCCACAAAAGGCAGTTCACCATCACTGGTTGATTCAGGTGGTTCGGGCCTGTTTCTCTTAAGCAAAGTCTAGGTAATGAGCTTTGTGTATGGAAAAAACTAGTGTTGGGAGAGTGTACCCCTGTAGGGGCCGATATAAGCTTGAACAACAGCCGTCAAAAGTACCAAAAATTGAAAAATTGAATCAATTTGTTTTAAAAAAAGTAAGCAGTAGTTTACCAACATTAATTATTAGGTTCAAGTGGTACGATACTTGTTCTCCTTAGATAAGGATTCGGTAATGAGGCTTGTGAATGGAAAAGATTAATATTGGGAGAGCTTTGCACTATAGGAGCTGTTCACAGCTTCAAATTTGCCACAAAAGGCGG
This sequence comes from Excoecaria cochinchinensis, assembly GCA_947683425.1. Taxonomy (NCBI): domain Eukaryota; kingdom Viridiplantae; phylum Streptophyta; class Magnoliopsida; order Malpighiales; family Euphorbiaceae; genus Excoecaria; species Excoecaria cochinchinensis. The sequence goes on from CANTUQ010000092.1 coordinate 36,248,838, forward strand.
TTCTGTAACAATCCAAAAAGGGCCTAGTCGGAATCTGCATGTTAAGTCGGAATATTTAGGGTATTTCAGTAAATTGAGTAAGAGGAAAATTGGATAATAAGCACTTTAGTGCAAAGAAATTAATTAAGTATAATAAGAGGAGAAATTATATGGTGTGCTTATGGTGTATGGAAATAGGAAAATTGTTGGAAATTAATCTAGTGTGGTTTGTGTGTATGGTGCCATGTATGTAGAGTATTTTATGAGAAGTGATTAAGTGGATTATGTATATGGTGTTTAGCGGGGAAGTTACTTGAGTTTTGGACACATGGGATCTTTAGATGGTGACACATGGCAAGGTTGGTGAGCAATTAATGAAGGAAAGAAGTGAGGTGAGAGGAGGAGAGAGAAAAGGTAGCTAATGGGATAGCTTCCCGTGGAAGCTGCCCATTCCCTCTCTTGTTCACTCTTCCCCGTCCTCTCTTCTCTTTCCTTTCTTCACTTGGCTGCTCTCCACTTTCCTTTGTGTGCTTTTTGAGCTTTGAGACTTGGATTTCTTGAGTTAAGGGCTGATTGTTAAAGGTAAGTGCTTGGATTTGTGTTGGGTTTCTTCATCTCCTTCTTGTTCTTTGAATTCTGGTTTTGAAGTGTGAGTTTATGGTTTGATTTAAGTGTGTTGTGGCTGGGTTTTGTGCAAGAATCGGAAGAGAGAAGAAAGAGCAAAGGCAAGGATAAAGTAGTGTCTTGAAGAATTGAGGATTGAAACTTTATTTCAGGTTTGGGAGTGTTTGCCGTTGTTCTTTTCTTTGTTATGCTTTAATTCATGATAATTTAGAGTGTTGATTTATGTGTAAATGCATGTGTGTGATTGAGTTAGGGTATTGGTTTGGTATGATTTTAAGTTTTAGTGACTTGTATGTGAGTTCGGTAGTAGAATTTCAAGTGTTAGTGAAGAACAGGAATTGTGTGTTTTAGTGATTTAATTGTGAATTCTTGTGCAAATTAGTGTGAATTGAGTGTATATTGATGCTTAACATGTCTTGGGTTGCATTCGACTCATGAGTTAAGTATTTATGCATGATTGAATGAGTGTTTGGAGGTTTGAGTGGGAATGAGTGTTGGAAGTGCAGAATTGGGCAAATCTGGGTTCTGTCGTGATCACAACGTTGTCGCGAGCGTGACAGGGTGCGAATTGGTCCCTTGTTCCTGGAGAGCCCTCTGTCGCGATCGCGACGTTATCGCGAGCGCGACAGAGAGCTCAGTTGGCCGAGTCCTCAACGCGAGCATGCGGCCGAGCGTGCGCGCGAGGAGGAGGCGGTCGATCTCTGTCGCGACCGCGACGCTGTCACGAGCGCGACAGAGCTCAGTTTGTGAGAGTCTGCCGAGTGTGCTTTGTCGCGAGCACGCCTCCTAGCGCGAGCCCGCGATGGGGTACCCTGTGTTCTGTCGCGATCGCGACAGAAGCCCTTCCTGCCTGCCCTATTTTCTGAATGTGATTCTTTTGTCCCACTTTGCACGGTTTCTCACTATTGCATGGTACATGATTGAGTTTATGTCTTATTGACCTTTTATACTCGTATCGTTGTAGTGAATTAATGTGATGTTGGGATTTTGATAAGAGTTTTGTGTAGTAAGTGTTGTGATTGATGAGTGAGTTGTTGAGCCTGAAGTGTCAAGGTAGTGGATAATTAAGCATGCTTAAGAATGGTTTGTAAGTGCAGCTGCCCGTGTCCCCCCCGTTTGGGCGAAGCGGTCGAACTCCGAGATGGTCATTTTTTGTGTAGTGATAAAATGTTTTGAGACTCCGGTCTCCCGCGCTACCTTCGGGTATTAAAATTATTTTTGAGGCTTTGGTCTCCCGTGCCATGTTCCTGTATCCTCCACCAGTGAATTTCAGGCTATTGTTTAAAGTGTTTGGTATGTGTCTAGTGAAGTGTTTTAATCATTGTGTGATTCTAGTTAGTGTAGTGGTTCAGTGCTATCTATTATTTTACTCTGAATTATATATCTATGTGCTCTGATTTATAGTGAATTATATATGTTGATGCAAGAATTTATTGTATAGTGTTCTGTTGTATTGTTCCTCCCCACTAAGCGTTATCGCTTAGCACGGGTTCTTGTCCCGTGTAGGTGACAGGATTTTGGGAGATTGCTCGGGTAGCACATCTGCAGGTCGGACACATAGGAGTAGAGTCTTTATTTTTGTTATCTCCTCCTGTAATTCTTTTTGTATATGTATTAATTTTGTAAAGGATTTAAGATGTAATCTTTTGGGATATTGTATATAACTCTATATTTTGATTATATATGATATGATGTATGTTTTTCTATTATTATGGTTAGTGAATGCTTCCGCTGTATGCTTGCCGTGCCGTGAGTGAGCGTCGGGTAGCGCGCCTGCTGGCGCCCTTCCAATGGGGGCGGCGGAGGGGGTGTTACAGGTTCACCATCTCTAGTTGATTCAAGTGGTTCAGACTTGTTTCCCTTAAACAAAGTGTGACGCGCGCCGAACCTAGTGGGTGCCCCTTGACTGCCCGCTTGAGGGCGATCGGGCAAGTGAGGTTCGTTGATAACTTGTAAGGTATTTACAAGTGCGTCTATTTTGGGCAATAAGGTGGTTTCATGGAGTCGCCATCCAATAAAACATTGGGAAAGTTCGTCTCGCCTCAGTGAGCCTAAGACGGCGCATATTATCCATTTTTGGCAAACCAAAGGGGTCTTGGAGGCATTCACCCTCTAACCCTATAGAGCCTAGGATTGTAATTTGAATCTTTTGGTGGGACACATGAGGTGTCTTGGAGATCCCATCGAAATGGGTCTCTCGTCTCTTTGAGCCCAAAGACCAGAGATAGGTTTGGGACTTCTCATTTATTCGTACTTTGATTAATTTTACAATTAGGTTTTGAATTTATTATTTCACCATCTTTCCATACGATGCAATCAATTAAAAGGCGCAGTCATTCACGTAAAAGCAAAAAATAAAAGCGAAATTAAAATAAAGCATTCAAAAATAAATTACAATAAAATTAGGGCTGGAATACAACTCCAATTGTAAATAAAATATAAATCATGCTGTAGACACCGGGTCCCGGGCTCGGCATAAAATGAAAATGGTGATTTTTGGGTCCTTGATTACTCCCTCTGAAAAAAAATAATAAAAAAAATATAAAAAAATATATAAATATGTATGTATGAAATTAGGTAATTAATTAATTGGTGTTGTTAGTTAATTAAGTAATTAATATTATTGTGTTGATTAAAGTGCATGTAAAATTAAAGTTTAAAGTGTAATTAATTAGATAAAATATATATATATATATATGTGGTAATTTAAATGGATTAAATGATGTAATGTTTAATTAATTAGATAAATTATATATTGAGTAGATTAATTATATTAATATGTGATGTATGTAATGTTTAATTAATTATTGTATTAAGATGTGATTAATATGTAGATGTTTAATTAATAAATTAATGTGTAATGTGTAATGTTTGATTAATTTTTATGTATGCAATGTTTGATTAATTAGTGTATGTGTATTAAGTTAGATTAATTAAAAGAAAAGGAGGGAATTATGGAGGAAATTACTATTGTGACCCTTAACCCTAATTTAGGGGTATAAAAAGAATAAGATGAGGAAAAACAAGGGGGGGGGGGGGGGGGGGGGGGGCTCTCTCTCTCGGCTGGAAACACAAGTAAAAGAAAGAGAAAGAAAATAGAAAGGAAAACCAAAGAAAAAGAAAAGAAAGAGAGAGCAAGAGGAAGCCATAGGAGCTGTGAGCAAAAAGAAAGAAAAAGAAAACGAGAGCAAGAAGTGAGAACACATAGAGCAAGAGAGAGTAAAAGAGAAAATAGAAAAGGAAAAGAGAGAGTAAAAAGAGTGATAGAAGAAAAGAAAAGGAAAAGAAGGAAGAAGGGTGCACCGAATACCAGCCAAACGCCGGACTGGAGAGAAGGAGAGAGGAGAGAGGAGAGAGAAAGAAGACTGCGCTCCACCGCCAAAAAGCCGCCTCCCACGGTGACACGCGCCCCACCATCGGAGTTGCCATCGCCTGGAGAATCCACTCGCACCATCCGATCGTCCGCCGGTGGCCGAAAAGCCGGCGCGTGAGAATCATCACCCGAGACGCTTCTTCGCGATTTCCGGCGACCTCCGATCACCTTCCGGCGCGTGGAGGTGCCCGCTCCCCCTCCGGTGACCTGGCCTCCCTTTCGGTGGTGGAGGCGACGCCCACCCCTCCTCCGGCGACACTCCGGCGACGGTGAGCTCTTTTTCCCATTATTATATATATATATATATGTATTTATTTTATTATTATTATTATTATTATTATTATTAATATTATATATATTTATTTAATATATTTATTTTCTGTTTTTCATATTAATATTATTAATATTAATAATATTATTATTATTTGTTAATTAATATTGTTAATTATTTGTTTAGTGTTAATGTTAGTGAATTATTTGTTTATTATTTGATTATTATTTGTTTATGGTTAATATTTATATATTGATGTGCATTATTAACATTGTTTAATTTATTTTAATTTTATGTTAATTTTATTATTGATTATTATTATATTTATGGATGTGCTAATTTTACTGTTGTGTTATTATTAATATAAATATTATTATTATTTGATCATTGTTATGTTAATGATTATTTTGATATTATTATTTTATGGTTAATGCATTCCATAATTATTATTATTAATATATTATTATTATTTGGCTAATAATGTGATTATTATTATTAGTATTATTATTTCATATTATTGTTATTTATAAATATTATTTTTTTATTGGTTTTCATCACACCAAATTTATTATCATTTGATTAATTAATTTAATTATTCATTATTTATTCATTCAATTTAGTCAATTATTAATTTTGATTATTTTCTTTAAATTGTTTATTCAATTATTTGCGTATGCATTTATTTATTGATTTAACTATTTATTTATTACTAATTGCTATTGTTGTCTTGTCATGACCGTAACCACGAGAGTGGCAATGCGACTCGTTCGAGGAGCACAGTCGAGACAAGTAGTTTATTTATTTATTTAGAAGCATGTAATTATTATTTTATATTATTTTATTTATTTGTGGTCTGTAATAATAAAATAATTTTCAACCGCTCTTAAAAGAACCATCACACAAATGTTTTCTATTAAATAAAATGTTTGCTAAATAAAACTGGACCAATGTCCTATTTTTGCCCAATAAAACCATCACACAAAAATCGTTTTCCATAATGAATGCGAGGACCAATATCCTCCTTGTTAATGAATAACCCGTTTTATGCATGTGTTGCACATTTACGAACGAGGGTTGTATTCTGCTCTTAGTATTATTGTAAATTTATTTTATGTTTTAATACTATTTTATTTTATGCTCTTAAATGGATGATTGCGCCTTTAATTTGAATTGCATCGTGTGGAGAGAGAGCGAACTAATAAACTCAAAACCTAATTGTAAAATTAATCAAAGTACGAATAAATGAGAAGTTCCGAACCTATCTCTGGTCTTTGGGCTCAAAGATGCGAGAGGTTTACCCTCTAAGACACCTCTTGTGTCATGAGACGTTGACGTTAATCCTAGGCTCCTTAGGGCGAGAGGTTTACCCTCCAAGACCTCTTTGGTTGGCCCAAAATAGATACTAAGCACAGTCTTAGACTCTCCGAGGCGAGAGAAATTTTTTCAATTTTCTATTGGGTGGCGACTCCATGAAATCTCCTTGTTGTCCAACATAAACGCACTTGCGATTTATTACAAGCTGTCAGCGGACCCTCAATTGCCCGATCGCCCTCAAGCGGGCGGTCAAAGGGGCGGCCGCGGGGTTCCGGCTCGCGCGCGTCACACATGCATAAATCGGGATATTCATTAATGATGAGGACATTGGTCCTCGTACACATATTTATTATGAAATAATTTTGATGTGATGATTTTAGATGGAGAAAATTGAGACATTGGTCTCATTTTTATTAGGAAATTTCATTTTGATAGAAAACGTTTGTGTGGTGATTCTTTTAAGCGCAGTCGAAAATCTTTTATTATTACAGACCACAAACAAATAAAAAGAATAAAATAATAATTACATATTCCAAATAATAAATAATAAATTCATCCTAATTTACCTGTTCCGACCATACTTCTCAGAAGAACCACAAATGACAATTAAAATGATTAATGCCAATAAAAATAATAATGCTAATAATAATATCATAAAATAATAATGAATAAGAAATAAACATAAAATAATGATAGTAATTATGAATGGATAAAATAATAATTCAATGTAATGATGGTAACATGAACAAAATGATAATAATGATAATAATATACTCATAACAATAATAACTATAAAATGTATTAGACATAAAATAGTAATATTAATAACAATGAATGATAATAAAAATAATAAAAATAATATAACAAATAATATAACAAATAATAATAATAATAATAACATAAAATAAATATACATAACATAGATAAAATAATAATAATATCACACAACAATAATTATCATAATCAACAAGAATACCACTATAATAATTATAATCAATAATAATAATCATAACAATAATATTAATCCAACCATGATAATAGTAATAACAATAATAATAATAATAATAATAATAATAATAATAATAATAATAATAATAATAATAATAATAATAAAAATAATAAAATAAATATATAATAATAACAATATTAATACTAAATAAAATAACATCAATAACAAAAATAACAATATAACATTAATAATAAATCAAATAATAATAAGTAACATAAAAAATGGAATAATAACTAATAAATAAATAAATATAATAATAATAACAATTAATTAATAATAATAATAATAATAATAATAATAATAATAATAATAAATATGAAATAATAATAATAAAACAGAAAATTAAATAAATAATAATAATAATAATAATAATAATAATAATTTAACAATAAATATAAAATAAATAATAATAATAATAATAATTTAACAATAAATATAAAATAAATAATAATAATAATAATGATAATAATAATAATAATAAATAAATAAATAAAAGGGAAGGAAGTTTACCGGTCGTCGGAGCGGCAGTGGCCGACACCACCCCCACCGGAGGCTAGATCACTGCACGCCGAGCTCCTCTCCGGTGTCCATGCACCGGAAGACGGCGCCGATTAGCCGAAAAATGTGTGCGAAGCTGCTGCCTCTTTCTCGCCGATATGGCTTTTTCCGGCGAGTGGCGGTGGCTGGTTGATGCCGGCCGGTGCGTCTCGGTCTCCTCTGCCCGGTGGTGGGGCGCGTGTGGCCATCGGCGGCCGTGGCTGGCCGGCGGAAGCCCCGCCTCCTCCCTCTTTTCTTTCTCTTCCGGCGGCGTTTTCCGTTGGCCTGGGTCTGCTCCTCTTGTATTCCCTCTTTTATTTTTCTTTCATTCTTTTGCCTTGCTCTCTCTTTTATTTCCTTGGTCCCTTCTTTGTGTTATCCCTCTCTTGCTCTCTCCTTACTCTTTTCTTTTGTTTTTTATTTCAATTCCTTTCTTTTGTTTTCTTGCTCTTTGATTTCCCTTTGATTCTTTCTTTCTTTGTGTTTCCTAGGTTCTCCCTCTTGCTCTCTCGTTTTTGCTCTCTCTTTTCTTTTCTTTCTTTTTTCTTTTTCTTTTTCTTGGTCTGGCGAGAGCCTCCTCCACTCTTTTGCTCATCTCTTTCTTTTTATATCCCACAATTAGGGTTTACCTAATAATTTCCTCCATTCTTCTATTTTTTTAATTTTAATTAATTTACTTAAACTAAAACACTAACTACTAAAACACTCTATTAATTAAATATCCTATATTTTTATACCTACTTAATCTAATTAATCTACTTAAATTATCACATCTAATTTATTTAATTAAAGCCCATATCTATTTTCTTCTTTTTTTTTTCAATTTTAATTATCCTAAAATATTAAATAATTAATTAATTTATCTTATAATATTAACTAATTAAATTAAACTAATTTTTGATTTATCTAATTAAATTAACCTAATCTCATTTTTTTAATTTTATTTATTATTTTTTTGGAGGAATTTATCAAGTACCCAAAATTGCCATCAAAATCTGACTCAGACCCCGGTGTCTACAGTTGCCCCCAATTTTGGAGAAGCTAGTGCATAGACACCTAGGTGAGCCAAAATTCAAAGAAGGAAGAGAGAGAATTACATACCTGGGGATGCCGGACCTTACCTTGTTGGCGCTGGTACATGTGCCCTTACCGGTCTCGTCTCGACCTGTTTTTGCTGGCTTCATCTCGGTTCGCGCAGCTTTGGTGAGATGTAGTGCTCTCTATAACCTTGATTTGTGGCCTGTTCTACCACGAGTGTTCCGCTAGCCTCGTCTCGGCTTGCACGGAGTTTGTGAGATGTAGTGCTCTCTGACTACAGCCTCTGTTTGCGATCTGTTCTATCGTTGGTGCCCCGTTAACCTCGTCTCGGTCTGCACGGTGGCTGGTTTGTACCGCTAGCCTCGTCTCGGCCTGCACAGTGTGAGGTGTAGTTTCTCTAACTCTAACCTCGATCTGTGGTCTATTCTACCACGAGTGTTCCGATAGCCTCATCCCGGCTTGCACGGAGTTTGTGAGATGTAGTACTCTTTGACTACAGTCTCTGTTTGCGATATGTTCTATCGCTGATGCCCCGCTAACCTTGTCTCGGTCTGCACGGTGGCTAGTTTGTACTGCTAGCCTCGTCTCGGCCTGCACGGTGTGAGGTGTAGTTTCTCTAATTCCAACCTCTGTTTGCGATCTGTTCTATCGCTGGCGCCCCATTAACCTCATCTCGGTCTGCACGGTGGCTGGTTTGTACTACTAGCCTCGTCTCGGCCTACACGGTATTTGTGAGATGTAGTACTCTCTGACTACAGCCTCAAGGTGAAGAGCAGTGTTCTCTAACTGCAACTTCGGTTGGTGAGAAGCGGTGTTTTCTAATCACAGTCTCGAGGTGAAGAGCAGTGTTCTCTAACTGCAGCTTCAATTGGTGAGACGCAGTGTTCTCTAACCACATTCTCGAGGTGAAGAGCAGTGTTCTCTAACTGCAGCTTCAGTTGGTGAGATGCGGTGTTCTCTAACCACGTTCTCGAGGTGAAGAGCAGTGTTCTCTAACTGCAACTTCGGTTGGTGAGATGCGGTGTTTTCTAACCACAGTCTCGAGGTGAAGAGCAGTGTTGGTGTAGTGCTCTCTGACTACATCCTCGATTGTGAGATGCAGTGTTTTCTAACTGCGGTCTCGGTTGCGGTCTGCTCTATCGCTGATGTTTATCTTGAACTTTCTTTTTTTTTTTTCTGCAAAAAAAGGAAAATGCAAATTTGTAGGGTAAATTATAAAAGAGATACGTACCTGTGGCAGCACCTGCCTGTTGGGGTCGTTGTCAGTTAATGCTGACTGGAGACTTGGATGCTCACCGAGAGGCTCTGATGCTCACTGAGAGGCTTTGATGCTCACTGGGAGACTTTGATGCTCACTGGGAGGCTTTAATTTTCGATCTTCAAGAGAGGAAAAAAGATTTAAGCTTATTTAGGGAGAAGTTAGATTGAAAGTTTTGTTGCTTGCCTGCAGGCGGATAGATTTCAATGTCTTTGGTGATTTTTCTGTTTTTGCTTTTGTTTTTAATTCTTCCTTTTTTGGAAATATTTTTTTTGGATTTTTTACATTCTGGATGTATTTGAATTTTCACATCATGTTGGATTTTCAAGGCCTTGAAAATGTCTTTTCTTTGTGTTTTGTTTGTGTTGTTTTTATTTGATAAGTTGTATTGTTTGTACATTTGCATTTGGATTTTGTACATTTGAATTTGGCTTTTGTACACCTTGTATGATGTGTGTGAGCGTGCCTCTTATGATAGAGAAACTCACCTGATTGCCCCCTAGCACAGCGTGGACAGGCTTGCTTTTCTGGATAGTGTCTGACAACGTTGAGCTAAACCCGTCATCTGGATCACCTTTAAGCATGGGGTCCATTCGGACCTTTCCCCTGAGTCACGTACATAGCAATATATACAAAATACTGTGTGTGTGTGTGTGGGATTACGTGTGTGAAACGTATGAATACATTTGAATTCGGATTGTGTGAGGTGTGTGAGCGTACATCTTATGACAGAGAAACTTACCTATTTGCCCCCGGTATGATGTGTATGAGTAGACTTGCTCTTTTGAGTGTTTTTGGGAGCGGGTTCGCGAGATTCCATTCTCGTGAGGACTTCATCTTGATCTGCTTGTTTGGCGTGGCTGATGTAGAGCCGAAACTGTACGTCGGCCCGCTTTTGCATCTGCCTATGCATGGATAGTCTGGCTTCTCAATGGACCTTCTTTTCTGCATATTTGTGTGATTCCGGATTGTTCTGAGCACGGTGTGTCCTGATAGACTTGTTCTTCCGGTCATTCCACCTTTGTACAAATGCACTTGGGTCATCCTTACTCATGAGGTCTATTCGGACCTTTCCTTCTAAGTCATGTGCATAACAACATATACAACAGATTGTGTGTGCTTATGGACTCATGTGTGTGAAATGTACATATATAAAGCTATATACACAAAACACGAGCAAAGGATTAATGTACAAGAATTGTGTGTGCAGAACTATAAGTGTAAAGGATTAAACACACGAGATATGCAGGGAGGCATGCAAAAGATCTATGCATGTGAGATGCATATGAGATGCAAAAATGGATAGACCACATCCTAGGCGGTTAAAGGATTCCTTGAGGGTATTTGCTCGGCTGCTTTGATGCCCCCTGAAGGACCTAGAAAGGCATCGTCTTGGTTTTAGGAATTTTGACCCAACCTTTTGAATAGAACTGACCCGTGCGCATCTTTGCCCCCAGTCAGTGAGCGTCTTGCCCCCAGGACCCTGAATCAAGTTCTGCTTCATGTACTACCTGCCCAAAGGAAAGTTATCTGATGTAATGCCGCCTTATCATTCCAGGCTCCAAAAGTCATTATTTTAAAGGTAGTATGTCCCTTGTGGATTTTCACACTAGCTTTTCTTAGCGAAAAGTGCGTCCCTTTTTGGGATTTTCACATAATCCTGTGCCTAACTTTTGCCTGGAATGGACCCAACCCACTCTAGCGGCTTTTTTTTTTTAATTTTTTTGCATGACAGACCGCCTGTTTCCAGGTTTTCACCCTGCTCTTTAGCCTAAATTTTACTTAGAAAGCCAATCACGATTTTCATCTCTAACGGCCTTTTTCTTTGGATTCATGAGGCTGCCTTTTCATTACTACCCATTGTGCTTGATAGTTCAAAGGGATTAATGATGAAGTGAGGCATCCCTGTCTTTCCAATGTGGATCATCAGCTTTGGCTTCTACCTCCATACATCATAGCCTCTAGGCTAGCTGCAGGTGAAGACTATTATGTCATCCATCGGGGATTATTCCTTGCTTTCATGAATTGAAAAGGTAGGTAACTAGCCTTGCGGTTGACAACAGAACTCATCGACCTAGGCATCTGGATAATGCGAGTAATAGCTGAGTGTGGCCGTTTAGATTTCATGCATTTGGCAACGAACGATGTTTCTCTTTTTATAACCGAACTAGAAAATAATGAGCACAAGTATATGCAAAGATTGTGTACATTTCAGTATGATTTCTTTACACATGATCATTATCTAACATTGATTCAAAATGCATACTACATCTAATCTCAGAGTAGATTTTGTAAGTATCAAACTCCTGTCTCCAATCAGCCCTCTCGGATTTTCGTGATTAGACATTTTCTCTCAAGCCTCTAATTTTTGCCCAGGATGCCTTTTTTTTTTTGGTTTTCACCCTGACGAGGCGCCCAATTTTAGCAAAGCCGCCTTTTTTTTGATTTTCAACCTGCGGGGCTTTTATTCTCTTCTTTTGATTTTTAAGTCTTTTGCCATGAAACCTCATGGGTTTATTAACGTTGACCGATTCTTTATTGTTGTCCATTGCTGCTATCTCGGATAATAACTTTTGAAGAACAGATGGAATCTTCTTGCATTGTCCTAAATTTATCTCATTCATGTGAACATCCAGTCTCATTGAATCTCTCTCTTTCTGTGGTTGTTTTCTGTCTTCTTCCCCGGATGATCGAGCAGAGTATTTTCTCATGGATTAAACTGTGGTAATAATTTTATGACTTGTCTCTGTCCAACATGTTTGACTACTGCTGCTGTTGCTATGCCCAGCTGGCTTTTGGAATCTGGGCTCTCATGACTGTCCTTAAAGATTTGAACTTTACGTCGATTGACCATACAACTTCTGCCCCCGTGACTCTTGTGGAGGTTCTGATGGTGGTTTTTCAGCGTTTGAAGTGCAAAAGGCAATTTTTCAGCTACATCTTGTAGTTTCGAGCCATCTTGACCAAGATCTCCTTGTTAGCAGCCACTCCTGCCCCATTGGTTTGAGGCAATACAGAAAGGACTTGCGTGCTACTAAAGCAACTCCATGGCCCAAGTCATAGCTCGTCCTTCCGTTCTTGAATGTTGTGTGGTGTGGGAGACCATGATCCTGCCCGTTAGGGCTGTAGGGCATACCATATGTTGTTTATTCCCAAGTTCGAGCAACCTATATCCATTATAAGTTGATATAATCCTTGTGTTCTTTTTTAGAAGTCAAGAAAAATGGCAAAGTACGGGCATGTGTAGATCAACGGGATTTGAACAAAGCTTGCCCCCCTATGATGAATTTTCAATGTACATGCTGATTTGATTTTTTCTTTTATTTTTCTTTCTTCTTTTTTTTTCTCCTCTTTTTTTTTTTTGCTTTTTTTTTTTTCAAATAACATTCCCTTTTAACAAGCTTCGCTCAAATCCTGGAGTTCACACATACGCGCATCTCTTCTTAACTATTGGAACCGTCATTGGTTAATCCAGTCGGGCGTGGAACTTCGACTAGGGATTTTGGCCTCATTCCTGCTTGTGGATTCCTTTCTTTAATCTGTTTTGCCTCTTTTGGCTTTAATCTTTCGAGTTTCTGTGTGACTGATCCATGATCGGGATATTTGGAATGATGTGCTTGGAGATTTCGTTGATGACTCTTAGCATGTCTTCATATATCCAGGCAAAGACTTTTTCATATTTTGTTTTCATTCTCTCAAATTTTAATCTCACTTCAGGAGTTATAATAGATGCTATCAAGATTTTCTTCAGATTTCCCAAAGTTCTGAGATTAAACTGAGTGGCATCAATTAAGTCAATATCAAATATGAATGAGCCATGATCATGCATAATGAAATCATAAGAGATGTAACACAAGTAAGCAAAAGCATTCATCTTAATAGTGAAATCAAAATGTCATTACTAAATAGTTCAAAAATAAAAAGAACATTCTAAACAGCTAATCAACTTCTGCTCCTACCAACACAACTACCATGGCCGATGGTCTATTATCATCCTTGAAAACCATTTTTCCTTTCCACCTAGGCGCTTAGTCCATCTTATTCCTTCCCTCCCGCTTCTCTGGGTCAGAGATCTTGTTAGAATTAATTATATCTTGGATAATGTGTCTTAAGGCTTTGCAATAATTTGTAGTATGCCCGGTGTGCTGGTGGTAGGCACAATACTCATCTTCCTTATGACCAGGTTGTCCTTGGCTTCTAGTAGGCCTAGCTGGCAATGGCTGTAATACCCCCTCCTTTATCAGCCTCTTAAGGACCCAAGACAATGATCTGCCCAAATTAGAAAAATGCCTTTGCCTCACTTCCGTTGTTGGCATTCCTACCGTCTTTCCTTTTTCTGGGTCTGACACCAGTTCTTGGATGCAATCTTTCAGGTGATGACAGTAGTCTGTTCTATGCCCAGTGTACTGGTGATACGCACAATACCAGTCTGTTCTGTGCCTAGGCTTTCCCTGACTTGGGGCAGGCCCAGTTGGCAAGGGTTGCAACTTCCCTTTCTTAACAAGACGGGTGAAGTGCCAAGACAATGGCTTACCCAAGACAGTGAGGTGGGATCGAGCTACTCCAGTGGTTGAAACTTCTGTAGCCTTGACATTTACCTTACTGTTGTCGAGGCTTCCTGAGGTTTCACCTTCTAGAATATAAGTGACTGCAGGGTCCTCATCCTCTTCGGGCATAATGCCATGTTCTAAAGTAGGCCTTCTATTTCGTCTTTGCTCAACTGGTGAATCCAGTGACCTCTCACCTTTGGTCTCAGAAGGAAAGAGAGATACTGTAGGAGTTGTTGTATGAGCCTCCTCGGTAGTGGCCGGCTTTACTTGGTTAAAAGACACTGCCATAAGCTGAGATTGGAGAACCAATGCCATGGCATCCATTCTTTCTTTAATGACTACCAATAACCTTTCTTCCTGCTCTTCAAACCTTCTATCCATCTATTGGGCAATCAGGGCACGAGCCTCTTCATTTTGTTGTGGAGGGTCAGCCATTCCTAATACCTTTAGACACTCTAGAGAGGATGTTAACTCTTTATTAATCAATGTGAACTCTGATCGTTCTTAGAACGATTACCAGAATCCCTAAACCACCCAAGCACGTGGTCTACAGTGGCTGAAAAGCAAAGAGTTAGAATGATGCATGAATAATATGCAATGTATGGTCGTGTTGTACAACAAATAGTATACAATATCTAAAAGAGATTACAATAATACATGTGAAATTATACACGAGATGATATGTACATGTAATAATTATGTGCTAAGAAAAGGATGTACATATAAGGAGTAAATAAAAAATAATTATTTGTGCATGAATGGCATGAATATACAATGCATCATCCACAACAACATGCAAGCAAGTAGATCCTTCCAACCTTATTGCCCCTACACACGAGGTTGTGTAGTCTCTGTCCTAGGTGGGCTTAGCCTATAGGTCAACCGGGGACCCAATGGACGCGTGTGGCGCACGGCAGAAAATCGGCAGCATAACCTCTCCTAACTAATGAACAGGCGCATGGGTTATGATCATCATGTTTTTAGGCAGTCCGAATAAATTGACATAGGCCTATCGGGGCATGAAAACCTTCGATTAGGTGACCAATCAAATTATCTGGGTTGTCCAATACATGATGATCCACATAGCAAGCAATGGTATTATGGTTCATACTACCTAGTGGAAGTGTCTATTGCCATTACATAGGATTTGGTCAAAGGTGACGTTTTAGGTCTACCCAAGCATGGTCCCTGCCAATAAGTCTAGCTCATCACGAACGTAACGACCGATCAGATCACCATTTGATATACCATGATGGTACAAGGCTTGGGCTGGTGATTATCCTTAACACTTTCCTACATTGAGTGAACATAGGATCGTGCTTCGGGAACGCACCGGAGTCGATAAAGGGACCAAGCTAGCATAAATCTAAGGCTCTAATGGGATGTAATGCAATTTTGAAAGAAGAGTGAAATTTATAAACTAAAACTTAATTGTAAATTTTAATCAAGATACTTTCGAATCGAAGTCTCGAATATAATGTCCCCAGTGGAGTCGCCACTGTGATGCGCGCTGAACCTCGTGGGCGCCCCTTGACCGCCCGCTTGAGGGTGATCGGGCAAGTGGGGTTCGTTGACAACTTGTAAGGTATTTACAAGTGCGTCTATTTTGGGCAACAAGGAAGTTTCATGGAGTCGCCACCCAATAAAACATTGGAAAAGTTCGTCTCGCCTCAGTGAGCCTAAGACGGCGCATATTATCCATTTTAGGCAACCAAAGGGGTCTTGGAGGCATTCACCCTCTAACCCTAAGGAGCCTAGTATTGTAATTTGAGTCTTTTGTGGGACACAAGAGGTGTCTTGGAGATCCCATTGAAATGGGTCTCTCGTCTCGTTGAGCCCAAAGACCAGAGATAGGATCGGGACTTCTCATTTATTCGTACTTTGATTAATTTTACAATTAGGTTTTGAATTTATTATTTCACCATCTTTCCATACGATACAATCAATTAAAAGGCGCAATCATTCACGTAAAAGCAAAAAATAAAAAGCGAAATTAAAATAAAGCATTCAAAAATAAATTACAATAAAATTAGGGCCGAAATACAACTTCAATTGTAAATAAAATATAAATCATGCATAAATCAGGATATTCATTAATGATGAGGACATTGGTCCTCGCACACATATTTATTATGAAATAATTTTGATGTGATGATTTTAGATGGAGAAAATTGAGACATTAGTCCCATTTTTATTAGGAAATTTCATTTTGATAGAAAACGTTTGTGTGGTGATTCTTTTAAGTGCAGTCGAAAATCTTTTATGATTACAGACCACAAACAAATAAAAAGAATAAAATAATAATTACATATTCCAAATAATAAATAATAAATTCATCTTAATTTTCCTATTCCGACCATACTTCTCAGAAGAACCACATGCCTCCCGCATTGCAGTCAAAATAGAAAAATGATATTGTGAATAAGTAAACAATTGAATAAATAAATAAACAAATAAATGATTGAATAAAGTAAATTGGAAAAATGAATGATTGAATAAAGTAAATTGAGAAAAATGAATGAGATTGATAATGGATTAAATTAAATGATAAGTAATGAATAAATCATTAAATAAATAATTGAATGAAATAAATTGAGAATTAATGAATATAAAAGCACAAATGACAATTAAAATGATTAATGGCAATAAAAATAATAATGCTAATAATAATATCATAAAATAATAATGAATAATAAATAAACATAAAATAATGATAGTAATTATGAATGGATAAAATAATAATTCAATGTAATGATGGTAACATGAACAAAATGATAATAATGATAATAATATACTCATAACAATAATAGCTATAAAATGTATTAGACATAAAATAGTAATATTAATAACAATGAATGATAATAAAAATAATAAAAATAATATAACAATAATATAACAAATAATAATAATAATAATAATAATAATAACAACATAAAATAAATATACATAACATAGATAAAATAATAATAATATCACACAACAATAATTATCATAATCAACAAGAATACCACTATAATAATTATAATCAATAATAATAATCATAACAATAATATTAATCCAACCATGATAATAATAATAATAATAATAATAATAATAATAATAATAATAATAATAATAATAATAATGATGATGATGATGATGATAAAAGTAATAAAATAAATATATAATAATAATATTAATACTAAATAAAATAACATCAATAACAAAAATAACAATATAATACAATAACATTAATAATAAATCAAATAATAATAAGTAACATAAAAAATGGAATAATAACTAATAAATAAATAAATATAATAATAATAACAATTAATTAATAATAAACATAATAATAATAATAATAATAATAATAATAATAATAATAATAATAATAAAACAGAAAATTAAATAAATAATAATAATAATTTAACAATAATAATAATAATAATAATAATAATAATAATAATAATAATAGAAAATATATAATAATAATAATAATAATAATTTAATAAATATAAAATAAATAATAATAATAATAATGATAATAATAATAAATAAATAAATAAAAGGGAAGGAAGTTTACCGGTCGCCGGAGGGGCAATGGCCGACACCACCCCCACCAGAGGTTAGATCATCGCACGCCGAGCTCCTCTCCGGTGTCCACGCGCCGGAAGACGGCGCCGATTAGCCAAAAAACGTGTGCGAAGCCGCTGCCTCTCTCTCGCCGATATGGCTTTTTCCGGCGAGTGGCGGTGGCTGGTTAATGCCGGCCGGTGCATCTCGGTCTCCTCTGCCCTGTGGTGGGGCGCGTGTGGTGATCGGCGGCCGTGGCTGGCCGGCGGAAGGCCCACCTCCGCCCTCTTTTCTTCCTCTTTCGGCGGCGTTTTCCGTTGGCCTGGGTCTGCTCCTCCTCTTTTATTCCCTCTTTTATTTTTCTTTCATTCTTTTGCCTTTCTCTCTCTTTTATTTCCTTGGTCCCTTCTCTGTGTTATCCCTCTCTTGCTCTCTCCTTATTCTTTTCTTTTGTTTTCTATTTCAATTCCTTTCTTTTGTTTTCTTGCTCTTTGATTTCCCTTTGATTCTTTCTTTCTTTCTTTGTGTTTCCTGGGTTCTCCCTCTTGCTCTCTCGTTTTTGCTCTCTCTTTTCTTTTCTTTCTTTTTTCTTTTTCTTGGTCTGCCGAGAGCCTCCTCCACTCTTTTGCTCATCTCTTTCTTTTTATATCCCACAATTAGGGTTTACCTAATAATTTCCTCCATTCTTCTATTTTTTAATTTTAATTAATTTACTTAAACTAAAACACCAACTACTCAAACACTCTATTAATTAAATATCCTATATTTTTATACCTACTTAATCTAATTAATCTACTTAAATTATCACATCTAATTTATTTAATTAAAGCCCATATCTATTTTCTTCTTCTTTTTTTTTTCAATTTTAATTATCCTAAAATATTAACTAATTAATTAATTTATCTTACAATATTAACTAATTAAATTAAACTAATTTTTGATTTATCTAATTAAATTAACCTAATCCCATTTTTTAAATTTTTTAATTTTTTTTATTATTTTTTTTGGAGGAATTTATCAAGTACCCAAAATTGCCATCAAAATCTGATTCAGATCCCGGTGTCTACACAAAGTCTCGGTAATGACCTTTGTGTATGGAGAAAACTAGTGCTGGGAGGGTGTACCCTAGTAAGGGCTGATGGTTCGGGCCTGTTTTCCCTAAGCAAAGTCTCAGTAATGAGATTTGTGTATGCAGAAAATTAGTGTTGGGAGAGTGTACTCCCATAGGGGCCGATATAAGCTCGAAAAATTGTCATCAAAAGCACCAAAAATTGAAAAAGTAAATCACGTTGTTTAAAAAATAAAAAAATGGAATGTCTTGGCTCATATATTCTCTAAGTTTTATTGCAAGAATTTGTGTGAATTTTATTTATCTTAGCAGGGTGAGTATATGTTTCCTTATGTATTGGCTTAATTTTTATTGGAACTTAACTGTATGGTCATAATATTGAACTCACTTTTTTATCCTCGAGAATTTTGTTGAGATTGTTATGCTTTGTGTGAATCGATGAGAATTTATTGTGAATTGCTAACTCCTTTTTATAAGCCAATTTAGCTCTTAAAACCATGGTTTATAAGAGGTTGTGATCATTTGGATTTGGAGATTTAAAGGTGAATTTGACGTGTAATTGTGAACTATACTTCTGTTTATCTTAGTTGAGATTGGTTGCTGTCATCTAAAATTTTGAGTCTGAATTTATTTTGGTTGAGATTGGTTGCTGTGATCTAAAATTTTGAATTTGAATTATTCTAGAAGTATAAATTATTCTTCTTTACTTGAGAACTAGCAAAGTTTAAGGGTGTGTTCGGTAAAATTGTAGGTTTTTAGTTTTTTGTTTTTAAAATCTAAAAACTATTTTTAGTTTTTGTTCTTTATTTTTTAGAAAACTGTTTTATATATTTAAAAATTTTATCATATTTTTTAATTATTCATGTACATTATAATAATGACTTTAGTGGTAGTAGTAAAGCGGCAGTGTCGTTATGGTGGTAACGACGACAGCATGGTGGTGGCAGAGGTGGCAGCAGGATGGTGGTGGAGGAGGCGATGGTAGCGTGCTGGTGGCGGAGGTGACAGCGGCGTAGTGGTGGGGGCAACGACAGCGTGGTGATGGTGGAGGCGGCAGCAGCATGGTGGTGGCTGAGGCAACAGCGGCGACAGCATGGTGGTGGAGGAGGTGGCGGCAGCGTGGTGGTGGCTGAGGCAGCAGCGGCATGATAATGGCGGTGGTGGTGGAAGCAGCAACAACAGCGGTGTGGTGGTGGTAGTGGTGGAGGCAGCAGCGGTGTGGTGGTGGTAGTGGAGGCAGCAGCGGTGTGATGGTGGTGGTTGTGATAGAGACGGTGGCAGCGTGGTGGTGGTGAAGGCAGCAACGGTGTGGTGGTGGTGGTTGTGGTGATAGAGACCTGTCGCCGTGCTAGAGATGGCAGCAGTGTGGCGATGGAGGTAGCAGTGTGGCGGTGGCGTGGTACTGGTGGAGGAGGCAGCGGCGTGGTGGTGGAGGTGACAGAGATGTGGTGGTGGCGGTGGTGGTGGAGACGGCGGCAGAGGTAGTGGAGGAGATGGCGGCGTGGTGGCGACGGAGGCAGCAATGTGGCAGTGGCAATATGGCAGTGTAGTGATAGTAGTGGCGGTGTGGTGGCAATAAAAATAAAGTAGCAAAATTCTAAAAACCTCATTTTGAAGATTTTTATTTTTTGTTTTAGATGTGAAAATCCGTTCTTTAAATTTTTGCAAAAGCCGAAACGAGAATGAGTTTGCCGAATACGTTTTGGTTTTATTTTTTAAAAAATAAACAAAAAATCGAAAACAAAAACCTCGCCGAACGCACCCTAAATTTGGAGTTTTTTGTTAGTAGGTTTTATATAGCTAATTTAGATTATTTTTAAGTCAATATTTAGACCAGAATGGTAGTTTTGTAATTAAGTTTCATTATCTTTTCATTTTTTTTTTAGTTTTTATTTCTCAATCATAATGTAGATTTAATTGTGTTAATTTTGGGGCACAATTTTTGAATTAATGTTTTTTTAAAAAAATTTACAAAAGTGGGGCACAATTTAGGATGAGTTGATAACCGTAACATGTTGCGATTTTAGAATATTGGAGCCATGGGTCTCGAAAAACATTTTCATTGCAGTTTCGGATCTCACATTTTCTTTTTTATTTTATTTTATTTTATTTTTGAAAAGTTGTAGACATCAATGCAGCTTTTCCATTTTTTTATTTGTTGTAAAAGCTGTTGGTCTATCAGACAGGCAGCTTTCCCAAATTTTTTTTAAGACTTTTGTTTCTAAATTTTTTCTATAACTATTACTATTGTATTCTAATATTGTAATTTATAGCTAAAAAAATTATGAAGCGGCCAAAAAAATTATGAACTTTTATTCAAAAAAATTTGGTTAATTACGTTTTTGGTTATCGAATTTTGAAACTTATAACCAAATGGTTATAATAAAATAATTTGTAATATAAAAATTATCAAACTTTTATTTTATTTCAATTAAGGTAAAAATTACTAAAAATTTAATTTTTCGTCACTGAAAAGTCACGCAAGTATGCCACATTATCAGTAATTTTTTACGTCAGCAAGATTTTTTTTGTCAGGTTAGCATGACACGTGTACTTGCCGATATGTAAATTTTTCCATGTAAATAGGCCACATGATATGCTGACTGAGTGCATTATAAAAAATCACTGATAATGTGACATGCTACGTGGCCTTTCGGTGACGAAAAATTAAATTTCAGTCATTTTTACCTTAATTGAAATAAAATAAAATTTTGATTACTTTTGTGTTACAAATTATTTTATCTTAACCATTTGATTATAAGCCCCAAAATTCGATAACCACAGACGTAATTAACCCAAAAAAATTAGAACTACTATTGTAATTTTCTTTTGGAATAAAGTAATAGGAAAATGCACATGTATCCAATTGTTATGGAAAGACGAGCATATGTGTATGTTCATGTATCTACTCATAGAAATTATCTAATTTAAGTTTTATATGTATAAAAGTTATTTTAAGTTACCATTTATCCATTGGTTTTTAAGCATTCAAGTCATATATAGTACTATTAGACTAACTATATTTCATAAGGCATATATTATTTTCTTCATTTTTATGATATTTAAATGAAACAAATTTCTATCATCAACTTATAAGATGTAATGACAAGTTCTATTTTTCTTTAATTAGAAATTAAAATTAAATTCTATCCTTTTATGTTCAATTTCTCCGGCGACGTTGCTTGATTTTTTTTTTCTGTTACTTAATTTGAAGTGTTAGATATTGATAACACAGCAAATATCATCTGCCTTCAGGCCCATGGAGTCAGCCCAAATATTGGCAAGGCCCAAGGTCCACAAGGCGAAGCAAACAGGCATGAGCCCCAAGGAGGACCGATCGGACGACGTGACATCCCGTCCCATCAGCCGCCTGACACAAGGCAGTACTCACCTTAACCTCCTGCTCGCTGTCACTTCACCGGATACCTACTCTGACAGCCAGAGATCACTCCCCTAGGCACTCAAGTGCCCTCAACATCTCTTATAAATAGCCCAGCCAGCGATGGCCTCAGGTATTGAACCTTGAGCACTCTCTCTCTAAAATTATTGACTTAAGCTTCAGAGTGCTTACGCCCGGTCCGACCGGGCATTCTTCCTTTCAGATCGCTCTCACCCGATCAGCTGTTCCTTCCCTCTCCAGATAAAGATAATTCAGGCTTTATCATTTGGTGCTTTCGTTGAGAGGCATGGCGAACTCTAGATCGAACGAGAATACGACCCTGTGAATTCTGACCGCAACAACTATAGCCGCGATAGGTCAGGTACCTCACGACCCGTCAGGAATCAATCTCCTCCCTGCCTTCGATGGCACAACGGCAGGACAGCCTGAGAATACCCCTATTACCTTCAGGGATGTACGCACCATCCTCGTTGATTTCTCCAAAAATGTCGCTTAGGCGTTGAAGAAAGGTAAGGTGCTGGAAACTTCTGAAAGAGTTCGTGGGGATTGCCCCACGGGCGAAGACTTCGGGAGAAGGAAAGCCCAAGGGATTTTCATTGGTGAGTTAAGAGCCCAAGAAAACCGCAAGGGCACTGTCAGGACCCCAGACAGGCATGATAAGGGCAAGCAGACGCTTCCCGCGTGCTTGAGCTCCCCTTTTTGCAGCAGGTCAGGCACCCAGACTGTGGCAGATGATATATCCTACATGTGCACCCCGAGCCGTAATCGCTCAAGGAAGCACAAAAGCGAGTCCTCCGCCACGGTTCCGAGCAAAGGGGATCAGTTGCTCAAACAAGGGCTCGAGCGGCTCGGCATCCTTGTCCCCAAAAAAGGGAGCTTCAAGGGGAACACGTGTGGTAACACCGCGTCCCCATTTTGCAGGGAAATTACTGACTTCGAACTGCCCCCGAGGTGGAGAGACGTTGTCATGGACAGGTACAGAGGAAAAACAGATCCCGCCACCCATCTGGCAGAATACTTGACCAAAGTACAGGTCTACACCTATGACGAGAAAGTGGCTTGCAGGGTTTTTCCCACCACCCTTGGCGGAGATACCCTGACATGGTTCCATGACCTGCCTGAGGGGTCAATCACCTCTTTTAGACAATTAAGGGAGCTGTTCATTACGAGATTCGTCGTGCAAACGCGCGCGCCGAGGACAGTAAATGACCTTTGCAACCTGTATCACAGATCCGACGAAAGTCTGCGAGACTACATCGACAGGTTCTACTACAAGAAATCTGAGAAATAGAGACAGAAAATAGAGACAGAATTCCGTCTCTAATTGAAAATAGAGACGGAAATAGAGACGAAAATTTTCCGTCTCTATTTCGTCGGTCTCTAAAAATTAGAGACCAAAATGTTCCGTCTCTATTTTTAGGGACAGAATAACTTATTCCGTCTCTATTTTTAGAGACGGAAGGAGCGTTTCGGTCTCTAAAAATAGAGACGGAAAGAACGATTCTGTTTCTATTTTTAGAGATGAAAACTCAATTCCGTCTCTAAAAATAGATACGGAATAAGTTTTTCCGTCTCTATTTTTAGAGACGGAAAATCAATTCCGTCTCTATTTTTTTTGGAATTTTTTTAATATATCAAAATAAATAATATTAAATTTAAATATTCCTTAATTTTATATAATGAATTTTTGTCTCTAATTTATTGAATTTTTTTATATATTAAAAATAAATAATATTAAATTTAAATTATTCTTAATTTTATATAATGAAAAAAATTAAATAAACAATAAATAATTATGAAAATATTGTATTATTGAATGTATTAATATATAAAAAGTGTAGTGAGATTACAAATAAAAAAAGATAAAAATTCTAAAAATAATAACTAAGATGGAGGAGAATGCGAACGATCAGCAGACGGTGTTTGCGGGTCAGCAGGTAATCTACGGCTAATGAAGTCCTCCAGCATATTGATACGGTCCATTAGTACGCCGACCGTACCGCGTAGCTCAATGACCTCATTAGTACGCCGACCGTCTCTAACTTCTGTCCATATTAGTCATTAATATTAAACTGCTTAGAAAAAATCATAAGGTCGAAGTTAGTATTTAATTTGAACTCAATTCTCTAGCCTACTATTTCGCTTTAATCCCTAATTAGTTTTACATAATGATTCATTTCCCTAAATTAAAATCATAAATATTTTGAAAACAGACAGAGTTCCCCCTATACGGGTCCCTATCCCCCTGTCAAACATTAGCAATTTTAATATTTCGGTAAAATATCAACCAATCGCAACTCCACGACAAACTCATTGTAATAGGAAATTTACCCATTCACATCAAACATCTAAATTTAACGGATAAAATCACCAACAGTTGTAAATTTATCCCTTTAAGTGATATTCCGTTAATACAGTATCGTTAATAATAGGATAGTCGTTACTATTGAATTACAACATGACTATGCATGACTTACACATTTTTATCTCATTAAAGCAACATATTTCAAACATATAGATGCAATTAAAAAAATATTAAAAAAAATTTTCGTACTATTGAAAAATAAATTATTAATACATAACACATTTACCTCGACGAAAGCGGCTGGGAAGCTGCGATTATTCGGTGCGTCCAATAGTTTAACGCCGATTCGGGTGCGGTTGTGGTAGGTACATGCAATGACAAAATAAAAAATAATTTATATATTTTCCCTTATTCTTAAGTACACAATTGAAATATAAAAACTATAACAAAATACATTATTCCTCAATATACAATTGAAATATACACTACACAACATACATGCACCTCAATATACAATAAATTTAAAAAATACCTCAATTAATGCATAAACAAACAACTAACATTATTCCTCATTACAACCCAGAACATATTACAATTCAGTGTACATACTAATTAGAACATTCAAATAACTAATTACAACATTCAAATAATAAAATAAATATGCTCATGTAATGAAATAAGACTAAAATAATTACACCCCCAAATATAACACAATATATTCAAATCATACAATATAGTAAAACATATTAGAACAAATTTAATTACAAATTAATTTAATATTAATATGTATTAACCAAGATATTAAACTACATTAAACTAATTTTTGCTAGTCAATTCGCGCGACTTAATTCAATCGCCATCCCCATCGCCTACATCTGTAAGTTCATTATTTCTTCACATACAAATTTATTATTACTTCTATCTCTACAACTGATGATTTCATGATTATTTATAAATTTGGGATAATAGGTGGGTAATGAGATAATTGTGAAGGGAACAAAAGGATCAATTCTTGCTAAGTGCGATTCAAAGTGTAAGCAATGCAACACATGCATGCCAATTGAAGTATCTGTAAGGACAATGGAGCTCAAACAGAGTCATGAGTATTACTATCCCCAAGTCTAGAAATGTGTATGTGGACGTCACATACTTTCTCCTTAATTAACTATTCTACAGTTTCTCCATTCTTCAACTCAATTATGTCTTAACATTGCATTTTATTATGATTTCAGTTTATAATTAAAATCGCATATTCAATTATTTGGAGAGAATTAGAAACTTAATACCAATTATAAGCACATTAAAGAAAGAAAAAAATAAAGAATTACTTAGATTTTAAACGGTTAAAAATCTGACTAATTTTTTAATTAATAATCGGGCTTCATATCTCATCATACCCAAAATATGTAATTTTCAATAATAATAATAAAAATAATACATTAGTCTCTAACTTTAATTAATTCAACTTGTTTAAGTAAAATAATTTAAGTTAGTCTATCAAGAAAATAAACATTATTCCTCATTACAACCCAGAACAAATTAAATTGAAAAATATCCATTACAAATTCATTCACATAAATTAGAACATAAATAATATTAATAAAATTTACATTAAATAGAATAATAAAAATAATATCAACATATTACCCAATAAAATAAATTAACACATAAATATTATATGCTTCATAAATAAAAAAAATAATAATTTGCAGAAAAAAAAATTATCTTTAGATGCAGATCTGGCTGCCGACGGGGAGGAGGGGGAGCTGCGTCGGCGCCGGCGTGGGTTGGAGGAGGAGAGGGGCTCGCACGTCGCGAGGAGGAGGGGGGCAGTGCCGTTGGTGACGGGGAAGAGAGGGAGCCGCGATGGGGGAAGAAAGGGAAGGGGGAAGAAGAAGGACGACAGGGAGGGGGCTGGCGGAGAGGAGGGGCAGCACACGGTGGCAGGGTAGGCTAGTCGTCGGACGGCGACGGGGAGAGGGCAGCGCAACTTCCGCCGGCGAGGGGAGAGAAGGGGGGAAGAAGGGACCAAGGGAAAGAAATCGGGACCAATGGAAAAGAATGAGAGAAGAAAAAGAAGGGACCGGGAAAATATATCCCTAAAATAGAGACGTAAAGTGATTTTCCGTCTCTTTTTAGAGACCACACAATTATACCGTCTCTAAATAGAGACGAACAATAAATTTTGTCTCTATTTAGAGACGGAAATCAATTACCGTCTCTATTTTTAGAGACGGAATAATTTTTACGGTCTCTATTTAGAGACCGCAAATATTACTCCATCTCTAAATAGAGACCGAAAAGTTTTCGTCTCTAAATTTAGAGACGAAAATTGCTTTCCGTCTCTAAATTTAGAGACCGAAATATTTTTCCTTTCGGTCTCTATTTAGAAACGGAAATATATTTTTCGTTTCTATTTAGAGACGGAAAAAATTTCTGTCTCTATTTTTGGTCTCAAATTTTGGAGGGAATCGATCCCGCCATAAATAGAGACGAAAAATAGAGACAAAAATTTTTTTGTCTCTAAATAGAGACAGAAAATTAAATAGAGACAAAAAATATTTTTCGTCTTTATTTAGAGACGGAAAAATTTCTGTCTCTATTTTCCAGTTTTCTTGTAGTGTTCCAATCCACCATATCGGAGGTGAAGAACGTTAGTGTTGAAATGGAGACCATTGCCTTGGCCGGGGGCATTACTAATCGTCCTTTCTTCGAGTCCTTAACAACGAGACCCCCAACTAGCTTCGCTAACCTCATGGAGAGAGCCTGGCAGTACATTCGGCTCGACGACGCTATCAGGTCTAATAGGGGAAGGAGGACACGCAGCACGGAAAGGTCGCAGCATTCAGGCGACCTCCCCTCCAACAGGGCCTCCAGATCCGATCGGAGCGCAAGAAGTTCAGAACAAGGATCCGAATCCCGAAGCTCGAGGAAGAGGAGGGGATCGGAGACAGAGCAGCGCAGGCGCTTGGAGGACCGGAGCGAAAGGCCATACACTCCCCTTAATGCCACTCCGTCCGCGGTGTTGATGTGGATAAAAGAAAAGCAAGAAACGATTAATTGGCCGAGGCAACTGTCTGAAAGCAGCCGGGCCAGAAGAGACCGTAGCAAATTCTGTGAGTTCCACAGAGATTTTGGCCACCTCACCGACGAATGCACTACCCTGAAAAAGGAAATTGAGAAGCTCATACGTCGAGGATCCCTTAGAAAATTCGTAGGCACGGCTAGAGGGGATGACACCTGTAGACGGCCAAAGCCACGAAGGGATGATTCCGACTCGAACGAAGGCGAGTGGGATCGGAGAGACTCGGATCCGGGCAGACCCTATGCTGGAGTCATCAATGTGATCACACAAGAGCCAGCCTATCAAGCGGATCCCTCCGGCAGCCAGGAGAAGAGAGGAGAGAGGCGTTCCCACCGCCCCGAGCGACTCCCAGAAGTTATTATATCTAGCACAGATGCGCGAGATGTCATATTTCCTCATAAAGATGCGCTCGTCGTGAGGGCCAGAATCAACGACTTCGATGTCAGAAGAGTTCTGGTGGACGATGGTAGTGCCATCAGTGTCCTCACTTTACAGGCCTACCGGGCGATGGGTCTGCCTGTATGCAAGCTCAAGCCGACGGCCGCGCCACTCTTCGGGATCGATAAGGGCAGAATCCTGACGGTGGGTTCTGTAGAGCTCCCTGTAGTGCTGGGCCAGGAGACGGTCCCGCACAGATGCGAGGTAACTTTTATAGATGTTGACATAAAGTTTGCTTATAACGCAATATTTGGCAGGCCCCTGCTCTCCCAAATCGGTGCTATCATTTGCATCCGTTACTTGGTAATAAAGATCCCAACCCGGGAGGGCATCGCGATATTGAGGGGCGATCAAAAGGCGTCGCGAGAAGCCCATGTCAACACTATAAAGCTGCAGCGAGAGGCTGCAACAGTGGAACCTGGCTTGGAACAGCCAGAGCAGGAAGGGAGACCGAGGATGGACCCCGTTGAAGAAACAAAAACAAGGGCATTGGCCCCAGGCAAAAATATCCAAGTTGGCACCATTATGGATGAAAAGACAGAAGATGCCATAGTACAGGTCCTAGCGGAGAACCAAGGGGTTTTCGCGTGGAGGCCGGAGGACATCCCAGGGATAGACCCCGATGTCACACACAAGCTGAATGTGGACCCGGATCACCCACTGGTCCGATAGAAGCTCAGAAGGCACGCCATCGATCGGAGAAAATTTATCTCCGAGGAAGTGGATAGACTACTGAAGACCGGAACAATCCGAGAGGCAGACTATCCCGAATGGCTGGCTAATATAGTCCTGGTCAAGAAAAAGTCGGGAAAGCTGTAGATGTGTGTGGATTTTACTGATCTCAATAAAGCATGTCCCAAAGACAGCTACCCCCTCATGAACATAGACCAGTTAGTAGACGCCACTGCGTGTCATGCCATATACTCCCTTCTTGATGCTTATGCCGGCTACCATCAGATCCTGATGTGGCTAGCCGATCAGGAGAAGACCAGCTTCATTACAGATGACGGGACATTCTGCTACAGGGTGATGCCGTTTGGCTTAAAAAATGTTGGGGCCATGTACCAGCGCCTCATGAACAAGATCTTTAAAGATCAGATTGGACAGAATGTGGAGGTCTACGTTGACGATATGATTGTCAAAAGACGTAGCCCCGAGGAGCACCCCGCCGATCTAGCAAGAGTCTTTTTCACTCTGAACAAGTTTCGGATGAAGCTCAACCCTGAGAAGTGCGTCTTTGGAGTACCATCGGGCAAATTCCTGGGTTTCCTAGTTTCTCAAAGAGGAATCGAAGCAAACCCAGAGAAAATTAAAGCCATTTTGGAAATGCAACCTCCCAGGAGCGTGAAAGACATCCAGAAGCTGAACGGCAGAATTACCGCCCTGGGGAGATTCATATCTTCATCAGCTAAGTGATGCACTCCGTTCTTTAAAAAGATGAGGAAGGGTGAGACTTTCAATTGGGGAGAAGACTGCCAACAAGCCTTCGAAGGGCTAAAAGCGTTCCTCACCAACCCGCCTCTGCTCAGCCGACCGGTACCAACTGAAAACCTATATCTTTATCTATCTATATCTGGCGAAGCCGTTGCTGGAGCCTTGGTTCGGGAGGAAGAAATGCAACAACTACCTGTCTACTACGTTAACGAGGTGCTCAGGGGGGCAGATCTAAAGAAATGACCGATTGAGCAGCTGATTATCGCCCTTATGATGTGTGCAAGGAAGCTCAGACCATACTTCGAGGCACACACTATCGTCGTCCGATCAGGCCAGCCGCTCAGAAAAATCCTACAAACCCCCGACCTGGAAGGAAAAATGGTAGGCTGGGAAATTAACCTACAATCTTGGGACGTGAGGTATGAACCCAGAAAGGCGATAAAGGCCCAAGCCTTGGCCAATTTCGTTGTCGAGTTCGCTGGCGAAGAACCACAAAGTCAACCCAGACGGCGACTCTGGGAAATGACGGTAGACGGAGCCGCAAATGATGCATGAGGAGTAGGCATAGTGATCAAGGGGCCCCTGGACATCATCATAAGGTACGCAATAAAGCTTGATTTCAAAGCTTCTAACAATGTTGCAGAGTATGAGGTGCTCCTCCAAGGTTTGAGGCTACTGCATGCTATCCGACCGAAATCTGTGGTCATCAGAAGTGATTCCTAGCTGGTCACCAGCCAAGTTCTGGGCACCTTCGGGGCCTTGGAAGCCACAATGGTCCGATACCTAGTAAAGGTCAAGACCGCCCTCAAAGTGCTTGAGGAAGCAGGCTCCAAATTGGACCTCCAGAAGGTGCCATGAGATCATACATCAGAAGCCGATAGGATAGCGAAAGCCTCCGCTTCCGAACAAATCACGGTTGAGGGAGACGTTGCCATCTTGAGTTTAACCTCTCCCTCCTTGGATGAGCCAGAGGTGATGGAGATCGACCGGACAGATGAAACTTGGATGAGCCCTATCAAGCAATACCTGCAAATGGGGCAGCTTCTGGAGGACAAGGATGAAGCCCGAAAAACATCACGAAAATCCCTCAACTACTCCATCATCAACGGCGACCTGTACAAAAAGGATTTTAGTTATCCCTGGCTTAGGTGCGTGACAGAGGAGGAGGGAGATTACATCCTCAGGGAAATCCATGAGGGCATTTGCGGCGCACATGAGGCAAGTAGAGCTATGGCCAGGAAAGCCCTTTAGATGGGGTATTACTGGCCCAATTTGCTCAAAGACGCCCAGGAAAAAGTGCGAAGATGCCCGCAGTGCCAAGTGCATGGGAGAATCATCCGATAGAGCGCAACGGATCAGCAGCCGATCGGAGTCACCTGGCCATTTGACCAGTGGGGCCTTGACATCCTGGGACCTTTCCCCCTAGGATAAAAGCAGATGAAGTTCCTTATAGTCGCGGTCGACCATTTCTCCAAATGGATCGAAGCCGAGCCTGTGGCCACTATCACAGCCGAGAGGGTCAAGAGCTTTGCATGGAAAAACATCATCTGCAGGTATGGCTTACCCAATGTTTTTATTGCAGACAATGGTAAACAGTTCGATAGCTCTACCTTTAGAGATTTCTGCCAAGGCCTGAAAATCAATTTGAGGTTTACGTCAGTTGCTCATCCCCAAAGCAATGGAATGACCGAGGTCTCCAATCAAACCCTCGTCCAAGGGCTGAAAAAGCGACTGGGCGAGGCCAAAGGGAGCTGGACCGAGGAACTACAAAGCGTTCTCTGGTCGTACATAACTTCGCCGAGGGCAGGCACCCATCAGACTCCATTCTCTCTGGTCTATGGCACCGAGGCAATGATCCCGGTAGAGGTCGGACTCCCATCTTACTGATCGGCACTTTATACTGAGCAGGCCAATGCTCTGGAAAGAAGCCAAGACCTGGACCTAGCGGAAGAAAGGAGGGAAAACGCCTACACCGAAATAGCCGTGTACAAGCAGAGGATAGCCAGATACCACAATGCTAGAGTAAGGTTAAGAACCTTCAACGTCGGCGACCTCATGCTTAGAAAAGCAGAGCTGGGTTCAGGAAATGCCAGGGTCGGCAAGCTCATGCCAAACTGGGAAGGACCCTACGAGGTTTCCAAGGTCCTAGGCCCGGGCACGTACAAACTTCGAACCATCGAAGGTCAGGAGCTGGAATGTGGACGTACTAAAAAAGTACCATTTGTAGTAACATACCCGCATTCACCAATTAGTTAAAGATTGATCTCTTATTTTATTTATTGCATGCATAATCTGACCTGCGTACTAGATTTGATGTCTTGTCCAGGTGCCAAGTACGGAAGGTACCTTCCCCCCCCTCAGAGGATAAAGCTAATCCATTAGGACCGATGCTTTTCCCGGTCCAAAGATATGGAAACGACCTAGTAAACATCACAGAATTAATATGCAGAAATGATGAGCTCATCGTGCGCCCGACGACCCATCCGATTTGAATTATGGAAATGGTCGATCGTAGGCATCCGGACCGAAGGGGTTCCCGATCCACTGACTCCAAACTGGTCAATGGCAGACCACTTGCTCCCCGTTCGGATCTATCGACGGGTATGGCAACACTCAACACTACTCGAGGTGGATACTCACGCAGCGACCCCAGGCCACCATGCAATTTTATGCAACGGCCATGGGTCAACATGCGATACTCACGCAGCGACCCCAGGCCACCATGCAATTTTATGCAACGGCCATGGGTCAACATGCGATACTCACGCAGCGACCTCAGGCCACCATGCAATTTTATGCAACGACCACGGGTCAACATGTGGTACCTACGCAGCGGTCCCAGGCCAATATGCAATTTTGTGCAGCGGCCACGGACCAACATGCGAATGAAGACCATAGCGTCGGACTTCGGGATTCCCGATTGCTCACCGATCGCCCGACTCCTTCCAATTCAGGAAGTATCTACAAGCAAAGCACATAGGTTGTTTTGTCACATAAATAATAGAAATTACCAAGGCACAACAGCTCACAAAGATAAGAGGAAAAAATCAGTTTTATTAAGTTTAATTTCACTTGTACAGCTTATAATTACAAAAAAAAAAGAAAAGAAAGCAGCAAGCATGGAAAATTCTAATCTTCTATATGTACAATGCCTTTTTTGATAGGAGCTACAGAACGGCCATCGGCAACCCTTGAGCTCTGCGATCTGGATGCTTGCGGTTGATCGACACCTGAAGATAGTGGAGCCCCATCGATGGCCTAAGAGGAACCGGGAGCAACTCGCTGAGTTGCAGCCTCCTCCTCAGAGACAGGTCCCACAGGCAGACAGGACTGGGTGACCTCGCCGAGAGGCAAGGATTGGGAAGTCCCAGCAGGCGAAAGCCCCGCTCGGAGATCCGTTTCGTCGTCGCTAGCGGTAGGGTCGGGCAAGGCCGCGGGATCCCCCATCCTGCTGAAGTTGGCATCAGGGAAATGCCTCTCGGCTTCACAGATTAAATGTGATAGAACCCCTGCCTACGCCTCCGCTAACTCCTCAAGAAGCTGCTCCCTCTGAGAGGCGAGCTCTGCATCCAGTTTGACCCTCCAGGTGGCTTCCCTCTCCTGCCTTGACACTCCCAATTCCTCCCGCTCGTTGCGCAAGCGAATGCACTCGGCCCGAGCTTGATCCCGCTCCCCTCGAAGCCTGGCCCGCTCCAGTTTGAGGCTGCCATTCTTGCCGCTCAACTCATGGCACTCGGCGTCCAGCGCAGTCACCCAATACTCCAGCCTTCGACCCTGAGCGCCTTTAGCCGCCAAACGGGCATTGTCGCCCTTCAACCTGTCCACCTCGGCCTGACACCCTTCCAACTCCTGAGCGATTTGGGCGGCCTTCTCAACAGAAGCCTGTGCATCCGATCGAAGGGTGGCACACTCCCTTTGAAGTTCAGCCACTTCCATGAGGAGGGTCGAGGCATCCTTCCGGACGGCCTCATAGCGAGAGTTCACCTCTGTCGTGTTCTTCGCCACAACATCAGCTCTTCCCTTCCAAACTCCTGCCATGAGGTGGAGTCGCTGAGTCCTCCGGCACACCTAACAAAAGGAAAGGGAAAAAGATGAGCAGACAAGGAAAAGACCCCGATGAGCCAATTCCAGCAAGTACTGACAATATGATAAAGGAGATCCTACCTCTAGTAGCTGCTGGCTGAGCACACGGTATTCCCGGACCAGCTGGTTATCGTCCGCAATCTCTGTGTGGTCGCTCTCCCGAAGCAAACCTTGGAAGATAAAGCTTGCCACCTAGCTTGAAGACCAGTCTTTGCCAAAATGTTCCTCCAGAAACCCCCCAATGTGGGAAGGGCATTTGCTAAACCCTTGATGCGACTCACCTTGATGAGCGCCGGCGCCACCAGCGATAATCAGAGCCCCCCCTCTTGACTTTTTCCCCTCGAGGGGTTTGCAGCAGAGGGGCTAGGACGGTGTGTATCCCTATCCGATCGGGGCAGGGCCGAAGCAGAAGCGCTTCTCGGGGCCATCGCCGACAGGGGTACGGTGTGAATTGGGGCACCTTCGATAGCCGCTAACCTCTGTCTTTTCCTCTCCTGCTTGGCCTTTAAGTCGGCCTCGCGTTTTAGCCCAGCCCGCTCAGCCAACATCTGCTTTAAATCCTTCCCACCGGCCATTTTAACTGCGTACAAACACCAGATAAGATAAGTTGGTACGTTAAAAATTTATCATTTCAGGTAACGGGAGCTACTCTTTGGAAATAATGGAAAGGGAAAAATACACAAGGGACGATGAGCAAACACGAAGTAAGGAATCCGGGGAAAATAAAAAGAGAAAATACTTACTTGTTCCAAGAAGGTCTGAGGGAATCGCGAAGAAAAGCAAGAAGGATTGCTGAGTTGCGAAGAATTAAGAAGAAATTTTCACAGAGTAGCACTAAGGGCAACGAGAAGTAAAGGGACCAAGTTTCAGAAAAATGCCTATTTATAGGCCTGAGCCCCAGTGGCTCCACCATTAAAACCCCGCCACGTGTCCAGAGACGTTACGGGTATACGAAGAACTAAGCATCGTCCTCGATACGCGCACAGCAATCAATGAAAAATAACTTTGTGAACAGATGCGTCCCTTCAGTTGGCAGCCTTTTCGAGTCCATAATCCTGCTAACGGATGTCCTCGGATCGGGACAGCTCAAGCGGCATTTCACCCGAACGGGATGGCAAAGGCAACTTCATGCCCGATCAAACCTGTTGAGGGGGGGACAAGTGATATCACAGCAAATATCATCTGCCTTCAGGCCCATGGAGTCGGCCCAAACATTGGTAAGGCCCAAGGTCCACAAGGCGAAGCAAACAGGCATGAGCCCCAAGGAGGACCGATCGGATGGCGTGACATCCCATCCCATCAGTCGCCTGACACAAGGCAGTACTCACCTCAACCTCATGCTCACTGTCACTTCGCCGGATACCTACTCTGACAGACAAAGATCACTCCCCTAGGCACTCAAGTGCCCCTCAACATCTCTTATAAATAGCCCAGCCAGCGATGGCCTCAGGTATTGAACCTTGAGCACTCTCTCTCTAAGCTTTCTCTCTCTAAAATTACTGACTTAAGATTCGGAGTGCTTATGCTCGGTCCGACCGGGCATTCTTCCTTTCAGGTCGCTCTCACCCGATCGGCTATTCCTTCCCTCTCCAGATAAAGACAATTCAGGCTTTATCAGATATAAAGAAGTCAGGTACGTAATTATTTTTTTCATCTTCAAGTACTTTACTAATTCTTTTCCCGATCACAAATTGCGATGCATCTCTCTCATTGCCAATTCGATAAAGATGGCCACATTGTTGGGGTTTGCGAATGCGCTTATTCACTGGCAAAATTTGATCAGTAGCAATATAATTTTTTCATTTTAGTTTCAAGTGAGCGTTCACTTTCTTTGATGTCTTTTATCCTCAGCTATATTTTGTAAGTATCTAATTTTTTCCAAAACTCATGTTTATAAGCGTTTGAAACTTACACCGGAGCTGGTGAAGAGAGAAGTGGAAATCAACAAGATTCAGGTACATTGCATTTCCTTTTTGGCATGTATGTGTCAGTATCATTACGTTTTCATTCACACGAATTAAATATAATGAATTATATTTAGGAATCAATTGTAAAAGAAATTGAAGAAAAGATAAAATGGTGAGCAGCTCGCCACTTGTTGAACAAACAGCGTATTTGGTCCATTTGTTCACTTGCGCCTTTGTACTGGCACGTTCTCGTCAGTTATTGATTTACAAAAGTCATCTTAATTGGTTTTGCTACTAGTATGATTGGTTGGAGGTGGAAAAACCATTTTTATTCATTTACAATGGATGTGACTGTATAACTTGTGGTGATGCAAGAACTGGGATCGAAAACAGATAACAAAATAGCACTCTTTGGTTTGTTCCAGTTTGAGTTATTCTTTAATTGAAATTAGATCTCTTTGATGTCTTTGGAGAGGTTAAAATTGGTGATTTGGTATTGGGCGTACTATCGTCATTAGAGCTTGTGAAAATTTGACTTGCATTTCAAGTTTTCTATGACAAGTTCCTGTGAGCCATCCAAATATTCCGATTTTAGTGACTATTATGCTTGTGATAATTTTTGCACTACAAATTTTACAAATTTTGTATCTGGTCGAATATATGATGGTTGTAGTTGAAGCAGCAAAGACCTATGTGTTTAGTCCATTTGATTCTTTGGCTCGTGTTACTCTAATGGTTGTATGAGCACAAAAGCTTTCGAAAATCATCAATGGCCTGAATGCTAAGTGATACACATCAGTTTCTCTGGTGTGAATCTTTCTCTCCAATGGGTGTAGGACTCTTTGCTAAGTGATACTGAAAAATGTACATTCTTACTGTTTTCCTCCCTCTATATTAGCATTTTTCTGCTTTGTGATTGCCATTAGGGGGATAACCCGACTTGTCCCAAACTATAAATTGGAACTTCTTTATTTTAACATTTTAGATTAATAATATGTCTAGTTGTTTGTAAGAGGTGGTTTTCTGATGTGTGTTGCTGGGAGTATACCATTGTTAGTGCTAAATCCGTAAGCGCACGGTTTACTGATTATAGTATTTAAGATATCGTTTCTACGAGTAATGTATTGATTATTACTCATTATTACTACTTGATTTTTATCTTGTTTAGAATGTTCAATATCTTGAATATTAATTCTATACTACTAGTGAAATGCAATTTAACTAAAGTTAACTAATTATGATCAAAGAAGACAAGAAGGATTAATGATGATAAAATTATAGTTAATAAAACTTAAGGTAATTATTCTTAATTATTAGTGGACTCTTGTCATGTAAGCCAAATTGATTAATATTCCAAACTCATTCTCTCAACATGAATTGGAATACCTAAAACATACATTTATAATTCTAACTTTTAATTCTCATTAATAATAAGTCAGTTAATTATACATGCATATATCAGGATTAAATAACAATCTATAATAACCATTTAACGGGTTAATTTCACACACGGTCACTCAACTTATCACTTATCGCGCAAAAGTAACCGACATTTTTTTTTCTGACTTAAATGTTACTGAACTTTTAATATTTTTACAGAAAAGTCATGTTGACCGGAATTCGGCGAGGACCCTCGCCGGATTGATGACATGGCATGCCATATCAGAAACTACATGTCGCTTAACAATATTTCCAATAAATGCTACATCTAAATCAATTTCACTCACGGTCACTAAACTCATCATTTATTGCGCAAAAATAACCAACTTTATTTTTTCCAACTTAAATGTTACTGAACTTCTAACATTTTTACAAAAAAGCCATGTATTTACTATTCATCACCACGTGTCATATGCCATGTCATCAATCCGGCAAGGGTTCTTACCGGATTTCGGTCTACATGACTTTTTTGCAAAAATATTAGAAGTTCAATGACATTTAAGTCAGAAAAAAAAGTCGGTTACTTTTGTGCGATAAGTGATAAGTTGAGTGATCATGAGTGAAATTGACCCTCATTTAACATTCTGATCTCTCAAGCAATGTTTTAATGATGAAATTTTATTAGTTTTAAGTAGCAATCTATCTCTCAACTAAATTCTTACTTATTATGATCATACATCAAGTACTAATAGAAAATTCTATAAACAAGATTACTAAATTGATATGAACAATAAAATGTAATATAAAAGTTTCAAGTTCTTAAAACATCACTAAATATTTACAAAGAAAAAGTAAAAATTAGAAATAAGAAGAAAGAGATCTCTCAACCCTTTTTCCTTTCACAAAATATGTTCTTTTTCTTTGCTTGTTGTCTTCTTCTCAAAACATTAAAACTAACTTAACAATTTACAACTACAGAAAAATGTTCTCTCTCAAAAACTTACAGAAATTCTTAAGTTAATTCTACCTATATTTTCATTACAACTGAATTTCCTATATATAATGTTCCAAAACTCATGTCCCTTGATATGCCCCTTCAAAGAGTTGTAAAAGTTGGTGGAAAGTCTTGACTATTCATGTGACTCGTCAAAATAACTGCTCCAACGGCTCTCTCTGTCACGCTCGCGAGGCTTGCCGCACTTGCGAAAGAAGGATTTCTCTTCCTTGACTTTTTTCAGCTGCGTTGACTCCCTTCTTCCTCCTTGCACTGTCACGCTCGCGACTCCCTTCGTGCTCGCAATAGAACACGACACTCCTTGTTTTGCTTTTTTCTTATGCTCTTCCTTCTCTCTTCTAATCTTCCTTAGGTCGCGCTCGCGGCTATCGTCGCGCCCACGACAGGGATTATATTTCCATGCTCATTTTGCTTCTTTTCCAATATTTTCTCCATTTCCTCCTATACCCACAAAACATAAAACAAAACATAAAATGTACCTAATTCTAGCACAATTAACCACAACTAAACATAATTTTCATCACAAAATATAAACTAAATATAAGCTATTTAGGCTCATATCAAGCCCCCATACTTAAACATTTGCTTGTCCTCAAGCAAAAAACTTAAAACATCTAAGAACACAACACAAAATTTTCTATCTTCTCCAAAAATAAATGTAACAATTCAACAAGCTATCTTAACTATGACAAGAAATTAAAAATACGATAATCAACATTCAACTTCCAATGCTCAACAATGATATACAAAACAAGTTTCATAGTATACATAATAAATTTACCAAATATGTTAATCTACTAAAGACAAAATCAATGAATATAGAGTCAAAATGCTAATCAAGCTAACTAGCCAACATGTTAGTCTCCAAATCTAGAAATTCCAAGAACAAGAGTAGCCATTCAATTGCATTTCTCATGGCATTTTTAGTTATTTTTCTTCTTTTGTTTTCCTTAGTGGGTGCATTTTATGCTCCATCCCACTATTTTTATTTTTATACTTTTTCACTTGTGACATTACTCATTCGTTCCGAATGAATGTAAATGAGGAGCCTACTCACTTACACACAACTTACTCGAACTACATAATATCAACACGTATAATTTTTTCTTTTGTTCCTTCTTTTATTTTGATTTTCTTTTCTTTTTATTCATGTCCTCATCTATTATTGAAAAGTAAGTTATTCATATTATGACTATAGTTTCCTTAAGGCTACTTAAATGCTTATAATTTAAACTTAAAAACTAAACATCCTAGCATTTTAGCTTAATTAGAAAATTGACTAAACATTTTATAAATCTTGTAGAAAGTAAAAAGAGATAAAAAGTTAATCTAAAACATATGCTACAAGAAACTTAAACACTTTACCAATTGAGCATACAAAAGTTAAATATTAACATCAAGATTAATCAAAATAAACATGTGAAAAGCTACTTATAAATATGGAGAAAATAAAAACTAAACACACACACACAACATACATACATATGCATATAAATCAAAATAACAAAAACCTAATACTAGCAATCATGCATAATCAGCACCATAACATAAATATAAAATGAACAAACATATACTTATGAACATATCCCTCCCCCACACTTAAAGGACACAATGTCCTCATTGTGTAAGAAAGTGGCACAACTTAACACAAACTAGAAAACAAGACAAAAAAAATGCAAAACAAAGAAAATAACAATAAAAAGAAAAAAAAATGGAGAAAAGAAAACTGCCCTAAAAAAGTTCACATACTCTTCTTCACTTACACACATATGAATCACACCATCTACACCTATCTTAAACAAATAAGGCTCCTCCCAAAGGTAATTCTTAATATCAGAAAAGAATTTTTTCTTTGCTGCGATGTTAAACCATGAGGCACAATTCCTGCAGCAAGAAAGTTAGCAAAATCTGCATACCATGGCACATGCAATTTCTCAATAGACATTAAAGCCTCATCCGAAAAAGTTTCATTAATTTCATTGCTATCCCCTATAGGTCCTTCATCACTTACTAATTTTGACAAATGATCAACTACTAAATTTTCAGAACCTTTCTTATCCCTAATTTCAATGTCAAATTCTTGTAGTAAAATAACCCAATGTATAAGGAGAGGCTTAGCATCATTTTTAGCAAACAAATACCTAAAGGCTACATGATCCGTATAGATTATAACCTTAGATCCCAACACTTAAGATCTAAACTTATCACATGCAAAAACCACAACCAACATTTCCTTTTCAGTTATTGTATAATTCAATTGAGGTGCCGATAATGTATGGATAGCATAATAAATGACATGCAAATGCTTATCTTGGCTTGACCTAACACACATCCTACTGCTAAGTTACTAGCATCACACATTATTTCGAAGGGTAAATTCCAATTTGGTGAAGTGATTATAGGTGTACTTACAAGAGCTTTCTTTAATTGCTCAAAAGCATCAATACATAAAAGAAAAAAAAAATATTAAAAGGCACATCTTTAACCAACAAGTTAGTTAAAGGTTTAGCAATTAATGAAAAATTCTTAATGAATCTCCTATAAAATCCAGCATGGCCTAAAAATGATCTAACACTCTTAAGTGTAGTAGGTGGAGGTAACTTCTCTATAAGCTCGGTTTTAGCCCTACCGACCTCTACACCTCTTTTGGATATCTTGTGTCCTAGAACTATCCATTCCTCAACCATTAAGCACCAAATTGGTCTCCTCACATCTAGCTAGAACTCTATCTAAGTTATTCAAGCATAATTCAAAGAAATCACCATAAACTGAAAAATCATTCATGAATACTTCTATTATTTCTTCTATCATATGCCCAAAAATAGAAGTCATGCAACTTTGAAAAGTGGTTGGTGCATTACATAGCCCAAATGGCATCCTTCTATAGGCAAAAGTCCCATAGGGACAAGTAAATATGGTCTTCTCTTGGTCAGTAGGATATATGAAAATTTGAAAATATTCTAAAAATCCTTGTAAGAAGCAATAATGAGAATGGCTAGCTATCCACTCTAATATTTGATCTATAAAAGGGTAAAGGAAAGTGATCCTTCCTAATAGCAGAATTCAGTTTTCCATAATCTATACAAACCCTCCAACCCGTGGTGGTTTGTGTAGGGATTAAATATCTATTAATGCCCTACTAGTTCGCATGAATGGTCCTAAAATCAGTGGACATTTAGCATCATAGGCAAAATCAAGAATAACGAAATCTGTAGACAATATAAATTTGTCAACTTTGACAAGCACATCCTCTATTATGCCATATGGTTTTTTAATTGATTGATCAACTAATTGTAATACCATAGAAGTAGTTTTAACATGATCTAATCCTAGCTTTTTAAAGATTGACAATGGCATAAGGTTAATACTAGCCTCTAAATCACACAAACACCTAGGAAATTCAATAGCCCCTAATGTACATGGAATAGTGAAACTACCAGGGTCTTTAAGTTTTGTAGGTATATTATTTGTGATTATTGAACTACAATCCTCAGTTAATTCAACTGTAGACAGATCTTCCCAATTTCTTTTTTAGAAATTAATTCCTTTAGAAACTTTGCATAATTAGGAATTTGAGTTATTGCTTCAATAAAATTTAAATTAATGTGCAAATATTTCAATTTATCAAAAAAGTTTGAGAATTGCTTATTATTATTTTGCTACTTGAGGCACTACAAAAACGGTGGACGAGGTTGGAAAACTCTTGGAATTTTAGCCTTAGTTGCCCCATCTGTTGCGCCCGCGACAAGAGTCGCGCTCACGAAATAAGGCTCTTTC
Source organism: Excoecaria cochinchinensis (assembly GCA_947683425.1). NCBI lineage: Eukaryota > Viridiplantae > Streptophyta > Magnoliopsida > Malpighiales > Euphorbiaceae > Excoecaria > Excoecaria cochinchinensis. The sequence continues at coordinate 36,290,239 of CANTUQ010000092.1, forward strand.
TCCTCTGATGCGCACGCGGATGGTATCGCACTCGTGATATTGGCCTTCTTCCCTTCTGTCGTGCTCGTGACAGAAGGTCTATTTTCCTTCTTAATCTAATTTTTCTGCATCATTCCATTCCTGATCTCAATGTGATTGCCATCAAGTGCTCCCTAGGATTATCTTCCGTATTACTTGGAAGGCATCCTTGTACTCTTAATGGTAGTGCATTGGCAATTTGTCCCAATTGAACCTCCAAGTTATGAATGGATGAAACTTGATTCTTAGCTATTTGATCAAACTTAGACTCCAGCCTCTTGTGAATTAAATTTCAAATTTATTCCTTCCAAGAACCTATCCATCTTAACCTCCAACGCTCCAAATCGATCTTGTAGTGGTTGGAATCGTACAACCCCTCTATTCTGATTATTGCTATTCCCCCATGAAAAATTCGGATTGCTTCTCTAACCAGGGTTATAAGTGTTTGAATACAGATTCCCACGCCCTTGTCCTTGTATAAAACTCACTTGCTCCTCCATACTTTCCATACCCAAATTACAACCTTCACTTGCATGGCCTTATTGACCACAAATTGTACATGCATTTGGTGGAGTTCCTCCCATGTTTAAGTTATCTATCTTGTGGCTCAAAGCTGCAACTTGTGCTTGCAAAGCGACAACCGAGTCAATTGAATGTAAACCCTTAACAGGGGAAGAATTTGATACCTTAGCTCTTTCCGTTGGCCACATGCAATTATTGATGGACATCTCTTCAAGCAACTCAAATGCAGCATTAGTTATCTTTCTCATAAGAGAACCACACGCAACAGCGTCTATAGTTCCTCTTGTAGTAGGATTGACTCCATTATAGAAAGTTTACATGAGCAACTCCCTTGGAAGATTGTGATGTGGACAACTTCTCCGCAATTCCTTAAACCTTTCTCATACTTCATACAAAGATTCATTATCATTTTGCACAAAAATAGTAATATCTTTTATAATCTTTGCAGTTTTGGCTAAGAGAAAATATTTAGATAAAAATGCTTGAGCCAATTGGTCCTAAGTAGTAATGGATCCTATAGCAAGTGAATTCAACCAAGCTTTTTCCTTATCCTTTAATGTGAAAGGAAATAGTCTAAGCTTGATTGCATCTGTTGAAACTCCATTGATCTTAAATGTATATCACAAATTTCTAAGAAATTTGCCAAATGAGCATTTGGATCCTCATTTGCCAAACCATAGAATTGTATACTATTTTGAATCATTTGTAAAAGAGAGGATTTAATTTCAAACTGGTTTGCATTTACCATTGGCCTTACCACTCCTTGTTGAGCCCCGCTCAATGCTGGCATAATAAAGTCCATCAATCTAGGTGGATTTTCATCATCAGCCATTACTTGTCTCTTATTTTTATTTTTCTTGGGTTTTGTTACTAAAAAGAAATCTTTCTATTTTTGGATTCAATTGTTCAAGTTTTTCTTGAGAACTTCTTGTTTTAGGCATAAACTTGAACTATCCAATCCTATAAAACAAAACAAAACAAACAAATAAATTAAATATTGTAATCCAAAATCATAAATCAAGATTTATAATGGCAATAACATCAATCATAACGTTTCCTGGCAACGGTGCCAAAAACTTGTTAGTGCTAAATCCGCAAACGCACAATTTACTGATTATAGTACTTAAGATATCATTAGTACGAGGAATGTATATTGATTATTACTTACTATTACTAGATTTTTATCTTGTTTACAATGTTCAATATCTTGAAGATTAATTCTATACTACTAGTGAAATGCAATTTAACTAAATCTAACTAATTATGATCAAAAAAGACAAGAAGGATTAATGATGATAAAATTATAGTTAATAAAACTTGAGGTAATTATTCTTAATTATTAGTGTACTCTTGTCATGTAAGCTAAGTTGATTAATATTCGAAACTCATTCTCTCAACATGAATTGGAATGCCTAAAACATACATTTATAACTCTAACTCTTAACTCTCATTAATAAGTTAGTTAATTATACATGCATATATCAGGATTAAATAACAACCTATAACAACCATTTAACATTCTGATCTCTCAAGCAATGTTTAAATGATGAAATTCTATTAGTTTTAAGTATGAATCTATCTCTCAACTAAATTCTTACTTATTATGATCATACATCAAATATTGATAAAAAATTCTACAAACAAGATTACTAAATTGATATGAATAATAAAATGTAATATTATAGTTTCAAGTTCTTAAAACATTACTAAATATTTACAAAGAAGAAGTAAAGATTAGAAATAAGAAGAAGTAGATTTCTCAACCCTTTTTCCTTTCACAAAGTATGTTCTTCGTTTTTGCTTGTTATTTTCTTCTCAAAACATTAAAACTAACTTAACAATTTACAACTACAGAAAAATATTCTCTCTCAAAAACTTACAGAAATTCTTAAGTTATTTTTACCTATATTCTCATTACAACTGAATTTCCTATATATAATGTTCCAAAACTCGTGTCCCTTAATATGCCCCCTTAAAGAGTTGTAAAAGTTGGTGAAAAGTTTTGACTATTCATGTGACTCTTCAAAATAACTGCTCCAATGGCTTTCTCTGTCATGCTCGTGACAGAACGCGAATTTCTCTTTCTTGACTTTCTTCAGCTGCGTTGACTCCTTTCTTCCTCCTTGCATTGTCGCGCTCGTGACTCCATTCGCGCCCGCGACAGAACGCGGCACTCCTTATTTTGCTCTTTTCTTCTGCTCTTCCTTCTCTCTTCTTATCTTCCTCAGGTCACGCTCGCAGCTATCATCGCGTCCACGACATGGACTATATTTCCATGCTCATTTTGCTCATTTTCCAATATTTTCTCCATTTCCTCCTACACCCACAAAACATGAAATTTTCTCCATTTCCTCCTAAACCCACAAAACATAAAATAAACATATCTAATTCTAGCAAAATTAACCATAACTAAACATGATTTAATCACAAAACATAAACTAAATATGAGTTATTTAGACTCTTATCAACCATGATTAGATGGGTGTTGATTTGATTCGAGTTTGATCCTCATTGCCAGTAACAACAATTATACTTTCCTTATATCAAGTAATTCCTTATATCAAGTATGTGTAATTAGTGACTAGATTAATGGCCAGGGATATTCTATACACTGTTATCATCTATGAAGCACTGATACGGCAGTAGAGGAGAGTATCCCGTATTGGACACCGTATCCGATATGATATATGTCGGATACTCTAAAATACGCGTACCGTACGACAGAGAGAAATTGAATACGTGATTGCCATTGGGGATACGCGTATTTGAGGGGTAAGATATGCGCATCGAAGAAATCAGACACGGAAAGTTCAATCGACTTAGAATTTTTAGAGATTTGGAAGAAATTAAACACTAAAATGGAAGAGTTGTATTCAAACCTCACTTGGAACAGCAAATTGACAACATCTTTAAATATATTTCTTGAAATAATCAACACAGCATCTCTTATTCTCTTGCTCTTGCTTCATCTCGATCTCGTACAATCCATCTGCATCAGCCATTTTCCTTCTTCACACTCGTTTTACACTCGATTTCCTTCTCTCAATTTCACGAATTTGGTTTGCTTCTGCACACTCGGTCTCACGAATCTGGTTTTTCTTCTGCACACTTTGTTTCCACTTTTACTTATTATCTTTTTGCACTTTTTAAGCTATGTTAATATAGCTCTGTTATTTTGTAATTTTTTTGTTTTTTGTACGTTTCTGTATTTCCTTTTGTTTTTATGATGTTTATGTTTTTGACTTTTCAAACCAATTATTTTGCTTTTTTCTACTGTCCTATTGTTCTGATTATTTTATTGTTTTTATGTTGTATGTGGCTCCACAACGCATTGTAAAAACTGTACATATTAGATTTCAATTATAAAAAGAATGCCTTCTCTTTCTGGTTGAAATCCATTGGCAGTTCCACCTCTCTTTCTTTCTTCTAATTTCATTAATCTCTTCATAAATGGGTATGGAAGCTACTGAGTGCATATTGATGAATTTGTTATAATTTGAGATTTAATTGATAATGGTGGTAATGGTTTAAATTAGCTGAAAAAAAATTAACTAAGAGAACAATATCCAATTTAATATATTAGGCATCATGTTTTGATTCTGGAAATTGCCATTATACATATATTTGATCAAATTTCCATACCCTTTTTGTAACACCCCCACCGTCGCCCCCGTTGGAAGGGCGCCGGTGGGCGCGCTACCTGACGCTCACTCACATACAAGCACGCATACACTAAGCGGAAGCATACATTCATACATAACATATATATGAAAATACAGCGGAAATTAAAACTTTAAAGAAACAAAAACTGAACATACATTAACTCACATACATACATATAATCACTCAGCAGAAGCATAAGGCGAAGGATAAAACTGAGGAATAACTGAAAGCTTAATTACAATGAGATCCTTACATAACCAAATACATAAGAAAAAGGCTACAAAATTACAGAATCTGAAATACAGAAGCTGAACAAAATAATAAAACACTTCTAACTCCTATGTGGCCGACCTTGCAGACGCTACTCGAACCGAACCGAACCAAACCTGCCACCTGCACGGGAAAAAAGCCCGTGCTAAGCGATAAACGCTTAGTGGGGAGAACACACAAGCAATATGGACGGCCATTCACAATGGTCGCCAAAGCAAGTCACATACACGAATGGCATATGCAAATAATCCCAACGGATGGATATACATACCGGTATGAGAGAGAGAGCCATGCATTCGAAAGTTCATAATCACATACAATCATCATACCCAAGTACTCATTAACTGGAAACCCATTCACATGCAATACAATTGTCATACAGTAACGCACCCAACTATCATGCCGAGAACACTAGTTATCCAAACATACTTTTATCATGCCACAAGATGCATACGCTAACTGGAACTCAGGGTATAACATCAAACCACCACACTTCCACTGCGTAACTCTGATACATAAAATATCAAGCCAGAAACCCTCCAATAGAAGAGACCGAGGACATAATCACATTCATAACATCACCATGCGGAAAGTACAGTTAAATCTTACATACTTACCGTCACAACTGATCCGATTCACATGCTTATATACAATAAAACCATGCTTGTATATACATAAAGCCATTCATCAGAAGATTCATATCAATAATCATATCCTCATAATAGATTATACTTCACCGTTGAAGCCATACAGATATAACATATGTTTTCTCATATCATAATTCATACAAAGCACTTTAAGCATTGAAACACCTGCTGACTCAAGGTAGTGGATAAGGAGCGAACAGAAAGAACTTTACGGGTACCAACCGATTACGAAAAGTACCTTACGGGTATAAATCGAAAACCATTTGAAAATTTCATTCACAAACATTTTTCGGAAGGACCTTAAACAAGATCCAAACACATTAAAGGGGTTCGCGAGGAACCAAACAGGGACTTGATCAGGGTCCAAACAGAACCAGAAGCTGCAGCAGAAAGACTCTATTAGGCATGCCTAACTATCTACTGAACTGACTCTAGCAGGTTATGCATAATCCATTCAATTCATTTCATATTATCTCAAAACACACACACATATATATATATATCATGTATATATACTTACGTATAAGCATATTCATATCATGGATTCACATACATATAATTCATAACATTGCCCATGCATAATACATCCACTTGTGTTAACATACTTCATAAAATAGTCCAAGCATAAACCTAAGAGTATCACAAGTTCGGAATTCACACATTGGCATCACAAAAGAAAACTCAATTTGGAAAAACAGGGAGTGTCATGATCGCGATGGATGTCGCGCTCGCGACAGAGGCTACTTGCCCATATCGCGATCACGGCAACCTTCGCGATCTCGCGAGGGGACTAGGGCATCTCGCTGTCGCGCTCGCGACATCCATCGCGCTTGCGACAGTGAACTGCCACACCAAACAAATCGGCAACCGATCTCTCTGTCGCGCTTGCGACATATGTCGCGCTCGCGATAGAGGCTATGCTGCACAGCTCGGCGGAGAACTCGAACGGGTGCGAGGGTTGCTTTCACCGGGCTCTGCTGCACAGCTCGGCGGAGAGCTCGGACGCGTGCGAGGGGTGCTTTCATCGGGCTCTGTCGTGACCTCGCGACGATGTCGCACTCGCGACAGAGTCGGGAATTCCAACCCTTACACAAGAAATCTACAGAAAATTCCCTCTTCACAACCCCCAAACTCAACCAACGTCGAAACATCAACTTACCTCATCTCCAGCAAGCCACACATCATTGACAACATAAACACAACATTCGTATCAAGAATTCCGATAAAACATGCCACTAACAATATCCGTTTACACAATCTATAATATCAACACTATTCGCCATTCATCACAAACGCACCCATGTTATGCATTCATATATACGGTACAACATGCCTAGGTTACTCATGAGATCGACACATATCCACACTCATCCATAAACCAACCTTCACGGAGTTATATCTATTATTCTTCACTTGTTAAAACACCAATTCTTAATCATACTTATAAGTTTTATCAAAGACAACTAGTTATATAGTCATTTAATTACCCTAAAGATGCATAATAAGCTGAGGGGAAGGTACGGGATTGATCGGGTCAACCCAGGGCTCAAAAATGAAGAAATAAAGGCTAATACAAGTTTTTCTGTCGCGAGGTCGCGACACTTGTCGCGCTCGCGACAGAGGCTCATCTCAGAACCCACAAAAGACTGCTTAACGCCCCAGATGTTCATTGCCTAAAACTACCTCTAAAACTCATTTTTAGCCAAAACGTCCTTCTTAGAAAATGTTCCCTAGGATGTTAAAGTTCAAATACAACAAATTTCAGATCAAAAAGACATCGAAAACTCCAGATATGATCTCCACAACCCATACTGTTAAAATAACCCGACCCAAATAGAAACATTACGATTTTGGTCAATTTTCTGGGTCTTAGAGCAAGAATTTGCCCAAGGCTATTTCTGAGACATTTAAAGGCATGGAAATCATGGTTCTAATGGCTTAAGAATCACATGATTGAGAGCTCTATAACTACAGATATGACAAAAACAATGTACGGAGGTCAAAAGAGAACTGAACATGATTATTAAAATCACCATAAAACATCAAAATCAAAGAAATCCCCAAACTCATGCATTTCAATGCCAACCCACATATACATTTATCTCAATCAAATACATGGATTACTAACACATTTACCCAAATTAGTTCATGCATAAACTCATATCAAACACTCAAATTTTCGGAAAGCAAACAACAATACAAACTCATGATCCAAGGAGAATAGGCAAACACAACTCAAAACTCAAATGTAAAATCAAAGCTCCCAAACCTCAAATTGCCGATGCAATCTTCAACCTTCAAGAGCCCACTTTCTCTTATCCTTTATTCTTACTCTTGATACTCAAAGCTTGCACAAAACCAAAACCCACAAATTACTTTTCCAAAAACCCCAACTTAAATAAACCAAAGAAGAAGAAAAAGAAGAAGAGGAAACAAAAATCCAAATACAAGAACCCTAACTTACCTCTTCAATTTGGCTCCAAACCCAACCAAAATCACCTTAAGCAAAGCACAATCCAAGCCAAAAGAGAAGAAGAGGAAATGAGAGAGGGAGGGCAATGGGAAATGTAAATTTCTGTGTTCTCTCTCTCTCTTTCCCTTCTTTTCCTACTTACTCATCAATGCCCACCAACCAATGCCACATGGCAAGCTCCTATTGGACCACAATTCCCACTTTTGACTTATTCCTCCTTGCACCATACACCATCCACACATTAACAATCTCTTACAATAATATCTCCAAGGTACCATACTCAACTCACACTATAACTTTTCTTAAAAATCCACTTACATCTTACTCCCATACATTACAAGCACACACTAAATTAATCCCAAATAACATACCCTACATCCATACACCACCTGCACACCTTAATATTTTTCCTCTTAACATACTTAATTAATTTCCTCGCACAAAATCCTTAATATCCAAATTTTCCTCTTACACAAATTACGGAAATACCCTTAATACCCCGACTTATCGCGCAAAATTCCGACTAGGCCCTTTTTGGGGTGTTACAAATCTCTCTCCCTTAAGAAATTTCGTCCTCGAAATTTCCCCGCTAATCACTTACATAGGCAATTACTTAACAAATCTTCAAATAGCTAACACTCATATCATACGATTCTCAAAACAAATACACTTCTTCCTAACATTAATCAATCAAAGTATATCCTGTCAGCTTTTCTCAATGAAACATATACAATGATGCTTTTCACAAACAGATGAGGGATGCGGATGAAATGGCTATGTAATGATTTATGTATGCAAGTTGATGTGAAGATGTAACGTGAGTTATAATAATGCACTTTTTCCCATCCCCATGCTTCACTATGCTTATGTTCACTTGATTCAAAGGGAATAGCTGACAGGTATACAAAGTCACACGTCAAACTCACCCTATTCACATAGTCTTATATCACTCACTACCACCGACATCTCACTAATCCTTCATCCAAACACTACACAAACATACACTACACAACTGCATCTGCAATAGGCCACAACACTAAACAGACTCGCATACAAAGACTCGACACTCAAACAATCACATTTACCAGAACCAACTAAATCGGTGCTCTGATACCACTAACTGTAACACCCCCACCGTCGCCCCTGTTGGAAGGGCGCCGGCGGGCGCTCTACCCGACGCTCACTCACATATAAGCACGCATACACTAAGCGGAAGCATACATTCATACATAACATACATATGAAAATACAGCGAAAATTAAAACTTTAAAGAAACAAAAGCTGAACATACATTAACTCACATACATACATATAATCACTCAGCAGAAGCATAAGGCGAAGGATAAAATTGAGGAATAACTGAAAGCTTAATTACAATGAGATCCTTACATAACCAAATACATAAGAAAAAGGCTACAAAATTACAGAATCTGAAATACAGAAGCTGAACAAAATAACAAAACACTTCTAACTCCTATGTGGCCGACCTTGCAGATGCGACTCGAACCGAACCGAACCAAACCTGCCACCTGCACGGGAAAAGAGCCCGTGCTAAGCGATAAACGCTTAGTGGGCAGAACACACAAGCAATATGGACGGCCATTCACAATGGTCGCCAAAGCAAGTCACATACACGAATGGCATATGCAAATAATCCCAACGGATGGATATACATACCGGTATGAGAGAGAGAGCCATGCATTCGAAAGTTCATAATCACATACAATCATCATACCCAAGTACTCATTAACTGGAAACCCATTCACATGCAATACAATTATCATACAGTAACGCACCTAACTATCATGCCGAGAACACTAGTTATCCAAACATACTTTTATCATGCCACAAGATGCATACGCTAACTGGAACTCAGGGTATAACATCAAACCACCACACTTCCACTGCGTAACTCTGATACATAAAATATCAAGCCAGAAACCCTCCAATAGAAGAGACCGAGGACATAATCACATTCATAACATCACCATGCAGAAAGTACAGTTAAATCTTACATACTTACCGTCACAACTGATCCGATTCACATGCTTATATACAATAAAACCATGCTTGTATATACATAAAGCCATTCATCAGAAGATTCATATCAATAATCATATCCTCATAATAGATTATACTTCACCGTTGAAGCCATACAGTTATAACATATGTTTTCTCATATCATAATTCATAAAAAGCACTTTAAGCATTGAAACACCTGCTGACTCAAGGTAGTGGATAATGAGTGAACAGAAAATACTTTACGGGTACCAACCGATTACGGAAAGTACCTTACGGGTACAAATCGAAAACCATTTTAAATTTTCATTCACAAACATTTTTCGGAAGGACCTTAAACAAGATCCAAACACATTAAAGGGGTTCGCGAGAAACCAAACGGGGACCTGATCGTGGTCCAAACAGAAACAGAAGCTGCAGCAGAAAGACTCTATTAGGCATGCCTAACTATCCACTGAACTAACTCTAGCAGGTTATGCATAGTCAATTCAATTCATTTCATATTATCTCAAAACACACACACACACACACACACACACACATATATATATATATATCATGTATATATACTTACGTATAAGCATGTTCATATCATGGATTCACATACATATAATTCATAACATTGCCCATGCATAATACATCCACTTGTGTTAACATACTTCATAAAATAGTCCAAGCATAAACCTAAGAGTATCACAAGTTCGGAATTCACACATTGGCATCACAAAAGAAAACTCAATTTGGAAAAATAGGGAGTGTCGCGATCGCAACAGATGTCGCGCTCGCGACAGAGGCTACTTGCCCATGTCGCGATCACGACAACCTTCGCGATCTCGCGAGGGGACTAGGGCATCTCGCTGTCGTGCTCGCGATAGTGAACTGCCACACCAAACAAATCGGCAATCGATCTCTTTGTCGCGCTCGCGACAGAGGCTCTGCTGCACAGCTCGGTGGAGAGCTCGGACGCGTGCGAGGGGTGCTTTCATCGGGCTCTGTCGTGACCTCGCGACAGAGTCGGGAATTCCAACCCTTACACAAGAAATCTACAGAAAATTCCCTCTTCACAACCCCCAAACTCAACCAACGTCGAAACATCAACTTACCTCATCTCCAGCAAGCCACACATCATTGACAACATAAACACAACATTCGTATCAAGAATTCCGATAAAACATGCCACTAACAATATCCGTTTACACAATCTATAATATCAACACTATTCGCCATTCATCACAAACGCACCCATGTTATGCATTCATATATACGGTACAACATGCCTAGGTTACTCATGAGATCGACACATATCCACACTCATCCATAAACCAACCTTCACGGAGTTATATCTATTATTATTCACTTGTTAAAACACCAATTCTTAATCATACTCATAAGTTTTATCAAAGACAACTAGTTATATAGTCATTTAATTACCCTAAAGATGCATAATAAGCTGAGGGGAAGGTACGGGATTGATCGGGTCAACCCAGGGCTCAAAAATGAAGAAATAAAGGCTAATATAAGTTTTTCTGTCGCGAGGTCGCGACACTTGTCGCGCTCGCGATAGAGGCTCATCTCAGAACCCACAAAAGACTGCTTAACGCCCCAGATGTTCATTGCCTAAAACTACCTCTAAAACTCATTTTTAGCCAAAACGTCCTTCTTAGAAAATGTTCCCTAGGATGTTAAAGTTCAAATACAACAAATTTCAGATCAAAAGGACATCGAGAACTCCAGATATGATCTCCACAACCCATACTGTTAAAATAACCCGACCCAAATAGAAACATTACGATTTTGGTCAATTTTCTGGGTCTTAGAGCAAGAATTTGCCCAAGGCTATTTCTGAGACATTTAAAGGCATGGAAATCATGGTTCTAATGGCTTAAGAATCACATGATTGAGAGCTCTATAACTACAGATATGACAAAAAAAATGTACGGAGGTCAAAAGAGAACTGAACATGATTATTAAAATCACCATAAAACATCAAAATCAAAGAAATCCCCAAACTCATGCATTTCAATGCCAACCCACATATACATTTATCTCAATCAAATACATGGATTACTAACACATTTACCCAAATTAGTTCATGCATAAACTCATATCAAACACTCAAATTTTCGGAAAGCAAACAACAATACAAACTCATGATCCAAGGAGAATAGGCAAACACAACTCAAAACTCAAATGTAAAATCAAAGCTCCCAAACCTCAAATTGCCGATGCAATCTTCAACCTTCAAGAGCCCACTTTCTCTTATCCTTTATTCTTACTCTTGATACTCAAAGCTTGCACAAAACCAAAACCCACAAATTATTTTTCCAAAAACCCCAACTTAAATAAACCAAAGAAGAAGAAAAAGAAGAAGAGGAAACAAAAATCCAAATACAAGAACCCTAACTTACCTCTTCAATTTGGCTCCAAACCCAACCAAAATCACCTTAAGCAAAGCACAATCCAAGCCAAAAGAGAAGAAGAGGAAATGAGAGAGGGAGGGCAACGGGAAATGTAAATTTCTGTGTTCTCTCTCTCTCTTTCCCTTCTTTTCCTACTTACTCATCAATGCCCACCAACCAATGCCACATGGCAAGCTCCTATTGGACCACAATTCCCACTTTTGACTTATTCCTCCTTGCACCATACACCATCCACACATTAACAATCTCTTACAATAATATCTCCAAGGTACCATACTCAACTCACACTATAACTTTTCTTAAAAATCCACTTACATCCTACTCCCATACATTACAAGCACACACTAGATTAATCCCAAATAACATACCCTACATCCACACACCACCTGCACACCTTAATATTTTTCCTCTTAACATACTTAATTAATTTTTTTGCACAAAATCCTTAATATCCAAATTTTTCTCTTACACAAATTATGGAAATACCCTTAATACCCCGACTTATCGCGCAAAATTCCGACTAAGCCCTTTTTAGGGTGTTACACTTTTCATTGGCTTTAGTTATTGTGTTTAGTTGCTGGCAAACGGAGGGAAAAGGAAGGAAATTGCTGGTTCAATCATTGCAAACTTTTTCTCTTTTTAATTGATTCAATTACCATATATTGGCTTATTAATTGGTTTGCTCAAGTAATGATAATTTTTGATATGTTCTAGAATATGCAAATTAGGACACAGACTCTTCAAATAATTATGGGCATGGTTACAACATTTCATAGTTATAAATAATTTATTTTCTAATTAGAAAAAAAAAAAGATCGAACCTATTGGCACTCAAATTCAACATCCATTTTGTTTTGCTTGTTTTCCTTTTTCACTTTTCTAATCAATTTGACATTATATACCTAAAATTCTGGGTGTAGTTCTATTTTACTTTTCAAATCAAAGTTTTTCTTTTTGACTCTCTCTCATTAACATTAGTTAGCTGTGAATTAAATTATGACTCATACGATGCAGAAAAATGAGTCAATCCTAATCAGCATCAAGTTCCAGTAGCAGTCCCACAGTAATTCTTGAAGACAAATGTGAGGAGAATCATGAGAATGATCCTTCACTTTCGAAGTATGTCAAGATTATTCAAAAGGCAGGAAAAGGAGGAGGTAACATAGCTTTTGAATGCAATTTTTGTAAGAAAAATTATAATGGATCTCATACTAGAGTCAAGTCTCACTTGCTGAAGATAGCAGGGCATGGAATTGCTCCTTGCAAAAAGATTCCTAATGATATATATGCAAAAGTAAAGAGGATTACAGCTGAATACGAGCACAAGCAGAAATTAAAATCTCAAAAGCAGTTTCTTGTGCCCAATGCTAGTTCTTTGCTTATGTCAATGGCTCATCGCTCTCGACCTCCAATGCCTTTTGAGAATAAGAAGAGAAAGGTTTCAGCTATTGAAAAATCTTTTATTAAGGATGCTAGAGATCAATGTGATGCTGAAGTTGCAAGAATTTTTGATACAGGTGGTTTGTGCTTCTATCTTTCAAGAAATCCACACTATAGAAATTCCTATGTTCTTGCTTCTACACTTCCGGGATATGTTCCACCGGCTATAATGCATTGAGAACTACTCTTTTACAATAAGAGAAGAGCCGTATTGAGCGTTCTTTGGAGCTAATCAAGAGTACATGGAAGAATAAAGGCGTGAGTATTTGTAGTGATGGGTGGACTGATACTCAAAGAAGACCATTGATCAATATTTTGGAAACCTATGAAAGTGGCCCTATGTTTTTTAAGGCAATTAATTGTGAAGGCGAGTACAAAGATAAACATTTCATTGCCAACATTCTTATGGAATCCATCAAGGAAATTGGTTATGAAAATGTTGTTCAAGTAATAACTGATAATGCACCTGTTTGTAGAGCTGCTGGTTTACTTATTGAGGCCAAATATTCCAACATCTTTTGGATGCCATTTGTGGTTCACACCCTTAATCTGGCTTTAAAGAGCATATGTTCACCAAAAACTACAGATGATTGGTATGAAGAGACTAAATGGATTCCACAAGTTGCTGAAGATGCATGGTTCATAAAATTTTTTATTATGAGCCATAGTATGAGGTTGGCCATGTACAATAAGCACTGTAAATTGAAGCTATATCCATTGCTAAAATAAGATTTGCTTCTACACTTATGATGCTTAAAAGATTTAAGGAAGTGAAGGAAGGTTTACAACAAATGGTGATTAGTCCAAATTGGTCTTTGTATAAGGAAGATGGTGTGGAAAAAGTAAGAACAGTGAAGCAAAAGCTATTGGATGAATTATTTTGGGATGAGATTGATTATGTACTTGATTTTACCAATCTTATATATGAAATGATTAAGATGGCTGACACTGATAAACCATGTCTTCACTTTGTTTATGAGTGGTGGGATACTATGATAGAGAAGGTGAAGATAGTTAACTATCTTTCGATATGATCGTAACGAAAGCCATGAACAAAGCGACTTTTTTGATGTGGTTTACAATATTTTATAGGAGTGATGGACCAAGAGTAGCACACCACTACACTGTTTGGCACATTCCTTAAATTCGAGGTAAGTATTTATGTATCTGTTGGGGTACAACCCAATCCCACATCGAAAAATTAAGGGAGGAGCACCTTGAATATAAAGAGTTCACCTAACTCAATTAGTATGAGGTCTTTTGGGAGGAGCCCAAAAATAAATCCGTACGGGCTTGGCCCAAAGCGGACAATATCATACTAATGCAGAGTTAAGGTGATGCTTGGCAGTCCTAATAATAGCCATGGAAAACCATCTCTTTGGTGTGCCAAAAATCTTCATTAATTTTGTTTAGTTTGAGAGAAATTCTCATTTGAGAATTAGTGAAAATTTGGGTGTAATTGGGTTATGGGATTTTGAGAGTTAGATTCTCCACACCTCTTTTGTACCACTTCAAGTTTATTAGTGGAATAATTTTCTGCTCTACTTCACCCGTGGAGTAGGCATTCTGCCGAACCACGTAAATTCTTGGTGTTCTCTATTTTATTATTTCATCTATTTTGTTGTTGCTTTATTTATCCAATCATAATTTTTGTTCTGTTGTGGATTTATTCCTTACAAACTGGTATCAGAGGCACCTCAAAAATTTTTGATTGTACGTTTTATGGCAACTACAAAATTTGATATCGAGAAATTTGATCGCACCGTTAGTTTTGCCTAATGGCAAATTAAGATGAAGGCGATTTTGACACAAAATGGATTGCACAAAGCAATCTTGGGCCAGGACCAATTACCTACCACGATGAAAGAGGAGCAGAAACAAGAGTTGGAAGAAAAAGCTCTAGCTGCCATCCAATTGTGCTTGTCCAATGAGGTTCTACGTGAAGTCATCCATGAGAAGACTACCAAAGATTTATGGGAGAAACTCGAGTCTCTCTACATGACGAAAAATCTCACTAGCAAGTTAGTTGTTAAGCATCGTTTGCATATGCTTCATATGGCAGAAGGCACTTCTCTCAAGTCACATCTTGATGAATTTAACTCTATTCTTCTAGATTTGGAAAATCTAGATATCAAATATGAAGAAGAAGATAAAGCCCTTATGTTGTTACGGTCTTTACCTCCGTCTTTTAAAAATTTCAGGGAGACTTTAATCTACAGTAGAAAAACCCTTACTGTAGAGGAGGTTAAAGAAAGTCTATTCTCCAAAGACCTTATTGATAAAGAGCTTTCAAGTGACAAAGGTGGTTATTCCGCAGAAGGTCTCGTTGTGAGAGCAAGATCTACAGTGAAAGATTCGAGCAGCAGTAACAATCAATCTAGATCTAAATCAAGATACAGGCGCAGTAATTTGACCTGTAATTACTGTAAGAAGAAAGGGCACATCAAAGCTGAATGTTTCAAGTTGCAGAATAAGAATAAAGAAAAGAGTAAAATGGAAGAGAACCTTGCCGAAGCCAGTATTGTAGAAGATGAGGTGGATTGCAAAGTCTATGCCGTTTCTGATGATGGTGCCAGATTTGGACAAGGGTGGATCCTAGATTCCGCTTGCTCATTCCATATATGTCTACATAGAGACTGGTTCTACTCTTATGAATCAGTAGATAAAGGAGTTATGTTGATGGGCAATGATCATCCTTGTAAAGTTATTGGTACTAGTACTGTTAAAATTAAGATGCATTATGGCGTGGTTAGAACATTAACCAACGTACGACATGTTCCAGCAATGAAGAAGAATCTCATCTCTCTGTCTGCCTTAGATGACAACGGTTGCAGATTCTCTGGTGGTGGTGGAGTCTTAAAAGTCCTAAGAGGTGCTCTTGTCATTATGAAGGCTAGAAAAGTTGGGAGGTTATACATCTTACAAGGATCCACAGTTACAGGCATTGCTGCAATTTCCTCTACTATGTCAGATTCAGATGCCACCAGATTATGGCATATGAGGTTGGGGCACATGAGTGAGAAAGGCCTCACGATGTTGAGTAAGACCGGTCTTCTTTCTGGTCAGAGTACATCTAAGTTAGAGTTCTGTGAGCATTGTCTTTTTGGCAAGCAAAAGAGAGTCAGTTTCAATTCAGGGGTTCATAGAACTAAAGGTACTCTAGACTACATTCATTCAGATCTTTGGGGACCTGCTCGTGTTCCTACAAAAGGCGGCGCTAGATATATGCTTACCTTCATTGATGACTACTCTAGGAAGGTTTGGGTTTATTTTCTAAAGGATAAGAATGATGTTTTTGCTACTTTCAAGCAATGGAAAGCCTTGGTTGAAAACCAGACAAACAAGAAGATTAAGCGCCTTCGTACTGATAACAGTTTGGAATTCTGTAATGATGAATTCAATAAATTTTGCAAAGATGAAGGAATCTCTAGACACCTCACAGTTCTAGGAACCCCGCAACAGAATGGTGTAGCTGAACGAATGAATAGAACTCTATTAGAGAAAGTTCGTTGCATGTTATCAAATTCTGGCTTACCACAAGACTTTTGGGCAGACGCAGCTTCTACGGCTTGCTATTTGGTGAATCGATCTCCGTCTGCTTCAATAGGTTGTAAAACTCCAGAAGAAGTCTGGTCTGGAAAGCCTGCTGATTATTCTGAATTGAGAATATTTGGATGCCCTGTTTATGTTCATGTCAATGATGGCAAATTGGAGCCTAGATCTAAAAAGGGCATATTTATCGGTTATCCTTCTGGTGTGAAAGGATTTAAAGTTTGGTATCTTGATCCTAGATCACCAAAGTCTATCATCAGCAGGAATGTTGTGTTCGATGAATCAGCTATGCTTTATCCAAAAAGGGAGTCTTCTGTCTCTTCTGACATAAATGTTCTTAATTCAAACAAGTAGGTGGAAGTTGAAATTGAGGTGGAGAATCCATCTTCTCCTTTGATGAATATTCAGGAGCTCACTTCGTCAGAAGTAGAAGAGTCAACATTTGAGGAAGAAGAGCATCCTATTGTAAGAGATAGACCAGAAAGGCAAAGAAGAAAGCCTGTAAGGCTATCAGATTATGTCACTTTTGCCTACGTTGCTGCACTAGAGACGGATGGAGTTGGTGATCCTTCCACATATTCAGAAGTCATTTCCCGTGATGATTCCACAAAATGGTTGATAGCTATGCAAGAAGAGATAGAATCTCTCCACAAAAATAGAACTTGGGAGTTGGTGAAGCCACCTAAAAATAAAAGGATTGTCGGTTGCAAATGGGTCTTCAAAAGGAAAGATGGCATCTTGGGAGGTGAAGATGCTAGATACAAAGCAAAACTGGTTACAAAGGGCTATAGTCAGGTACAGGGAGTTGATTTTAATGATGTTTTCTCTCCTGTTGTCAAACATAGGTCTATTCGAGTCTTGCTTGCATTAGTTGCTATGCATAACTTAGAGTTAGAGCAACTAGATGTAAAGACTGCATTCTTGCATGGTGACTTGGAGGAGACAATTTATATGCAGCAACCTAAAGGTTTTGAGATTGAAGGCAAAGAAGACCATGTTTGTTTGTTAAAGAAATCACTGCATGGTTTAAAACAGTCTCCTCAACAGTGGTATCAGAGCCGTGGTTTGGAGACGATCCGCAATAGTGCACTGTGTTGTGTGGGAGGCCCCCGGTATGACCTCGCGATTGGAGTTTCGTGTTTGGTGCCTTGTGTCAAAAGTCTTCCTAATATTGTGGTGGTCAGGTGGCGTGTCCCGTTGGTTGATAACGGCGGTACAAGATGATTTGACGAATCAAATGGATTATCGCTCGAGGGGAGGACATAAGTTGTGTGGTCCTTGGTTTGAGGGCAGGATTGTTGGGGTACAACCCAATCCCACATCGGAAAATTAAGGGAAGAGTACCTTGAATATAAAGAGTTCACCTAACTTAATTAGTATGAGGATTTTTGGGAGGAGCCCAAAAATAAATCCGTGCGGGCTTGGCCCAAAGCGGACAATATCATACTAATGCGGAGTTAAGGTGATGCTTGGCAGTCCTAACAGTATCATACTTATTAATTTAAAATTTACTTCTAGTTTTGTAATTATAAATTGTTATTTTCAATTTTTCAAAGGTATTATAGTCCAGAATGGCTTCAAGAGGATCCTACTCGTGTGGCTCCCCACGTAGATGTTGAACTTACAAGGGAGAGAAAAATATGTTTTGAGAAATACTTTTCGAATGAGTCTCTTAGAAGTAATATCAATGTGGAATATGCTAATTTTTCAATGTGCTTGGATGACTTTGGGGCTATTGATGCTATGAATGATAGATTTCACATGGAACCAGTGGTGTGGTGGATTGTCCATGGAGCTTGCATACCAACTCTCCAATCCATAGCTTTGAAGCTACTTGGACAACCTTGTTCATCATCTTGTTGTGAAAGAAATTGGAGTACATATAACTTTATTCACTCTCTAAGAAGGAATAAGATTACTCCACAAAGAGCTGAAGACTTGGTGTTTGTTCATAATAATCTTCGTCTTTTATCAAGGAAGAGCTCGGTTTATAATGAAGGTGTTACTAAAATGTGGGATGTTGGAGGAGATGGATTTGATAACTTGGGTGAAGTTAGTGTTGGGATACTTGAAATAGCAAATTTATCTCTTGATGACCCGTCATTGGAGGCTTCAATATTTACTACTGAAATGAAATAAATTATGATATCTAATGCTTAGTGTTTGACTACTTAAATGGAATTTTATTATGTTTGAATGAAAAAAATTATTAAAATTAGTAAAAAAAAAATATATTATTATAAATTTTTAATTATCGTATCTATGCCGTATCGTATCTTCATTTTTAGAATTTTGTCATATCCCCGTATCGTACCATATCGTATCCACGTACCGGTATCCGTATCCATGCAACATAGGTTATCATTTTAGATAGCTTTGTGAGGGACGATGCTGAATTTAGGACATCAAGTTAATTTGATCAGTATTCCAACTCAAATTGTTTTGGATTGAGACTCAAATTTTGAGAGCAATTGGTCCTCCTCCTCCTCCCCTTTTTTTCCTTTATAAAGAAAGTAGAGCTGCAAAAAGTTTCAGTACATAGTTTTTCTCTTCGAGTATGGTGGTTGTGGTGTTATTATAACTCGATCACTGAGCTAAATACATTAATTGAATTTAGTCTAAGAACTACTAGATTGAATATTTATTTCCATGGCTATATAGAACTACTGGCCTCTGTGGTCTGATTTGTTATCTGTGCAATTTTGTTTCTGCGTCTGTTTTTTTCATCTGTCGTCTGATACTCTACTCTCTGTTGGCTGGATATATTGTTATCCTAAAGGTGTTAATCGATTTATGTGGAGCACAGCTAGCTTTGTGAAAGAAAAATCTCTGAATTCGAAAATACAGTGTGATTTTCTTTACAATTGAATTAATTCCTTTTCCATTGTTTAAAGCTTTTATCTGTTTTAGTTAGCTAATTATATTTTTTTGTATCTTTTCTTTTTTGTCGATAAATTGGTCAGGGTGCGGGGTGCTGGTAAATCTGCTGTTTTAAACAGTTTAATTGGGCATCCCATTGTAGAAGCATCGAATTACAGAAGGATGGCTCTTTGAGCAGCAAATCTATTATTTTGCAAATTGACAAAATATCTCAGCAAGTTTCTGCAAGTGAGTAACTTTAGTGAATATATTTATATTATTCTCCCCGTGCTTTTTTACTGGATTTGTTAACTTGTGCAAGGATCAGCTTTTTTATTGTGTGAATTTTATTTATCTTGGCAGGGTGAGTTTTATTGCATGAATTTCTACAAGTGAGCAACTCTAGTGAATATATTTATATTATGTTCCATTCATTTTTGCCGTGTCTGTGTTCCCCTGCTTTTTTACTGGATTTGTTAACTTGTGCACGGATCAGTTTTCTTATTGTGTGAATTTTATTTATATTGTCCGGGTGAGTTTTATTGCCAGAATTTGTGTTAATTTTATTTATCTTGGCAGGGTGAGTATATGTTTCTCTATGTATTGGCATAATTTTTATCGAAACTTACGTGTATGGTAATAATATTGAACTCAATATATTTTACCCCTCGAGAATTTTGTTGAAATTGTTATGTTTTGTGCGAATCGATGAGAATTTATCGTGAAATGCTAACTCTTTTTATAAGTCAATTTAGCTCTTAAAGCCATGGTTTATAAGAGGTTGTCATTAGTTGAATTTTGAGATTTAGAAGGGAGCATGACGTATAATTGTGAACTATACTTCTGTTGTTGCTGTCATCTAAAATTTTGAGTTAGAATTGTTCTATAAAAGTATGGATTATTCTTCTATACTTTTGTAGATTTTATATAGCAAATTTAGATCATATCTATGTCAAGTTTTGTAATAGAGTTTCATTATCTTTTCGGTTGTTTTCAGTTTTTAATCATAATGTGGGTTTAATTATGTTAATTTTGGGGAGACAATTTTTTAATTAATATTTTTTAAAAAAAATTTTACAAAAGTGGGGTGTTTTGGAAAATATTACGAATTTAAGGTGAATCAGAAACTACAACAAAAAAATATTAAATTTAGGTGAGTAAAAAACCATAATAACATGTTGCGGTTTCAAAATGTGGGGTCGATAAATGTATTGAAATAGCAGATTTAATTGCATTTCACATTTTACCTTCTATATTAAACAATCCTATTTGTTTTTCAAAAGGATAATAAATATTATTCCTTACGCAATGAAATTCAAACCAATGTTTTTAAAATCAGATCGGACGTCGACTTGGCCTACTAATTGAGTCAGGAGTCAATTGATTGGATCGGATTGACTCGAAATTTTTATATTTTTTTAAAATATAATTATTAATAAAAAATTAAAAATATGGTATATAAAAAATATATTTAAACAACCTATTAATTATTAAATATCAATATATTAATCATTTTTATTTATTTTACTACTTTTTTTAGTAATAGTGATAAAAAATTAAATACTACAATTGGATTTTTTTTGTTAAATATTTGAATTTATAAGAAAAATGTAATTTTAAATTTATAAATTTTTTAATTTTAATTTCAATTGTTAAACTTATTTTTGTGACGCTAACTATTTTTATGGTTATCATTTTTATATCCATTTCTTTTTTAATGTTCTATTACATTTAAATTATTTAGCTATTAAATATCTAAAAAATATAAAATAAAAATACAGTAAAAACAATTTCATATAATTTTCAATTTTATCAAATTTAATATTAATATATATTAATTTTATCATCAAATATAAATTTTTTAATCAAACAATATTAAACAACTATTAATCTGAATTATAAAAATATATTTTCTGAAAATATAATTTTGAATATCTTTTATTTTTCTCGGTCCAATCAAAAATTTTCGGTTCAATCTGATTTTTTCTGTTCAACCCGGTTTTTTCCTTTACAATCCAGTTTTATACTTGTCCTTTTTTTATATTAAATCGAACCAATATGCTATTTGGTTCATGGTTGAACCGGTTCAATCGACCTGTCCGATTTTCAAAACAATGGTTCAAACTATAAAAATAACGGAACAGATTAACTTTTCTCTTTCCATAAAGGATAAAATCTTATGTTCGCTTTTTTGTAAAATTACTGAAATAGCATTCTCTTTTTTCTCCATTATCGTCAGAGAGCGCGTTTACTTACAGAAAATAGTTTTCTGTTTTCTGTATTCTATTTTCTTAAAAAATTGGAGTATTTATTTTCTGTATAAAATTTAGAAAACGCGTTTATTTATCAAGAAATGAAAAATTAGAGTATTTATTTTCTATATATATGTGTATGTATGTATATATACATATACATATGTATATGCGTATGCATATCAATAAATGAAAAATTAGAGTAATTATTTTCTATATATATGTGTATGTATGTACATACATACACACACTACAAAAAAAATGCGAATTAGCGACTAAAATTAGCGACGAAATATTTTCCGTCGCTAATTAGCGACGGATTAGCGACCATTCCTTGAATTCGTCGTGAAAATGCATATTTTCAATTTGGTATTGAGTTTAGCGACTAAATAGCGACGGAAAAATAAACCGTCGCTAAATTTTGGCGGTAATTGATAGCGCCATTTTTTTGCGACTGAATTAGCGACTATTTTTTTAGTCGCTAAAAATTATTCAATTTATCAATAATTTTGCGACTGTATTGTAGTCGCTAAAAATTTAGCGACTAAATAGCGACGGAAATTTAGTCGCTAAAAATTTAATAGCTAAATTTGAAACAACTGGTTTGCGACGGTTTAGCGACTAAATTTATCG
This sequence comes from Excoecaria cochinchinensis, assembly GCA_947683425.1. NCBI lineage: Eukaryota > Viridiplantae > Streptophyta > Magnoliopsida > Malpighiales > Euphorbiaceae > Excoecaria > Excoecaria cochinchinensis. Next base: position 36,313,007 of record CANTUQ010000092.1, read on the forward strand.
TCGCTAATTTAGTCGCTAAATAATAAAAAATCTGACCTGACCTAACCAAGACTACGTCGTTTTGGCCTATATATTTTCCTTTTTCTCTTCCTTTTCTTCCCTTTCGTGGTCTCTGCCCCGATCTCGCCCTTTTTTTCCAGCCGCCCCATCTTCTTCTTTCCTTCCCTCACCGTCGTTCCAGCCATCTTCCCTCGCCGTCTCCACCATCTTCGTCCTCCCCTCTGTTCACTGCAGCTATCGCCGGAATTCCTCTCATTCTCTTCCTCTTTGCACTAGACGGCAGCCCCATTTCTTACCTCTATTTACTGCATTTTGCTCTAGGTTTGTAGCTCCATTCTGACATTTTCTTGCCCGCCGCCGACCACCAGTCACGCCAACCAAGTAAGTGACCAAAATACCGAATCCTTGTAACTGATAATAACAATCAATCCATTGATCTCTCTCTCTCTCAAACCCTAACTCAGCTCCACTAAACTCGTGGCGTATGCTCTGTGTGGAATCTCAATCGGGTAAGTTAATGGCCATAGATCTCAAATGCCGTTATTGTCTGTTTTCCTTTCTCTTTTATTAAATTTGAATCTTAGATTTGTGATTAATGATTTCTTGTCAAATTGAGGTATTTTTCGATGGCTAATGTGTTTTCTGCAATTGATTTTTAATTTATTGAGTATATAAAGTTTCCTGAAGATATAATATGATTCAGTGACAAAAAAGTGAATATTATGATGAATGATTTGATTTGCTTGGTCTCTAAAGCAGTGGAAGCAGCTAAAATCTATTGGGTGGTTTTTGTTCTACAGGTAATAAAATACAGGAAAAAGAAGTAAAATTTTTGGACTTTGTTGTTATTTGTTTTCTGGGTTTGACACTTTTTGTTGGTACCCACGTGATTTTTCTTTGTTTTTGACAATGGGTATATATGTGATGTGGGGCTTATAGTTTTGATATTCTAAAATGCAGTTAGCTATAGCACTTGTGGTATTTTTTTATGAATCGGTAAAACTATACAAAGAACAAAAGAAGAGGATTAGCACAGGGAACACAGATACAATTTGTGAGACTCCTATTGAATGGACTGGAATCCATATTGCTTTCAGTTCGGTTTTCATAGTTGAATCTAATCTATTCAGTTTGCTTTTTATTGAACAATATATATATATATATATATATATATATATATATATATATAAAAGAGTCCAAATACTTGGTATTGAGTGCTGATTAACGAATACGAAGCTTTGAGTAACGAATTCACTTCACTCAGCTAATTGAATTTGATGAATTAAGTTGGTTTCTTATCTTAAAATTCATTAAAGCTTCGTATTTTTTATGATATGCAGCTGCCTAACAAAGTTATTTTGTATAGATTCGAGGTTGGAAGGAATGGGAGCTGGAGACTCTTTCCCATGATTATGAGTTTTCAAATGGTATATACCAAACTCTCTGTGTTACAGCCTGAATATTTTAGCCTTTTTCTCTCAAACATGATTGTCCTCTTTTTTAATAACTGAGTCTATAAGTCATCTCATTTTCTTAATTGGACATTGATTTTATTTGCAGATCCTTCAAGATTCAGGCTTACTCACGTGACATCTTTTGTGAGATCACATACCAGTTTCTGGACTAGGATTCCATTCTTTTTTTACATTGTAAGATATATTTTACTTAAGAATTCATTCTTATTTTCATTTTTCAGTTTCAGAAAAAATAATATGGAACATAATGTAGAGTTACAAGTGACATAAATAATTATTTGTAATTTTCAGCTCTTTTGTCATAATTTATATGGCAATGTAAGACGAAAATATGATACAAGAAAGGGAGCATAGAAAAATACTCTATTAGTTCGATTAGCTGTTCATTAGGATTTAGAATATAAACATACTTTATGCTTTTAGTTTTAAATTACATTTGTTCTATATGTTTTCATATCAATCTATTGCAGGAATGCTTCTTCCGACAATTTTTTAGGTCTGTTAGCAAGGCTGATTACTTGACACTGCGCAATGGATTTATCACAGTAAGTTATAATTGACAGTTTGCATTTTCTGGTATTTAATAGACTGCTCTCATTTTGATAAAGCTATGTACTATATATATATATATATATATATATATATAAAAGAGTCCATGAAATGTACTTGCAGAGGGGGCCAGGGCTGCTTTAAATCTGTCTGGGACAGTTCTTGGAAATTATCCACTAAGAGTGCTGCCTTCCAAAACTGCAATTGCACCTGTTAACCCCACATTTTTGCCAAGGGTGAGAATTGTTTGTAATTAACAAGTTGATATCTTGTCTATTATGGCAAGTGAATCAGTGGTATATTTATATTTATATTTATTCTTTCATCCAGTATTGATTTATTTTGTTATTTGGTTGTGCATTGGCAGTCCGAAGATGAACGTGATGAGATGTGTGCGGGAACTGTTTACTGTACTTGTACTTTTAATTTAAGTATTGTATAATTTAATATATTTTTATTATATTTGAATTATTGTGAATTTATTGTACAAAGTTATTGTAAATTTCTATATATTGCTAAATAGCACCATTTAGTTTGAATTAGTATTTTTTATAGTATTTTTTAAGTATTATATAGTTTAATTTACTTTTTTGATATTATATTTTTTAAATTAATAGTAATATTGAAAATATTGTATAATTATTATTTAAATAAATTAAATTTTGGATGTAATAATAATAATAATAATAAATTAAATCAAAAATTGTAATAAAAAATTAAATTAAAAATAATATTAAAAAATATAATATTTTTAGCGACGAATTTTCCGTCGCTAATAAATATTTATGCGACTAATTTTAGAGTTATTTAGCGACTGATATTTTTTTTTAGCGACGGAATTTTTCGTCGCTATTTTTAGCGACTGATTTATGGGTTAGTCGCAAAATTTTTGCGACGGAGCAAATAGCGACCGTTAGTCGCCGCGTCGCTAAAAGTCATTAGCGACGGAAAAAGCTCAATTAGCGACGGAAATTTCCGTCGCTAATTGACTGTTTTTTTGTAGTGACATAAATGCATATATATATGCACATACATATCAATAAATGGTAAATTAGAGTATTTATATTCTATATATATGTGTATGTGTGTGTATATATATATATATATAGCATGCACATGCATATATATATATATATATATATATATATATATATATATATATATATATATGCATAAGCATGTGCATGTGCATGTGCATATGTATATATATATGCATGTGCATGCATATATATATATATATATACACACACACATGTGTGTGTGTATGTATACGCATACACACACAAACATACATACATATGTATATACACACGCACACATATATATATGTATATGTATGTATAAGTATGTATATGTGCATATATATGTATGTACATACGTATGTGTATATGTGTGTGTGTGTGTGTGAGAGAGAGAGAGAGAGAGAGAGAGTGTGTGTCTACGTACACACACACACACATATATATATATATGTATACATATGTATATAAGTACATACATACATATATGTATATGTATGTATGTATGTATATAAGTACATGCATATATGTATATGTACATACATATATACATACATGTCTATGCATACATATACATACACATATATATTTATGCACATATATATATATATATATGTGTGTGTGAATATATACACACACATGTATATATGTATTAAAATGATTTAGAAAATTTAGAAAACATCTTTTATTAGTTTTCCAATTTCTTTTTTATTTTAGAAAACTGGAAAATCTATTTTCTATTTTCTATTTTAGAAAATTGAATAAAATAAATATGATTTCTGTTTTCTATTTTCTTTGGAAAATTTTTCTGGAAAACTGGATCAGTTTTCTGTAAGTGAACAGGCCTATTTCCTTAGAAATTCTTTATCAATTTGAAATTCCATGTTAATATTCTTTTACTTATTATCTATAGACATACCTAAAAGGAAAAAATATAAATAAATATAAATATAAATATATAAAAAATATAAATATTTAGTGATTTTTTAATATTTTTTTATCAACATTAGGCGCATTTTAATATCATGAAAATAATTTTAAAAGCATTTTAATATTTTGTTTCCATTTTAGATTTGATAGGGGTATTTTAGTACCTCAGAGGGTCATTTTAGAAGCATTTTACCTTTTCCTATCAATAATAGTATTCTCAAAATAACATATATATATCTTTTTATTTGACATATACATGCACACACATATATGCTATCTGCTTTTGCTCATCACTAATTATTACTTTTATTGTCATAGTTCTTTATTTTGAGCCATAATTTATTTCTTTCATTAAATAATTACAATTTTTACTTCATGAATTACAAATTTATCCTTATTGTTATTGTTTTCTTGTTCTCTTACATAATTATGGATATATCCCTAATTTTGCAATCTTATTATCTAATTTCCATTATATATATATATATATATATATATATAATTTACTTGCCATTCTTTTTCTTGTATGCTAAAATTTTTTTTTTTTTATTTCATTTATACTATTTATTATTTATTTTATACCTTAATTTATCTTTCATTAATTAGTTACGATTTTATTGGCTTACAAATGCAAGTCATTGTGACTCGCTACTACAACATGTCACTATAGCTAGCCAATTATATCTCCTGCTCCTGATTTAACTAACGCTATTTTAAGGGCAAAATAAAACATCATTTCAATTTTTTAAATTAAAACTCATATATTTATACTTGTCTTTTAAACACATGTTTCTTTCTGATCTTTTCTTTAATTTTATTCTCATTCATTACTAAAATTTATTCAATATCTGAATATAAATCATGATCTCATATTACCATACATTCGATCCTAGCATGTCTTGGCATATTATATTATTTTTCTTATATCTAAACGTATATTCTCTACATTGCATTAATTTATCTTTAATTCACTAAATTCACATATAACTTAATTCTTTTAATTACATAATGTGTGCTTCAAGCTAGTTTAGCTATCTATTCTTTATTTTATCAAACTTAACCTGACATTAAACGTTATTTTAACTTTTATTATGCCCATAAATTTAAATTTCACTTACCCCCAAAATTTAACACACGCACCTATACACAATATTAGTCTCATAATTCAAATTATAATACTTGTGTTCACATACTTGTTCTTACATCGTGATTATTTAGCATCATTCACATCATATTCTTATTTTTCATGCATTTACATTACTTTGTTAATGTTACAAATATCACCATTAAGGTCCATTTCACATCTTACTAAATACTTCATATTTGTGACCACATTAAGCAAACTCCAATATTAATTATTTGAATTCTTACATTATATCTTATTCGGGAGTCAATTTCACTCACGGTCACTCAACTTATCACTTATCGTAGGGTTAATTACATCTATGATCATCGAATTTTGGTGCTTATAATCAAATGGTCATAATAAAATAATTTGTAACACAAAAATCATCAAACTTTTATTTTTTTTCAATTAAGGTAAAAATGACAGAAAAATTAATTTTTCGTCACCGAGAGGCCACGCAAATATGCCACGTCATCAGTAATCTTCTAAAATGCATTCAGTCAGCATGCGATATGGCCCGTTTGCATGGAAGAATTGACACGTCAGCAAGTACACGTGTTATGTCAACCTGTACAAAAAGACAAAAAAAAAATTTTATTGACGTGTACTTACTAACGTGTGAAATCTTCCATGTAGATGGGTCATATAGGCATATTTGTGTAACTTTTCGGTGACGAAAAATTAATTTTTCGACCATTTTTACCTTAATTGAAAAAAATAAAAGTTTGATGATTTTTGTGTTACAAATTATTTTATTATGACCTGATATCCGAGCTCTCCACTTGGAGATCGGCGCGGTCGCTTCGGGCACATGCTTCAAGCCAAACTATCAGTTTATTGGGTCTTGTATCAGGACTCGTCTGGGCGTATGGCATGCCAACAGTCCGGTCTTTAAGGACAACTCGGTAATACATTATGGTAAGCACTCATTAACGAATATTTACCGAATATAGCGCAGATCCTAATCTCACAGTGATGGAAAGTACCAAGAATCACTCAACAAATCTTCATAAATTGGGAATCAAGCATCAATCAAGGGATTAAGGTGATTTTCTCCTAAACAAGATCTTATTTTCTATTTGGCATAGCTCTATATAAAGGGAACCATCAAGTACATTGAGCTCTCTGAATTCATATACAAGAAAACCTTTACTTTGTCAATTAACTGACTTGATCGTCGGAGTCTTCCCTGTTGGAACACCCGACAGTTTTGGTTCTTTTCAGGTGACTCAAGCAAATGACAACAGGAAGATTTCACTTTGTTATCATTTGGTGCGGTGAGCGTGGAACACTCCACAGATTTCAATCGGTAATGGACCTCTTTCCCGATTTATCTGTTTCTGCTGCCCCAGCCTCTAGCCATCCCAGCAATGCAACCCAACCCTCAGCCAACTTTCTTGGCCAACTCATCCAAAGCCTCCAATCGGCTCAGCCAGAGCAAATCTCCCCACTCCCAGCCCGACAATTATTTCCCCCTATACAGATCCAAACACCAACAACACCGCAAGCACCTATAGCTATCCCAGCGATTCCGAGTTTGAACCCCCAAACTACCCAAACCTTGCTAACCGCCCTATCAGCTATGGCGGCCCAGGCACCACCCGCGGTCCCAATGGTAACACCCCCTACTTTAACACATATACAGCCTCCTGCCCAAACACCACCTCCACTACTCCCGAGCACATTGGCCCCTGGCACCACCGTCACCATGACAGCCGAGCAGTTTGAGAGATTATTTGAAGAGAGAATGCAAAAATATCAGAATCGAAGTACTTTGCAGTACCAGGGTAGTTCTATCTTGAGACATCTTGGCTACCCCGTTTCCCCAAATACGCTTGTCGAATCTGTCGAAGTATAGCGGTAGCATAGACCCCCGAGCTCATTTAGACGAGTTCCACCACACTATGTTGGTCCACTCAACGAAAGATGCAGCTTTGTGCAAAATCTTCCCCCAAACACTCACTGACTCGGCTCAGATATGGTTTCGTATCCTCCCAAAAAATTCGATTTACAGCTTTGAGCAGTTCAGTGACATGTTCATTGCTAAATTTGTAGCAGCCATCCGACCAGCTAAGGTGTCTGCCGACCTTACCATGGTATATCAAGAGAAAGGGGAAACACTCTGAGCTTACGTGGAGAAATTTAATGCTGTGGCCATGGACATTCAAAAACTAAATTTGGAGGTGGCTATTAATGCTCTTATCCGAAATACAAGGTGTCAAGACTTCAGCGATTCCCTCAGCAAGAAACCCCCGGGTGACTTTACCGAGCTCATGTCTCGGGCACACAAGTACATACGCATGGATGAAGCTCACAGGCTTAGATATAGCTCATAGAATAGAGATTCGGATAGAGGGTTTCGCACAGGGCGAGATAGAAGCAATAATGGTAGAGATGAGGTTAGAGGAAGGGGGGCTGGCCATTCCAATCAAGCTTATCTGGTCTCAAAGCCGAACACAAGAAATAAACAAGAAGAGCGATTCACACCGTTAACAGCTCCGAGGTCCCAAATCTTGGCCTGGATGAAGGAAAATGAACGGGTTAATTGGCCCCGCCCGATGATAGATGACCCAAGCAGAGACCAGAGCCTGTACTGCTCCTTTCACAGGGATAAAGGCCATCAGACAAATGATTGTCGACAGTTGAAGCGTGAAATCGAGTATATGATCCGGCAGGGAAAGCTCGGGCAGTTTGTGAAGGGTACCGACAGAAGAGAGCGAGATAGATCTCCTTCACCGAGGAGGCCGGATAACAGAGCTAGTTCAAGTAAAAAAGCTCCAGCCAGGGTGATCCAAGTAATTGCTGGAGGCCTGCATTATGATGTCTTTGAGGAGTCCAGAAAACGGAAGGCTAAGGAGGTATTTTCTGTGGGGGCAGGCCGAAGGACGGGAGGATACGAGGTGACATTTTCTGAAGTAGATGAATCTCATGTCCGGACTCCCCACACTGACTCGCTGGTTGTGGAAGCAATGATACAAGACTACCTGGTTCAGAGGATCTTGGTGGACACGGGAAGTGCGGTAAACCTCATCACACTGCAAGCCTATAAAACCTTGGGGTTGTCAATCAACCTGTTAAGAGCCGTTTCGGCGCCACTCATCGGTATATCTGGGCAACCAGTCAAAGTAGAAGGCTCGGCTGTGTTAGACCTCCAGCTCGAAGACGAGGATAGGGTGTGCAGTTGTAAGAGCTGTTTTATGGTGGTTGACATTCCACTTGCCTACAACGTGATCATCGGGCGGCCTCTTTTAGTTGGGGTGGACGCTTACATCTCGATGCGTAAGCTACTTGTAAAGATACCTATTGAAGGTGGTGTGGCCGTGCTGAGGGGCAGTCAGAAAGCGGCTCGAGAAACTTATGTTAGCATGTTAAAGGAAGCAGATCAGGCATTACCCTTAGACGCACTGGATATCCCAACGGCTAGGAATACGGAGCCCATGGATTCACTCCGGGAACTCGAGCTTTCACCAGGAAAGATGGTCAAGATTGCTGCTAGTAAAGAGGGGAAAGAGAAAGAGGCATTGGTAGCGGTACTGTTAGAATTTAGTGATGTATTTGCCTGGCAACCCTCAGACATCAAGGGAATCTCTTCCGAGGTAATGTGTCATGCTCTCAATGTGCAACCGAGTTGCAAGCCTGTTAAGCAGAAGAAGAGGAACCATGCTCTCGAGCGACAGCTAGCAATGTCGGAGGAAGTCGATACACTGCTGCAAAATGGGTTCATTAGAGAAGTGTTATACCCGGACTGGCTGTCAAATGTGGTTCTGGTAAAGAAGGCCAATGGAAAGTGGCGAATGTGTGTTGATTTCACTGATTTAAACAAGGCCTGCCCGAAAGATTGTTACCCACTGCCAAATATTGACCTCCTGGTTGACTCAACTTCGGGGTTCGAGGAATATGCTTTCCTAGACGCCTCAGCCGGGTATCACCAAATCCCTATGAAGAAGAGCGATGTGGAGAAAACTGCTTTTGTCACACATCGGGCTACCTACTGTTACCGAGTCATGCCATTCGGGTTGAAAAATACCGGGGCCACTTACCAGAGGTTAATGAATAAGATGTTTGCGGGGCAATTGGGAAGGAATGTAGAGGTGTATGTTGATGACATGATCGTCAAAGGCAAGACTGCTGCGGACTTACCTCGGGAACTAGCGAAAACGTTCGGGGTGCTGAGGGAGTTCAGTTTGAAGTTAAACCTAGAGAAGTGTGCCTTCGGAGTTCAGTCTGGAAAATTCTTGGGGTACATGATTTCAAAGAAGAGAATAGAGGCTAACCCAGAAAAGATTCGAGCCATTCTGGAGATGGAGCCACCAAGATCGGTAAGGGATGTTCAGAAACTCAATGGAAGGGTGACGGCTTTAGGCAGATTCATTTCTTGTTCGGCTAAGAGATGCCTTCCTTTTTACAACACCCTTAAGAAAGTGAAGGGTTTTGAATGGACACCAGAGTGTCAGAAAGCATTTGACGAATTGAAAAACTTTCTTAGTACCCCACCTCTTCTAAGTCGGCCATCACCGGGGGAAGTGCTGTATATGTACCTGGCGGTCTCATCGGGAGCTTTGGGGTCAGTCTTGATGAGGGAAGAGGGTAGTCAACAGTTTTCGATCTATTACACAAGCAAGGTTCTGAGAGGTGCCGAGCTGCGGTATCCTATACTCGAGCAGCTTGCTTTCGTATTGGTGATTTCTGCTGTCAAGTTACGCCCCTACTTCCAGGTCCATACGGTGACAGTAAGGACGAACTCAAACCTCAAAAAGGTTTTGCAGAAACCCGAGGCATCTGGGAGAATAACGGAAAGGGCAGCTCGGTTGGGAGAGTTTGATGTCCAATATGAAGCTCGGCCATCTATGAAGGGTCAAATTTTGGCAGATTTTGTGGCAGAATTGCATGCACCCCCACAGGAGCCTAGTCCTTGCTCATGGAAATTGTGCATAGATGGTGCATCCTCGTCTGTGGGTGCTGGAGCCGGGGTGATTTTGATTGGACCAGGGAAGATTGTGATCAGGGCGATGGCTCACATAGCATTCCATGCAACCAACAATGTAGCTGAATATGAAGCTCTCAGTTTTGGCTTACAGCTAGCTTTAGAGGTAAGACTGGATTCCTTGAATATCTTCTCTGACTCACAGCTTGTCGTTAGCCAGGTACTTGGCAAATTTGAAGCCAAAGACAACGCGATGATCAGATACAAAGAATTAGCTGTTGCACTCTTCGCCCAACTTGAGAACCGGGGTTGTGCATGGTCCATTAATCAGGTGCCGAGGGAGGAGAATGTCGAGGCCGATGTGTTGGCCAAACAGGTTTGCCTTCAAGATCAACCAGCCGTATCAAACATCATTTGGTCTATCATATCTGCCCCTACACAGGAGACGTACAAGGTACACTTGCATGAGCCGATGGATGGGTGGAGGCTTCCCATCTACACATATCTGAGTAGCAGAGCTCTACCCGAAGATCAAGTACAAGCTCGTAAGATAGTTCGGCGATCCAGTCGATATGCGATCCTGGATGATCAGTTATACAAGAGATCGTTTTCGGCTCCCTAGGCAAAGTGTTTGAGTACTGAGGAAGGGGAATATGTGTTAAGAGAAATTCATGAAGGTATTTGTGGGGCCCATGAAGGAGCACAGGCAATAGCTCGGAAGGCGTTATTGCAAGGATACTATTGGCCTAGTATGGAGGGCAATGCGAAAGAGCTGATTAAGAAGTGCGATAAGTGCCAGCGGTTCGGCAATCTGAGCCATCAAAAAGCTTCTCCCCAAATTTCAATACATAGTCCCTGGCCATTTGCCCAGTGGGGGATTGATATAGTGGGGTCATTCCCCTTAGCAACCGGACAACGGAAGTTCTTAGTGGTAGCAGTGGATCATTTCACAAAGTGGGTAGAGGCGGAGCCTTTGGCAACCATAACTCCGGCAAATATCATCAAGTTCATTCAGAAGTCCATCATCACGAGGTTTGGTATCCCACATTCCATTGTTATAGACAACGGCAAACAGTTTGATTGTGCTGCTTTCAAGGGATACTGCTCGGAATTGAAGATCCAGCTTTGCTTCACCTCGGTATACCATCCGCAGGCAAACGACATGACCGAGGTAACTAACCGAACTATTCTTGCAGGACTGAAGAAACGACTCGACTCAGCAAAGGGTCTTTGGGTGGATGAACTATACAACGTCCTCTGGGCTTACCGAACATCGCCAAGATCAGCAACGGGAGAGACCCCCTTCTTACTCACATATGGGACAGAGGCGGTTATCCCTTGTGAGATCGGTATGCCAAATGTCCGGACTTCTAGTTTTGATGCAGCAGCCAATGACGCGCACCTGTTGTGTCAGCTGGATAGGTTGGAAGAGCAAAGAGAACATTCTCAGCTGCGATCTGCTGCTTACAAGCAAAGGATGTCATCTTACCATGATCGGAATATAAAGCCGAGGACATTCAGGATCGAGCAGCTAGTCCTTAAAAAGGTAGTCGCTTCACAAACATCGGCTGGAGTGGGCAAGCTGAATCCCAACTGGGAAGGCCTTACATAGTTCATGATGTTAAGGGGGGAGCATATAGGTTGAAAGATTCCTCCGGGAAAATACTTCCCCATTCATGGAACATTTCGAATCTGAAGGTCTATTATTAATAGCTCGGCTCTGTATTCTTATGGCTCTCTCGGCTAGTAAGTCATCGGTCAATTTTTCGATACTCTGTACTTTACTCAGTTCGGTTTTTTGCCATATATCAATTGTACTTGATAAAACTTCAATAAACGAGGTATATTCATAAAAACACAATGTCTCCTATTATGATTATCTGTACTAGAATCGCTATGACTCGATTCAATACAACCACCGACAGGGCGTCCATCCAATATTACCGCCGACAGGGCGTATATTCGAAACCACCGCCGACATGGCGTACACTCTCATATTCAACAACGAAATGCACCCTAAGCGTTCACCCGGCGCTCACTCGGCTATTATACCATCGAGCATTTTATGACCTAAGTGTCGAAATACATTTAGCTCTATTAAAACTACTGAGAATCTTTTATGACACTGCTCATTGAAGAACTCGTTTAGCCGAACTATCATAAGAACATTGGTTCATTCATTAAATAGCTTATCATGCTTTATCGATCAAATTGTGCATATGGAAAATACAAAGGGTTCAGCACATACAAACAAAAATAAATTCTTCATTTCATTAATGTTCAAAGAGTACATAGTTTATTCATCCGGATACACTTCGTCCAACCAGGACCAATCCATATCCAGATGACGCTGTTTGACAGCATCTGACAATTTTTTGCTAAAGGCAAGGCATTTGTCGACCGCCAACTCCAGTGATTGGTATTCAAGGTCTGCATATTTTTCCTCTATGGCAGCTCTGCTTTTCTTGGACTCTTTCAGTTCAGCTCGGAGACTGGTCAGCTCGGCATCTCTTTCAGCATCTCTCTCTTCAACTTCGGCCATTTTCTTCCGTATTTCGGAAACCTCGTTCAAGGCTTCGGTAACCTTGACCTCAGCCTCCAGGATCCTCTTTTCAGCATCCTTCAGCTTATCTTCGGCAACATTAGCCCTGAGACGTTGCCCAGCAACCGACCGTGCCTCTCTGTTGCACATCATGATCAAGTTGTTCATCTTCGCGATCACTGCGCCGCTCAGTATTGAAGCCTGTGTGCGAAACAAAGACAAGTTAGGGTTTATGGCACTCTCCGCACAATAAGCAAGGCATAATGCACAAAAACTTACTTGTACTTTGTGCCTCTTAAGGGCTACGCTCAGATCATCGGCCTTCCAGCGAAATAATGGGTTGATACTTTTTGGAATGTAGGAAAGATGGTGTATGAAGTCGCAGAAGACGGGGTTGTCCTCAGAATAGTTTTTCCCCTCCTCCTTCCAGATCTGACATATCTCCTCGGTGAAGGCCTTCATGTCCCTCTTCATTGAACGGGGATTCGATGGCCCAGCCGCATCACCGGACTCTGGAGATTGTGGTCCTGGAGGGGTCAGAAGATCAGCTGTGGGAATTGCAGTTGTAGGAGTTCGAGGCAAGAGGTCTTCTTGACCGGCAGCAGGATCTGGGTTGTCGTGTTGGCCGCGCTCGGTCGGGGGCCTCGACGTGAACCTCCGCAGCAGGCTCGGCATCTGTGGACCCTACTGGTCTTTTCTGCCTCTTGGCCCTCATCATCTCGACCATGCTCGGTCTCTCGGTACGCTTCATTGCTGCAAAAAACCGAACAATGAGAAAGTATTAGAACAAGGGAACTGATATCAGAATATACCTCTTCGTCGAAGGCGAGGGGGCATAGTCCGGTCCTGGCCGAACATAAGCTGATATTTAATGTCAAGTTTATCTTGCGCTAGCGCTTTCCATTGGATCAACGTCTGTTCCTCCTCATCGGTAAGCATTATTGGATCGTCGTTCTTATTGACGTACCGACCCCAGGTGGTTAGGAACTTGAATTTCTTGTTGCTCTTCACGATGAAAAAACGGTTTTTCCAGTTCTTTAGGGAGTCCGGGTTGCCTTTGAAAATCCCATAACCAGCTCGGGCCTGCACATAATTATGATCCTCAGTCGATACGCGAAGTCCGATCACATGTGTAACCCGAAAGAGCCTAACTGTCAGATTAATCTCATTATCTGCAGCCCACATTTGTAGGGCAGATATTGTGCGCCATGCGTTTGGATGAATTTGGCCCATAGTTAGCCCATAATAATTCATCAGCTCGACCTCAAAGGTAGTTGGAGGGAGGCTCATTCCGACTTCAAAATCAGCCTCGTACACCACTATCGTCTTTTGGCCGTTGAAATTAACATTTGCTCTAAGGTGGGTTCCAGGTGCTCGGATTGTGTAGTTCTCGGGAATCCCTAATTTCTCTTGGAGTTCGGTCATCTCGTTGCTCCTTATAACCGAACTTATGCTCCCAACCCGGGGATTCCTCCTAGGCTCCTTTCTCCTTGATGGTTCTGGCTGACTGGGACCAGGAGATTCAGGTATATCTTCGTGCTCAAGGCCCTCCTCCACTCTCAGTCTCTCTGGAGAACCCTCGGGATCACTCATTCTTAAAATGAAAAGAGAAAGAATACAAAGTACAAACCTGCAGTTGAGAAGATCCGGGCGAAGATCTGGGCGAAGCTTTGAGAAAGAGAAGAAGATCAGACACAGGGAAGATGGAGGATTTGTGTAAACAGGAAGCTGCAAACTGAGAAGAAGAAGAACAATGCCAAAAACAGCAAAACCTTCAGAGAAAGCGAAAGTGAGAGTGAACAGAGGAAGTGGGTATTTATAGAGAGCGGAGACCAATCAGAGGAGAACAGGTGGCGATTGATGATTGGGGCTATGGGAGGACAATTAATATCTACACGGTAACCAAAGGGGCGCCCTCATCATAACGCCTGACACAGCCGCTGAATCACAGCCAACGAGGAGACTGCTCACGTTTTTTGAGGGGTCACGCGCACAGCTGTTAGTAATGTGGAAAGGTTGAAACACGCGCGCAGTGTTGGGTCATTCGGTACTTATTTCGTGACATAAATATCATCTCTCGGGGGGGGGGGGGGCTTATGATATCCGAGCTCTCCACTTGGAGATCGGCGCGGTCGCTTCGGGCACATGCTTCAAGCCGAACTATCAGTTTATTGGGTCTTGTATCAGGGCTCGTCTGGGCATATGGCGTGCCAACAGTCCGGTCTTTAAGGACAGCTCGGTAATACATTATGGTAAGCACTCATTAACGAATATTTGCCAAATATAGCGCAGATCCTGATCTCACAGTGATGGAAAGTACCAAGAATCACTCAACAAATCTTCATAAATTGGGAATCAAGCATCAATCAAGGGATTAAGGTGATTTTCTCCTAAACAAGATCTTATTTCCTATTTGGCATAGCTCTATATAAAGGGAACCATCAGGTACATTGAGCTTTCTGAATTCATATACAAGAAAACCTTTACTTTGTCAATTAACTGACTTGATCGTCGGAGTCTCCCCTATCGGAACACCCGACGGTTTTGTGGTTCTTTTCAGGTGACTCAAGCAAAGGACAACAGGAAGATTTCACTTTGTTATCATGACCATTTGGTTATAAGTACCAAAATTCGATAACTACAGACGTAATTAACCCCTTATCGTGCAAAAGTAACTGACTTTTTTTTTCGACTTAAATATCACTGAACTTCTAACATTTTTGCAAAAATGTCATGTAGACCGGAATCCGGCGAGAACTCTTGCCGGATTGATGACATGGCATATGACACGTGGCGACGAATAGTCGGTACATGATTTTTTTGCAAAAATATTAGAAGTTCAGTAACATTTAAGTCGAAAAAAAAAGTTGGTTACTTTTTGCGCGATAAGTGATAAGTTGAGTGACAATGAGTGAAATTGACCTAGATGTACTATTTGTTGGAGATATTGTTAAATGATATGTAGTTTTTGACATGACATACCATGTCATCAATTCGGCAATGGTTCTCACTGGATTCCGGTCTACATGATTTTTTGCAAAAATATTAGAAGTTCAGTGACAATTAAGTCGAAAAAAAAGTCGGTTACTTTTGCGCGATAAGTGATAAGTTGAGTGACCATGAGTGAAATTAAACCCCTATTCGGCCACTTCTAATTTTTCCACATAAAAATGTTCTTTTATTTTTACCATTTGTTTCTATTATATTCTTAAGACATTTGCTACATATTTGTGCTATTAGTCCATCAATATTGCATGTACTAACCTTTGATAGGTCGATTGGAACATCAAGGTAGTGGTCCAGTTTGTAAAATCATATTTTATTATCACAAAAATCTAAAGACTTCAAAATTATATATTGGACAGAGAAAAAGATAATAAGATTGCACCAATAAACATGCATGCATCACATTACCTTATCAATCTCATCAATCAAAATGAGAATTAGCAGTTCCATCATCTAACTGCATCATCTTCCCTGGTATTGCACCAATAGAAGTCGGACTAAAAGCAAATGACTGTGCTCATTTTTGTCTAAAAGAAAAACTACCTTGATCTCAGCAACATCTGATAATCCTCCTCTGAGTTTTCCAATAGCTATGAACTCCAATATCCTCTCTTTAACATAAGTTCCTCATCAAGAATTTTTTGGGCCCGCTGCATTTGAAATTATTAGATAATGAGTTTCCAAAATCAACACTGGCGCACCTACTTCCTCCAAGATATGCCTTGTGCGGTATATAAATATTCTATTTCCTTTTGAGAGTGGTTTACCTATTCAAGTGGTATGACACTTGTTCCTCTTAAGCAAAGATTTGGTAATTAGCATTGTGAATAGAGAGAGCTTTACCACATAGGGGGTTATTCATAGCTCGAAATTTGCCACAAAAAAAAGACGGTTCACTATTATTGGTCGATTCAAGTGGTCCGAGCCTGTTTTTCTTAAGCAAAGTGTCAATAATTAGTTTTGTGTATGGAAGTGTACCCTGTAGGGGCCGATATAAGCTTGTACACCAGCCGCCAAAAGCACAAAAAGTTGTAAAAGTGAATCAAGTTGTTTAAAAAAAAAGTGAATAGTGGTTTCCCAATTAATTGATTTAATGGTACGACCCTTGTTCCCCTTGAACAAGGATTCTGTAATGAGTCTTGTGAATGGAGAAGATCAATGTTGGGAGAACTCTGTCGCATGGGCCGTTCTTGGCTCAAAATTTGCCACAAAAATGCACCATCGCTGGTTGTTTTAGGTGGTTTGAGCCTGTTTCCCTTGTAATCTCTGAAATAGATCAGGTACCTGACTTCTTCAACTCTGCCACTTCAAATTAGGCAACCTCAAATTATGCAACTGGAAAGAACAAAAAAATCAAGCAACGTCGTTGGAGAAATTGAACGTAAAAGGATAGAATTTGAATTTAATTTCTAATTAAGGAATAATGCAGCTTGTCATTTACATCTTATAAGTTGAAAAGTTGAAGGTAGGAATTGGTTTTATTTAAATATCATAAAACTGAAGAAAATAATATATGCATTATGAAATGTGGTTAGCCTAATAGTACTATATATGAATGGATAAATGGTAATTTAGGATAATTTGTATATATATATATATATATATAGACTATGGCGTTTTACTACCCAAGAAAGAAGAATATTGGTATCCATACACATGCTCATCTTCCAATCACAATTGGATAGGTGGTGGTCTATGTGCATTTTTCTCCACACTTTCAAATGGGTTATTATAAAATTACAATAAATATAAAAATATTACCGTATTGCAAAAGAAAATTACAATGGTAGTTCTAATTTTTTTTTGGATAGAAGTTCATAATTTTTTTTTGGCCTCTTCATAAATATTTTTAGCAAGGCTTCTGGGATAATACCAAAATAATCAAACCATTTAAAAAACCAATTTGGATAAGTTCCATCATATTTATGGGAAAAGTAAAGGAGCCAAGAATGATTATAAGGTATGAGATAGAAAAGGATTAATATCGTTTTCTATAAAACCATTATGCGCTCAAGGACTAATATCGTTTTCTATAAAATTTAAATCATTATTAGTATAATCAGAAAAATTGTTATCATGATAACTCATTTATCAGTAAATGTCTAATTTTTTCTTTTAACTTATTAGATATCTAGACTATTTACCTTTCCTTTCATTCTACACTTATTAGAATAGTGTCCGGCCACATTTGTAACAGATTACTATAATTATTATGCTTTCTTTTCTTAAAATATTTTTTCTTAGTATTATTTGGCCATATGTTAAATAATTGCTCTCAGCAAATTATTTAGGTAATTCTACAATAAATTTTTCCTTAAAATAATTACTATTATTACCTGCTCATATATAAACTTTGGTTAAAAATGTATCTTTATACCGACAAAAATCATGTCAAAGGTATTAGGATTTCCTATAAAATGTTTAGCAATTGTATAAATTAATGTAGCAACCATATCGTCTACTTTCGTTGTCATTTCTTTTCCTTCTTCTTCTTTAATAATTGTTTTTGTTGGTCCGATGACACACAAGAGAGGGAGTGAATTGGGTTTTTTAAAATTTTCGCTCAATATCTGACAGAATAGAACAGAAGTATTCTGGTGGAGTTTTCTAGTTGAGCAAAACAGAAAGATATGTAACAAATGAATGTAAAATGTGATGATTGACATAATATCTAATAAATAACTTTTAAAACAGATTCAATCCTTGCAATAAATGAATTTTAAATAATAGAAATGGTTTGTAAAGATTTTTTTTAAATTAACTCAAAGTTTAGCAAGAACAGAACAGTTGAAATCTTTTAGAAACAGAACAGAGAAGAGGGGAGAAGAATAAAATCAACACAATCGATTTATAGTGGTTCGGCCTAACTACCTACATCCACTCCCCAAGACACCGTCTTGAACTTTTCTCTCCACTATTAACTATTTTAATGGGCAACTGTTAAAGCCAATATACAATCCCAGTTTATTTTCTACCCACAATCTTTTTTCTAAGTAAAAGATGTAAACACTTACTAGAATTTTTTAAGGTTCTAGCCAATCCTTTCTCACAATCTTTTATAAAGATACCTCACACAAGAATTACACCAAAAATGCTATAATCTAGTTGAGGAGGATGATAATAAATGAAGTGCAAGATGTGGAAATTAGCTTGAATAAGATGAAAGCTTGTATCTCAAGAGATAAAAATTATTTCCAACTTCTGTAAACCTTTTGGAACCAAAAATAACTTGAATTTATAGCCAAAAACACAATATAGCCGTTGGTGTTAAAAAACTAGCCGTTATGTGTAAGACAGACTAGTTAAAAATGAAAACTAGCAGTTATTTTGTCTTTTAGTGAAAAGCAGATATGTTGTTCTGTTCAACTGTTCTGCTACGATAGAACAGAAAACTTTTTCAAAACATTTTTTAGTATCCCTTCCGCTTAACTTTTCAAAGTGCTTTCTAACAGTTTTTTCTAAAAGAATGTTTGACAAATTATAGAGAATCATTTTAGAATACCTTTTTAAAACATCTTTTCTATTTATAGAGAAACACCTTTTCTGCTTACAACAAAACATATTTTCTGGTTGCACCAGAATGACAGTTTAGAACACATTTTAATGCATATAAAATATTTTATGCAGGAAAAGAGATTTATGATGCATGAACATATATATAAAAACTCCTCAAAATATTTTATAGAATTAATACCCTAACTTATTGAATTTTCAACAGAACTTGAAACTCTAAGTTCTTCAAGCATTTGGCTTGCATCCTTAATTTTAATCTTGCACATCTTAGTGGAGTTTGAGATGAAACATAAACAAATAAATAGAATTTCTACAAAATTTATATAAGGTTTAATTATCATCAAAATTGAGATGTAGCCTTGAGCCAATAATCTCCACCTTTTTAGTGATGATAAAACCTTGATAACTTTGGCTAAAAGTCTATCTTGGTTAGTGTATGTATGCTCCCCCCTTACTATATCCCCTAGGATATATAGAAGTATAATCCCTATAAATATGCACAAGAAAAATATATACATATATATATATATATATATATATATCAAAATTCAGAACACAACTATTAGCAATAAAAGCAGTTTTGTATCAATATATCAGTTTAACAGAACTGTCAACAATAAGGCAGTTCTGTAAGTAATGTATCAGATCAGAAAATAATATTCACTATAAGATCTGCAACTGTCAATAAAATTTTTCATTAACACATAAGAAATAAGATTTGCAACTGTCAAGAAAATATTTATCCACCAATAAGATTCAACATATCACATAAATATCCACATAAACATATCATATCTGTATCAGATTTACAATTTAATTTATCACGAAACATATTAGCTCAATATATCAACATATATCAGTATATCCCAATTTTTCAATTTTTGACGTATTCCCAACTTTTAATTTTTATTTTCAATAAAATGTAGTCAATATATCACATATATTTAGCTAATAAGTCATATTCCAATTTTGAGTCAATAAAATTCAATAAAAAAAATCAAAATATCAACTCATTTTTCTATCAAAAATATCAATTCAATAAAAAATATAACCTCAAAAATATGAAAAATATCAATTCAATATAAAATATAACCTAAAAAATATATCAATTTTTCTCCCACTTTTTGTCATCAGCAAAAGCGAAGAGGGAAACAACGTGTTTAGCATAATATTCAAACAAAAAGCAATAAATGTTTTCAAAGCAAAATCAACAACAAAAATATTTTTCAAAGCACTGAGTTCCTACAAAAAAAAAAAACTTGATAGAGAGCAAACTCAGAGTGATTTTAAATTCCTTTTCCCATTTTAATTAGTGAAATTATTTGATGTAATGTTGTCCATTGACACATAAAATTCTTTCACCAAATTTGGGTAAAATACGCTACCCGTATAGGTTAGAAATGATCCACCCTTGGGATTCCATGAACGAAACTAATTTTGGAGCAAATTCCATTTTAGTGCCCCAATTGATCATTTTTGAAGGAATAAACACAAATTAGGTTTTGGGTGCGGGTTTTAGTTTGAGATTTTGTCACCATAGGTTGCTTGGCTTTTAGTTTGGATGGTTTTGGGTTTATAAAGATTTCATTGTACTTTGGACTTGAATCACGCCATTTGAGTATGATAAAAATGGATTTTACAAGGATAAAAAGAAAATGACGAGAGGAAGAAGAAAAGAGAGCAAATTGCTTTTAAATAAATTTAAAAAGGTGGATGAAAAGGTATTCGCTACAAAAAAAAATAGGGAATTAGTGACGAAAATTTCTGTCGCTAATCCCTTAAATTTCGTCATTAATTAATTTTAGCGACAAAACGACTAACCGTCGCTATTTTGACCGTTGCAAGCATATTTACGACTAAAACATTTTTTCCTCGCTAAAAATAGCGACGGAAAAACCGTCGTTATTTACAAAAATTCCGTCGCTAATTAACCTCTGAAATTAGGCACAGTAAATATTAAAAATTTATTAGCGACAGATAATCCGTCGCTAAAAATATTAATTTTTTTTTATTTTTTTAATTTATTATTATTATTATTATTATTATTATTATTATTATTATTATTATTATTTGTTCAATGATCTATCTGACCTATTTGCTAGTCTAATCCATTTATTACTCATGTATAAATTGACATATTTATAATCCAATTCATTTTATTTTGATCGAATCCATTGATAGGATCTAATGTGAATATGAATTACAAAAAAACTAAGCCAAAAAACTTCATAATCTATTCACTTTGCTAGAAAATAAAATAAAGAAACAATTGTACATATCATAACTTGATCTCCCCAATTAATATTGTAGAGGAATATATATACACATAACTTAAATATGTTCAAAAAAAGTAATTGGGCATGTATATGAGCCCCTCGGAAACCTTAACGGCTTCTTTAAAAGCTTGTTGTCCATCTTATAATCACTGCAACAAGTTGAGATTCTAATTTCCTTAAGGAATGAAATATTCCACAATTTGCATCTCTCCTTCACTACATCCAAATCCTTTGAATTCAAGTTCCTCAAGGGAATACTGCAAGCACCTGATCTTTGTCTTCTCTTTTTAAACTTAGGAGCTACTGTGTGACTGCAAACCTGGGCAAAACAAATATTTTGATTAGCTTCCTATTTCTAAAAGCACTATATGTATATACACTACGAAAAAATTGAAAATTAGCGACGAGAATTTTAGTCGTAAATATGGTAAATTCTGTCGCTAATTACATATAGCGACAAGACGATTGAATGTCGTAAATACCGCCGTCACAAGCATTTTAGCGACTAAAGCGCAAAATAGTCACTAATTTTAGCGACTAAATTTAGTCGCAAATATTAAATATTTAGTCGCTAACGAATCCCTAAATTTGGTCGCCAAATATGTCATTATTTAATTTGCGACGGACATTTTAGTCGCTAATTTCAGGTGCTAAAAATTGCGACAAATAGTCGCATGAATAAATCTATCGCTAAAAATTAGCGAATAATTGATTTTCTGTCGCTATTTGGTCGTAATGATATTTTTATTTTTAGCGACGGAAATTTTAGTTTGCTAATTCGTTGCTAAATTTATGAATTTATTTTTTTATTTGTTATTTTATTTTCATATCGTTAAACAATAAAATAATTTATTATGTACACTACATTTAAAAATGGACATTCATATGAATATAAATATAAATTATAATCAAATTTATAAACATATAATCTAAAGCATATATAATTAATATTATTACATAGTGTATATATAATTAAAATTACTCGAAAAGTAAATAAGGTTATCGTCCCACATAATATCTTCCTAAATATTAAATTGTACTAATAATAAGATCATATAAAATAAGATTAGTAAAGTCATCTTAAGATAGAACCACCACTACCAGAAGGAGAATCATCATGCGGTTAAACACCTTGTGCACCTGAAGGGCCAACATTATCATCTTGTGCGGGTGATGCAGTAGTGGTATCAGGCTGATTGACTGGTGGCTGAGTGGCCAAGTGAGGAAGCAATGAACGAATAGTCCATGCGACAATCTCCTCTATAACTTTCTTTGTCAAGCAGGTACCACCAGAATGAGAGGCAGTACTTGTACTAGCAACACATGATGGTCTGGATGGATAAACACCGGGAGGCACATATGAGCCAAGTCCATATATTGTTTTCCTATTATTGTTTCCTGTAGCCTCAATAAATAACTCCAACTCATCGACTGAAGACTCTTCTTGCGATCTCTTAAATCGGAGTTGCTCATACCTCTCCTATAAAATGACAACAATTTATAATAAACGTAAATATAAGAACAACACATATTTTACAACCATTTACCATTTAAATAACTGAAAACATTATCAACTGAGGAAGTATATATTACTTACATGCACCTCTCTGCTACGATCTGGCACATAGGTCTTCCCATCATAATTTATGGTATGTGTGTGCAGATAGGCCTCGGGAATTGTAGGTGGCCGGCCAAACTCCTTCTCCTATGTCATGTGCAGTAGAAGGTAGTTATTGAAAAGAATGAAGATGAGTAAAAAAGATAAATTTTTCCTTGTATTATTAAAACATGCAGTTGCATTATTTTCCTTTTTTATCTTATTTTTGTACTATATAAAATGAAAAATTTTCAAAAAATCAATGAGAATTTCGACAGAATCTCTCCATATTATTGCCATTCTCCCGTAAAGAAAAATCCCTTTTAAACTTTTAAAAATCACAAATCTACTCCAATCACCTCAACAAACTCCAACACAGTTTTTTGATCCTCCTCTACATATATCAATCAATATATTGTCAAGCAATTCGCATGTCTATCAAATTCAATAGTTGATTGGTTTTATATAAATACAAAAACTGCATGTGAGGTATATATAATCCAAACTCAAAAGGCAAACAGTTTCAAAGTACTGAAATGAACATATCAATGGCCAAACATTATGGAAATTGGCAGTCACTAATATAAAAGTATAATTTCTCTTATAGTTAAAGTACTTACCAATCGCGAGATATGCTCACCAATAGAAATTGTACCACCGGTGTATGATCCAGGAGCTTTATCTTCAGATCCTCCATAATGATTGATCTTTTCTGAGTAGAAACTTAAATGTGTGAAGGAAAATTAAAAATCTGATTCCACCTAATCTATACAGATTTTGGAAAGCCTTTAGACTTTTGCTTGGCCATCTTTATATGATACACATAATTCTTATACCTCTGTGCAGCCTTTGTTTCCCAGCCTGTCCTAACAAGACCATTAACTTCAGCATCCCAATGGCACCTTTCCTGCATTTATATTACAAGTAGTTTATTAGTAATTATAATCATACATTAATTCAATATAATTTGAATACTGAAATTTGTAATGAGAAATTACCATTAATTTTGAAATAAATATATAGATGTACCTTGAATTCTCCCTATTAAAACTCCTTGATTTCTCTAAAAACCTCCATCCAACTAACTCTATTAGTATTTGTCCGCTGATGAAAGCTGGTTATAATCCTCGAGCATTGGGAGGAAGGTTCCAACCTGCAAAATATATTATATAAAAGCAATGGGGTTAAAAAATTTTTTATAACTTATTCACAATTTGTATGGATGAATACTCACATGCCCCTTTGGTTCACAGTGATATACAATCTACTAATATTTTGCACTACTGACTTCACATGTAGTTGATGTACTGCTGTTGGCTGTGTAAGGACTAGGAGTTGATGCAGATAGCATAAATGTCACAGGAGACAATGGTGCATTCGCGGGTGTAGGGTCTCCAGGGATATCTAGCATATCTATAAAAGGTGAAATTGTTGAATACACTCCAGATTGTCCTCCCTGACGTCCCTGACCAGTAATTCCTCATCCTCTACCATGACCCATACCTACACAATGGTAAACTATACATGTATGTGTTTAATATATATAACTTATAATTTCTTAAATGCATTATATATAACATCAATCTTTTTTTCCAAATATTAAATATAATAAAAAATTTTAACAAGTTAACACATGATACTCTAAAAATTACACTTAATCAATCGGTCACTATCTGATGAATTTTGAAATTTCTCTTTGTCATCCTCATTGCTATCATAATCTATAAATTCTTCTTCTTTCTCGTCCACTTCAAGTTCTTGATCAACTTCATCAATGTTATTAATTTCAATGACCACTCCCATAAAGTCACGCAAGTCTATATCATCTTCATTACCAGCATCCATTGTTATCTCATGCACAGTAACTTTATCAACTTGGAATGCATTAGAATATGTAGTAGCAGTGTCATCTCTAACATCTGATGTCACAATGAAGTCCCTTAGTTTAACCAAAAACACGGCTAACCAGTTAACTCTATCTAATCTCAAAGCAGGATATCTTGCATAATACACTTGAGTTGCTTGCATTGCTAAGATAAATGATTCATATTTGTTGAACCGACGATGCTGGTTTACACTATCAATTCTATATTAGTTGTGAATCTTAAGACCAAGTTTAAAGTGGGATCAAACCAATGACACTTGAATAAAACTGTCCGCTTTATTAGTAACGATGGGTATTCTATCTCTATGATCT
Source organism: Excoecaria cochinchinensis (assembly GCA_947683425.1). Lineage (NCBI taxonomy): Eukaryota > Viridiplantae > Streptophyta > Magnoliopsida > Malpighiales > Euphorbiaceae > Excoecaria > Excoecaria cochinchinensis. The sequence continues at coordinate 36,338,161 of CANTUQ010000092.1, forward strand.
CTTCAATCCATCCATAGAAATCACTAACATTATCACTTGAGTTGGACCCTTTTTTACAAACTCCACTGTTCATTGAATGTCTTTTAGTGTGAAATTTGTATTTATTAATAAAGTAGATCGAGTAGCACTTCACTCTCCGTAATGGTTTTTGTGACAAACTACGGAGGTATTCATTGTCAATTCCATTGTAATGAACCTAATTTGAAATAAAACATAGTGAAGTTATCATCAATATCATCTTAAATGATATTTATGTGTTATACATGCAAATTGTGATGGCCTTACATATAATTCGAACTAGTCAGCAAAGTAGTTGTCAATATTTGCATTAATTTGACTTGGTATAAGATCAAGATGCTTCTCACGCAAGTTCTAGCAATATATACTTCATTACCAAAAAATTAAAAATAAATTAATCATTTTGAAAACTCCTTTTATATCTCACAATGGAATCCAATATATAATTATTCTATACCTCAAGAATGGAGAAACCTCATCGCAATTTAGTAGAATATAAGTATGAGCTGCCTTATACTCCTCTGATGTTAATGCTCTGTCATGAAGTTCTGAGCATGTTCTGCTTGGGCAAGTGAAAATTATTAAATTTCCACTAATGTTTTCCCTACAATCTCTATCATCATTACGAGGAGGACATCGATGTCTGGTACTCACATGAGGTTCAACGTAATGTGAGAAAAAATTAGATGATTCTGAGAGTAAGTATGCATTGCAAATAGATGCCTCTACTGTTGATTTATTATCAATCTTTTTTTTAGAGTTTGCAGGAACCTGCATATGGCGGATATTGATAATTAATTTAAACATGACTTTGTACATAAATATTTACTAACATAATGTTCTCTTTTATTAATATTTACCTCTCAAATGGATACATCCATCGATATTGTACATGGCCAGCAACCCTGGCTTCATATGGTAAGTGTATCATTATGTGCTCCATTGAGTCAAAGAAAGAAGGAGGAAATATCTTTTCGAGCTTGCAAATGATTTGTGGGATGTTTAATTCCAATGCCTCGATGTCTTCGACACGGAGAGTACTGGATGTCAAATCCTTAAAAAATAAGCTTAGCTCTGTAAGGACCTGCCACACATTTCTAGGAAGTAACTCACAGAAGGCAACAGGCAGCAATTATTGCATAAATATATGTCAATCATGACTTTTCATGCCATATAATTTAAGCTTTGTTATGTCAACACAATGACCCAAGTTTGAAACATATCCATCTAGAAACTTAATTTCCTTCAACCACTCAAATAATTCTATTTTTTGCTTCCTTATCAAATGTGTAACATGCTTTTGGATATTTACCACTAATTGGATTCATTGCCAACTCTGGACAGCAATAATATTTCTCTAAATCTGAACGTGCTTTTGTATTGTCTTTGGTTTTGCCTTCAACATTTAAAACTGTGTTAATAATATTGTCGAACACATTTTTTTCAATATGCATGACATCAAGAATGTGTCGAATCATGTTTGTTTTCTAATAAGGAAAATCCCAAAATATGTTTCGTTTCCTCCAACCACAAGACTGACATATTATCCCATTAATTTCGTCTGCATCATGCTCAGTTACTTTGACTAGATCCCACTGATCAATTTTTTGTAGAATTTCTTCCTCAGCTCTAATTGGTGGCGATGGCATTGTTTCAGAATGCCCGATTCAAAAGTTCCTTATGTTTTTCCTAAATGGGTGATCAGGAGAAAGAAATTTTCTATGATTGTCAAACCATATTTGTTTTTCACCACTCTCTAGTCTAAATGATTGTGTATGTTCCATGAAATAAAGGCATGCATATTTCCCAGATATACTCCAACCTGACATCATTAAATGTGATAGAAAGTCATTAATCATCCACATAAGTACAGCTCGCATCATAAAGTTTTACTTAGTTGACACATCATATGTTGACACCCCGCTATTCCACAATTCGTTCAACTCATGAATCAAGGGTTGTAGATAGACATCAATTTTTTGCTTTGGATTCTTAGGGCCAGGTACAATAATAGTTAAAAACATATAAGCCTCTGTAAGCACCGTGTCCCAGGGCGGTCCGGACCAGAGGTTACCCCGTGAACAAATCAGTATCCTAACCTGTATAAATGGTTTGGACTTAGGGGTTTTAGTCCCGCGTTCCACGAGAAATGAGTCTTTTTACCTTTCGTAGGCAGAGGGGGAGAAAACAGGGGATTTTTCGTGTCAAAGGGCTTTTTGTCCTCCACAGACGGCCAGCCCGTCTGTGAAGTCAGCCCGTCGCTTCGAGTCACCGACGGCTTGTGGTATTTTTCGACATCCGTCGAAAAATCACCGCCTCTGTCAGAACGCCGCCTGGTTTCTCGGAGCAAGCAACCGTTCCGACGCCCGTCGGTGGATGTGGCAGGGCCGTCGGACGAATCCTTGTGTCAGAAGGATTCTTCCGACGCCCGCCTCCATACACCGACGCCCGTCGGTCATGTCTGGCTTATAAAAGCTCCGGATTTTCAATAGAAAAGGGTTGGAAAATTTTTGAGAAGGGGAAACTCTGCCCAATTTCAAGCACACTTTCTCTCTCTTCCAACAAACACATTTTATAAAGAAATCTATTTCAAAAGAGAATCAAATCCATCAAAAGGGACTAAAAACTAATTAGTTTTCCTTAGATTTTGATTCCAAATACAATCTTTTAGAAGGGTTAAGGAAGAAATAATCACTTTTTCTTCTTTTGATCCTTCATTTTGCTTTTCGTGGAACACGTGGGGCTTTAATCAACACAAGAATTTCACCCAAAGCGATTATCTGAGGGTAAATATTCCGGATTCTTTCTCCATTCCATTTCATATTTATTCTTTATTTGTTGATTCCTTCAATTTTGTCATTTTTCCTCTTTATTTTGACTCTTATTATATGATTTTATGATAAAACTTCTTTTTTGGCTTTGAAAAGAGTTTTCTCTCTTCTGTTTTTCGGAGACAGTAGTGACCGACGGGTCATCTCTTTCACCGACGCCCGTCGGTCACCTAACATACAGACGCCCTCTTTTTGAGTAACAGACGGACATGTCGGTTATTTTGACTGATGCCCGTCGGTCGCCTAAAAGAAGCCGTCGGTGGGTTCTGTCTCTTCCCTTTTAAGTGATTTTCTATCTTTTTCAAATCCTTTTCAATTCCCATATGTTGATTGTATGTATATTGACATCTTTTAACTTTCCATGAGTGTATATTGTTTCCCTTGGACTATCCCGAGTTGGAGCGACTACCTACCATATTTGGAGGATTTCATCCGGTTTAGTTTCCTAATCCTCTTGAATGTTTTCTTCATTTGTTATTTATTGATTATTTTATGTATATGGATGTACTCCTTTCATATCCCATTGATGTATAAAAATGACTCAATGTTTTATATTCAATAAAATGAGGATTACATAAAAGCAAGGGTCCAATGCCCTATTTTTATCTAATAAAGATTGTCACAAATAAAAATATCCAATTTTGATAACGGTGCATGCGAGGACCAAAGTCCTCAAAAATAAACAATGCCCCGATTCATGTATGTATTGCATATTTATAAAGGGAGTTGTATTCCGCTCCTTGTATTATTGTAATTTACCGCTCTTTGATATTTATTTTGCTCATTTACTGCTTTCTGAACGTGAATAAATGCGCCTTTAATCAATTGCATCGTGTGGAGAGAGAGCGAATTAATGATATTAAAATTTGATCATAAAACAATCGAGGTAGAAATAAATGAGAAATCCCGGACCCAGCTCTGGTCTTTGGGCTCAAAGAGGTTAGAGGTCTACCCTCCAAGACACCTTTTTGTGCCACGAGACTTTAGCGCTAATCCTAGGCTCCTTAGGGCGAGAGGTTTACCTTCCAAGACCCCTCTGGCTGGCCCAAAATGGATACCAAGCGCAGTCTTAGGCTCTCTGAGGCGAGAGTAACTTTCCCAATGTTCTATTGGGTGGCGACTCCATGATACCTCCTTATTGCCCAACATAGACGCACTTGCGATTCATCGCAAGATGTCAACGGACCCACAAGTGCCCCGATCGCCCACGTACGGGCGGTCGAACGGGCGGCCGCGGGGATCCGGCGCGCATCACAGTGGCGACTCCACTGGGGACATTTATGGTTCGAGATTTCAATTTGAAAATACCTCGTTTAACATTTATGATTAAAATTTAATTCAAAAATTTGCTTTCTCTCAAATTTGCATTCGCATATCATTAGAGCCTTAGAATATGCTAGTTTGGTCCCTCTTTTAGCCCCGGTGCGTTCCTGAAGCACGACCCCATTTTCACTCAATTTGGGGAAGTGTTAAGGATAATCACCAGCCCAAGCCTCGTACCTCAAATGGTATATCAAAATGATGACCCGATCGGTCGCTATGCTCGTGATGAGTTAGACCCGTCGGCAGGGATCATGCTTGGGTAGCCTTAAAGAAACATCTCCCTTGTCCAAAGCTCATGTAATGGCCGTAGTTACTTTCCACAGGTGAAATGAACCTTAATTCCATGCTTGCTGTATGGATCCTCATGTATTGGGTGAGTCCAGATGTCTCGCTTGGTAACCTAGCCAAAGGCTTTCATGCCCCGGTAGGGTCATGTCGAAATTTTTGGAACGTCCAAATACGTGACGATCATTATCCATCCGCTTGTGCATTAGCATATGAGAGTCATGCTGCCGATTTTTCGTCGTGCACCATGCGCGTCCATCGGGTCCCTCGTTGACCCCTGGGCTAATCCCACCTAGGAAAGAGACTGCACGACCACGTGTGTGGGAGAAATAAGGGTGGAAGGACCTACTTGCTTGCTTGTGCTCTGTGAGTGTTGCATAATCACGACCATACATTATACCTGCATTTTATGCATCATGCCTAACGTCTTGTCCCTGCAACCATCATTGATCTGCCCAAGTGGATTAGATCACCAACCGGACGACTGATCCGAGTTCTTGCCCCTGAGCTGTCAGATAGAGAGGGTCTACCAGAAATCTTATCAGAAATCAGTGGTACTGTATCTCAGATGGCAAACTCGCCTAGAGGGGATGACGCCACCAGGGCCATAATTGCGGAAGAAGTGGGCCGGCGATTTGAGGAATTCGAGGGCAGAATGATGAATATGTTGACCGCCCTGGCACAGCAGAATGCTCCATAGAATCCTCCTCCTCCTCCTCCATTAAGGCAGAATGAGCCAGAGGAAGAAAGGGTCGAAAGACGAGAAGAGCCTGTTAGGCCGCCGCCAGTAGAGTTAAGATCAGTGGCCTCGGGAGAGCAGAGAAGAAGACCTGTGCTGAGAATTAATGATGATATCGAAGATGATAGGATGAGCATTGCATCCGAGAGGGGGAAGGCACCTCAGACCGATGACCTCATTTTAAAGAAAATGGAAGAGAGGTTCGAAGCTATGGCTCGTATGTTGAGCAGGGGTCAAGGGATGAACCCAGAGGATAAGGAATTAGAGGGAGAGGACCCGATCCCTTATAACTTTAAGATACCAGACGTGCCGAAATTTGATGGGACTTCTGACCCAACCGCTCATGTGAAATAGTATTCTCTGGTCATGAAGGGGACCACGTTGTCTAAGAAGCAGAAAGTAGAATACTTTTGTCTGAGCCTGACCGCCCATGCCATCGACTGGTATCATGGTCTTGACCGTCGCACTAAAGAAGATTGGGATCTGCTCACTGATGAGTTTTTGAAGCAGTATGACTGCAATACCAGAATGGAGGTGACTCTAAAAGATCTTGAACTGCTCCAGCAGAAGGCCGGAGAATCTTTCCATGATTATCTCACCCGATGGCGGAACCGAGTAATGGAGATGCGGAGAAAGCCGGACACCCAGGATTAGATTCGTTTATTTATCAAGAACGCAAGCCCGTACTTGAAAGATTGGTTAAAGATGAAGGGGTTGAAGGACTGGGAGTCCCTTAAAGATATAGCCATCGAGGCTGAGGGAGAGTTCTTGGCTAGGAAGGCTAACAATGATAATTTTGTCAAAAGGGCTAACCCCGGTCAAGGAACTAGTAGGCCGGCGGGTCCCAATGGTAGCACCAGAAGAACAGGTGAGGTGTCTGCTACTGAGGTAACCACCCAGAGGAAGTTTTCGAACTTGGGGAGACCATTATCTTGGGTTTTGAGAAGATTAATGAAGGAGGGAAAATTGCAGCCCTTAGCTCCTAGACCTGGGCACAAAGACAATGAATTCTGTGCGTTTCACCAGCACTCAGGTCATGTCACAGATAAGTGCAAAGCGCTGCGGCACGCTATCCAAGACTTGATTGATACCAAGCAGATTTTTGACCCTGAAAAGAGGGAAACTGAGAAGAAGCCCGGTTATAATGCCGTACTACCACCCGTGTTTATGATCGGATCTAGCTTGCCAGAGTGGTACGTGCTACAAGATCTATATGGGAGCAAGAATTTTGCTGCTGATTGTTCCGAGATTAGGGAAGAGAGAGCAGTCGTGGCTACCCTTGATTGCTGGTCTAGCAGTGAAAGCGGCGGAGAAGCCGAGGAGGAGGGAGAGATGAACCTTGACTTGTGGGGGTCCGATGAAGACCAAGAGGAGATAGGGGCTGTAACGAGAAGCAGAAGAGTGGTCCCCGAAATTACAAGGCTACCTGAGCCAGTACAGACGCCGGCAGAAAAAGAGCTAGAGGAGAATCAGATTGTCAAGCAATTGAAGAAAACTGCAGCTCAAATATCCATCTGGGATCTTTTGAGACAGCCCCCCTCTCATAGGCAGAAGGTAGTAGAGGCTTTGGTTGAGGCCACGGTCGCCACCACGATTTCTCCATCAGAGCTTTTGGGCTTGGTTAAGGGAGGATCCGAGGAGAGATTGGTCTTTTCTAATGCCGATCTACCGGTCGAAGGCTGCAATCATAACAGACCCCTATACATCAAGGCACATATTAACGACAAGCACACTGCTTGCGTTATGGTAGATGATGGGTCTTCTATCAATGTGTGCCCCTGATAGCTCTGCAGGCTTTTGGTTTAAACGAGGATATGCTCAGTGGATCTGATCTGACTATCACAGCCTACGATAATTCGAGGAGGCAAGCCTCGGGAACCATTAAGACCTTGGTCAAGACAGGACCCATCGAAGTGGAGGTAGAATTTGGGGTTCTGCCCATCCCTGCTAACTTCTCAGCTTTGCTTGGGAGACCCTGGTTTCACAAATTAGGAGGAGTGCCATCCACGCTGCATCAGATGATAAAGTTCCCACATGAAGGGGAGGTGGTGACTATCAAGGCAGCCAGAGAGAACCAGGTCTCATCGCTTGAAATAGCTAATCAGCCCTTTAGTGGCTTCCATGTGTCCATGATAAGAGAAGAGCATGGGTCAGTGGATAACCCAGCCGTGGTTAATATGTTGAAGAAGATGCACTATCTCCCCGGGGCTGGTTTGGGCAGAAACTCTCAGGGGTTGCAAACAGCGATCACCACTCGAGGTCAGAAGAATCGAAAAGGTCTGGGGTACAGAGGTGGCTTCGGCAAGAAAAAGGCAACAGACAAGATCCCTCACATTTCAGAAAGCTTTGTGCCGGTATCCTCGGTTTGCGCATATACTGGCGAAGATGAACCGCAGTGGGTGAAGGGGAGAATTGTCCCTGGGTTCAAAATCTTTAATGATGTATTTGACTGGAGAGTCGGGTTTGTCAAAACTGCTGAAGACTTCTGGGATGAGGAGGTCATGACTCAGGGTATCACTTGGGACAGATGCGAGCCCGAAGAGGTCGTTACCGAAAAGATGATAGCTGCTAGGCTAAAAGGGAAAGAGAAGATAGCAGAATTAGAGCTGAAAATGGGAGACTTGAAGATTTCTTCCGATATGTCTGACGAGCCTCTGCTGAATCAGGAGGCCAGTGAGCCAGCAGCGATAGCATCAACCTCTGGAGTAGCAGAAGAAGACTCTAGTTTAGACTTTCTTTTTATTCCAGAACTCTTTTATGATGTAAATGACAATTATAATATTATTAATAAGGCGAACAATTTCTCTTATTTGTGCGATGTTTCTAACGATTTCAACATGCATGAACATGATCATATTCCATCAATTTTTGACATTGATTCCACTGATACAACGCCTTTTAATCTTGGAACCTCGGAAAATCCGAGAGAAATTCTAATAGCATCAAACATAACTCCTGAGGAAAGAAAAAATTTTGAGAGAATAATAAGAAAACATGAAAAAGTCTTTGCCTGGACCTACGAGGACATGCCAGGAATTGACCGAGATGTGGCAGAACATGCTATCCCGACTTACCCAAATTACAAACCTGTGAAACAGAAGTTGAGAAGGCTCAGGCCAGAATGGGCAGACAAGGTCAAGGAGGAGATTCGACAGCAGATTGAAGCCAAGTTCCTTGTTGAAGTGCAGTATCCCACATGGTTGGCAAATGTGGTCCCTGTTGCAAAGAAGAACGGAAAGGTCAGGGTGTGTGTGGATTATCGAGATCTGAACAAGGCCTGCCCTAAAGATGATTTTCCACTACCCCATATTGATGTATTGATAGACAGTGCCGCCAATTGCGCGATGTACAGCTTTGGAGATGGTTATGTGGGCTACAACCAGATCCTGAACAAAATAGCTGACCGGGTTAAGACCGCTTTCATCACGGAATGGGGGACCTACGCCTATCGAGTCATGGCTTTCGGCCTGAAGAATGAAGGGGCCACATACCAGAGGATGGCGACCAAAATCTTAAGCGACCTGATTCACAAAGAAGTGGAAGTGTATGTAGATGACATGATGGTCAAGTCAGTCACCCGAGAGGGACACTTTGAAGCTCTAGAGAAGTTCTTCACCAGAATCGACAAGTATAATCTGCGACTTAACCCCAAGAAGTGCATTTTCGGAGTGACTTCAGGAAAGCTATTGGGACATGTCGTCAGTCAGAGGGGAATAGAAATTGACCCAGATAAGGTGAAGGCCATCAGAGAGATGCCCGTACCTCGAAAAGAGAAGGATGTAAGGAGTTTCCTGGGCAAGCTGCAGTATGTCAGCCGATTTATTACCAAGCTCACTTCAATATGCGAGCCTGTTTTTAAGCTGCTTAGAAAGAATCAACCTGTGGTCTGGAACGAAGACTGCCAGAAGGCCTTTGACAGCATCAGAGAATACCTGTTAAATCCGCCACTGCTAAGGCCGCCGCAACCAATCAAGCCACTTATTCTGTATCTGGCAGTAGAGGGCAGTTCAGTGGGCTCCATGATGGCTCAAGAGGATGAATTTGGGGTGTAATTTGCAATTTATTACCTCAGCAAGAAGTTCCTAGCTTATGAGATAAAATATGCCGAAGTAGAAAAGATTTGCCTCGCATTAATTTGGGCGTCAAAGAAGCTGAGACATTACTTCCATTCATACAGAGTTCAGGCAGTGGCCAAGCAGAATCCATTAAGATATTTGCAGGACGCGCTGTCTTTGCTTGGTAAGATGGGGAGGTGGTTGCTCCTGTTATAGGAGTTCGATGTGCAATACATCACTCGCAAAACTATCAAGGGGCGAGCCATAACAGAATTTCTTGCTGAGCATCCTATTCAAGGGGACACTCCCGAGTTTACCTTTCCTGATGAGAGCATAGTTGCAATTTTTGTCCAAGGATGGTAGTTACACTTCGACGGGGCAGTAAATAACAGAGGGGCCGAAATCAAAATCGTCCTGACAACCCCAGATGATGAGAAACTTCCCATAGCAAAGAAGCTGAGGTATAAAGCAAGCAACAATGAAGCCGAATATGAAGCTTGCACTTTCGGGTTAGAAGCTTTGGCGGCATTGGGGGCAAAGAATATAGAAGTTTTCGGTGACTCATCCTTGGTGATTAATCAAATTCGAGGTGAATGGGTTATAAAAGAAGAACGACTGGTCCCCTACGTTGAATATTTGAAAGAGATATGTGGGCAGTTTGAGACTTGCACTTTCCACTTCATGCCGAGAGATGAAAACCGTCTGGCTGATGCGTTGGCAACCTTAGTGTCAATGTGGGATAACCCTGAAGGAGTGGCTATGAAGCCAGTGCTAATTTCGAGTTCTGATAAACCCAGCTTTGAAACCGAGCCTGTAATGGAAGTAGAAGTGGCGGACGGGAAACCATGGTACTTCGACATCATGAATTACTTGGAAAACAATGAATTTCCAGAGGAAGCTACTGAGAAAGACCAGAGGATGATCCGGAAGCTATCTACTCAGTTCATATCCTTGGAAGGGGTGTTATACAAAAGACAGTCGGACGGGATTCAACTCAGGTGCCTGAATGAAAAGGAAGCTCGCAAGGTGATGGAGGAAACCCATGCAGGTGTCTGTGGGACCCACATGAGCGGTTTGACCTTGGTTAAGAAAATCATGAGACAAGGCTTTTATTGGCTTACGATAGACAATGATTGCTCAAAATATGTTAAGCAATGCCAGTTGTGCCAACAATACGCAGACTTGAGGCACCTGCCAGTATCAGAGTTACATAACCTGACATCACCTTGGCCTTTCGCTGCTTGGGGGATAGATATCATTGGAGAGATTCGCCCTACGGCATCCAATGGGCACAGATACATCATAGTTGCAATCGACTATTTTACCAAATGGGTAGAGGCGGAATCCTTCAAGAAAATTGACACGAGGGATATGGCCAAATTCATAGAGAGAAATCTGATCTGCAGGTATGGCCTCCCTCATCACATAGTGTCTGACAATGGGGTCAGTTCATGGGAGAAACTAGGAAGCTCCTCGAGAAGTATGGTGTCGAGCATCATAAATCCTCCCCCTACCGGCCACAAGCGAATGGAGTAGTAGAAGCCGCTAATAAGAATATGAAGAAGATCCTGTCTAAGATGGTCCAGACCTACAAAGACTGGGCCGAAAAGTTACCTTTCGCCCTGTGGGGATATAGAACAATGGCAAGGACATCTACAGGCGCTACACCATTTTCCCTGGTATACGGAACGGAAGCAGTATTGCTGATCGAAATAGAGCTCAAATCACTGAGGGTGGTCATGGAAGCCCAAATCCCCGAGGCCGAATGGGCGCAGCAGAGGCTACAGCACTTGAATTTACTGGATGAGAGTAGGCTGAAAGCTTATTATCATAATCAGATTTACCAAAAGAGGTTGGCCAGAACTTTCGGGAAAAAGGTGAGAAAGCATCCGCTGAAAGAAGGAGACTTGGTGTTCAAACAGATGAGGCCAGGCATACCAGATATTAGAGGGAAATTCAGACCCACCTGGGAGGGGCCGTATATCCTTAAGAAAGTGCTGTCCAAAGGAGCTGCAATCTTGTCGGATAGTGATGGAAACGAATTCAAAGAGCCAATCAACGTCGGCAGACTCAAAAGGTTCCACGGCTAAGGACCAAAATAAAAAAGAAGAGAATAAAATGCCCTGCAAGTCGAAAACCGAAAAAAGGCGGTTGTGCTAAAATTGGGCGCCTCGACAGGGTGAAAACCGAAAAAAGGCATCCTGTGCAAAAATTAGGGGCATGAGAGAAAATGTCCAATCGTGAAAATCCGAGAGGGCCAATTGGTAACAGGAGTTGATGCTATTAAAATTTAATTCCTTGTATTAATAGCGCGAAAGCAGCTGAGTAAATGCCAAAACTGATCATGTATGCTGAAATTATGTGAAAATGTACACAAATTCGTGAAATAGAATGAATATTATTCTTTTCATTTTTGTCATTTCCTAGTTCTGCATTAAAAAAGAAATGTAACACCAAAAGAAATACATATGTAAGCTAAGCTAAGTCCTGCTGCTGCTCTCGCCGACCAGATGCTGAACTAAGGATCCACTTCTTGTACTCGTTAGTCGAAGACACAGAATGGTTGCCGAACCTCAGGATAACAGTCTTCACTGGTAATTTGCCCCACAGCTCATGGTACTGAGAAGCAAACGAGGCCGAAAGAGCTCCTCCCCGGAAAGATAAGGGAACCCTCACTACATCCTGGGTCATCCCGAGCTGACGCGTACATCGAGAGGTGATGCAGAAGGTGGCTTGACGGAGCCTATAGAGGGGAACACACCCCGATGACCCATCTATGACCACATGAGACAATGGGAGCCAGGCAGACGTAAAACTGATATCGTCATCTGACAGCCCGCCAAATCTGGTAATGCCTTCACCAGTTGTGGCGCGCCCATGAAGTCGCCGACGCGGCAGGAAATGGCTCGGCGAGTACTGTGGAGTAACTCGAGGGGGTGGTTCAGACAGCATCTTCAATTTCTCTTGCAGCCAGATCTAAAAAAAAAAAAAAAAAAAAAAAGAAGAAGAAGAAGAAGAAGAAGAAGAAGAAGAAGAAAAAGAAAGAAGAGAAGAAAAAGAAAAAAAGAGGAAAAAGCCGCTGGAGTAAGTAGGGTTTACTTCAGGCAAAAATAAGGCACAGGGTCGTGTGAAAATCCGAAAGGACGCACCTCCCGCCAAGAAAAGCTAGTATGAAAATCCATAAGGGACGCACTACCTTTAAAATAATGACGTACCTGGAGCAATAAGGGGCTTCCGGTAAAGGTTGTAGTGGATCCAGAGCTCACAGCGTCCAAGCCCATAATGGTTTCGGCCATGATGAGTGGTAGGGGTGATAATCCCAAATGAAAGTCGCTCAAGACTCCGAACAGGCGAGAGTCACCTGTCAAACCCCCTGGAACAACAGTGAGGAAGTTCACCATGCAAAACAAGAATATGATGCTTACCCGGTAGGTGGGGATGTCAGTGAACTGACCCAGAGCCTCGATCAGTGGCCCCAGGGCAAAGGAAGGGCCCGGGGGGATCAGCCGGACGGCCTCAGACGAAGGTATGCCCAAAGCCATGGCTATGTCTCGGGTCTGAAATAGGCCGCAGCGGGGGACGCAAGGCAGAGCGCTAGGAGGGAACCAGGCTCCCAGAATGGTAGCTAACTCTTCAAGCAAAGGGCACAGTTCCTGGTAGGTGAAGCGGAAGACGTGAAACTGGGGGTTCCAGAAGTGGGTCGCCGCCAGGAGGAGGTTTCGGTCGACTTTGACCCGGCACAGATATTTCAGCCCAGACAGAGAGGAAAGGGCGCCTTCTCCCCAAGTGTGTTTGTCATCTAAGATACGGTGCATCTTTTGGGCTAGAGGAGAAGACATGCTAATAAATATGAAAGGCTCAAGATGTTGGAAAATGAAGAGACACAAGAAGAACAAAAAATTTTGTAAAAATTTATAGGGAAGTGTCACCGACGGCCTGCCCGCCTCTCTACATAGATGGCCTGCCCGCCTCTCTATAGAGACGGCCTGCCCGTCGGTATAGATCCACCTGGCAGACGCATACGTCAGCATTGCATTCATCACGCGTATTAACTTGCATTTATGGCGTGACAGACGGCCAGCCCGTCGGTCACCTACAGACGCCCAGCCCGTCGGTCACGAAATTCTATATAAGGGCGAGTGACAGACGGTGCAAACGCTGCTGTCCCTTTCACTTTCCTCCCTCAAACGGTTTCTTAGCGGTTTTTAGCGGTTTTTCAAGCATTTCTTCTTATTTTTTCACGATTTCTTCATATTTTCGCATTCTCTACTCACCGGGTGCTTGGATATTTATATTTCTTCAGTTTCTACACTTCTCGCGACTACAAGTAAGTAAATAACTACTTTTTTTTTGAATTTTATTCAATTTATTTCTACATCTCTTCTTCTTTTAACTTTAGAAATAATTAGGAAGTTTTAGATGCTTTAGGAATTTAGGGGGAATGCTGCCCATTTCTTTTTATTTATTTTAGTGCAATTAAACCTGAATTTTTGCATGATTACATAGAAATAGAATTTTTCTATAACTTTGGTGCTTTAGAAATAGACCTTTGCTAGCGCACTATTCTGTGTATATCTTGCTTGTGAGGCCTGAGGCTATTATTTTGTGTTGTTGGGGACTCACTTTTGCCGGGGTGTGTCCCATTTACATGCGAATATTATTGTTGGGGCCTGAGGCCTATTTTGTTGCCTTTTTATGCAGGAGGTCGGGCATACCCCTGCCGGGGTGCTGCCCAAATTTTTATTATTTATTCTAGAATTGAATATTTTCATGTATAATGCATGCCTTGGGACCTAGAAGGCCCATTTTCTTTGCTCGTTTCAAATTGTTTTCCTGCTAATTGCATATTGTTTTCACCTTGATATGTGCAAAACATATGGGCAACTTTTACCCTTTTCATTTATTATCAATTTCTCTATTTAAATTTTCGGGCCGCCATTGCCCTGGTGAGGCCCAAGTAGGTCGTCCCCTTGAGAATAAGTCTAATAATACTTGTTTTATCAAATTTTTGCTATCTAATTTTTTCCATCTTTGCAGGATGCCTCCCAGACGTAGGGTACCGCAGGCCCAGCCCGAGATCGTAATTTCGGATTGGATGGATGCTGAGTCAGCTCAGAGGTATAGAGCATTGGCTAAGGTAGAGTTTCGGGCCAGCCGTTTTGTATCCCGGCCGTTCCTGGAGGCCCTAGGGATGGCTCCAGAGTTTAATTTGCTCGTCGAGGGTGCTGGGTGGACAGAGTTCCTTGAGCCCTCCTTCCAGACTTTTCCAGAGGCTACTCGCCAGGTCCTGGCCACTCTTCGCTACGCTGGTTTTTAGAGTGCAGATACCGACCCAGGGGTGGTTCAGTTTTGGTTCGACGGCGACCACTTCAGTATCACTAGACAGAGATTCGCTCAGGCCATGGGGCTCCCTACAGAGGAGGGGGTCGAGACCCCACGATGAGCTATTAGACGTGCCTATTGGGCGGCTATTGCCATTCTGGGAGTGCTGTATGATCATGATACAGCAAAGAGCACCGTACTGGTGTCTCAGGCACTCCGGTATTTGCACAGAGTGCTAGCCAGTTCGTACCTCGGTCGAGCTGGTAATCCAGGGTCACTTAATGCGGCCGAGATCTGGAGCCTCTGGGCCATGGTGGCAGGCCAGCGTCTCAACATTAGCCATGAGATCTTGGCCAACTTGACCAGAGTCGGCAGAGGGTTGACACCCGTGGTGATAGTGGGAGGAGTTATCACCCGGCTACTTTTGAGGTTGGGAGTTGCCCCTGATAGGTTGAGGGCACCCTTGCCGGAGGGGATCCACGTGGATGCAGCCGCTGCAGTACAGATGGGGATGATCTCCCAGATATCAGGCCAGGCAGAGGCCTACAGAGTGCTGACTATTCATGAGACCCGGCGGATGTTCTCGCTTCCACCCTTGGGTCCAAATCCAGATCACCCGGAGCACCCAGAGGATCAGCCTCCACAGCCTCAGCCCGAGCCATAGCCAGAGCACCAGCCTCCACATCCAGAGCCAGAGTCCCAGCCTCCTCAACCTCCTCAACATCAGACTGTGCCACCACCACAGCAGCAGGAGCAGCCCAGGACCCCATCGGACTTTGATATAGAGATCACGATGGATGATCTTTTTGCTGCATCACCAGCATCCCGAGCATCGACTCCTGTTCCATCGCCGGGCTTCAGAGTGCATAGGACTACCCACGGTCCCCCCGAGAGATATCATCCTTATTCTAGAGGCGACCCGGGGGCATCCACCTCTACAGCACCGCCTCCAAAGCCACCACAGCAGCAGCCAGCGCAGCCCGACTTCTCTCAGCTCCTCACTTCCATGTTCGCAGCCTTGGAGCGACAACAGGATGAGAGGGATAGAGCTATTCACAAGAGGTTGGACCGCCAGCAGGCTGCTATTCAGGAACAGTCCCAGTCAGTGGAGCGGTTAGTGCGAGACCAGGCTGGCTACATTGAGCATACTACGCGGGAGCAGGTTCGGGTCATGGATGCTTTCAGGGAGGAGCAGGCTCAGGTCGTAGAGACCCTCAGAGGTGAGCAGTTGAGGCTGATCGAGCAGATTGCTCAGGGCCAGAGGGAGTTGAGGCAGCAGCTCGCTCATGATTTGAGGACGTCACAGGACTAGGCGTCTCAGAGGGTTGACATGACCCTACAGATGATTGATGAGTCACTCGACTCTCTGAGATCCCGCATCCAGGCGATAGAGGGGATTCTCCCACCCTTATCTCAGACCATGAGAGAGTTCAGGGAGCAGTCAGAGCAGCGCTTAGAGCGCATGAAGACGGTCGCCGGTGAGCAGACCACTCAGTTGAGCCAGGCGTTCAAGAAGTTGGGAGGCACAGTATCAGAGACATTGGAGTTTATCAGGATTTGCACCCAGCCTTTCTTGGATGGCCACGCTCAGGTCCGATTCAGGCAGACCCATGACGTTGAGGCAGGACCCTCCATGGCTCCACCTCCAGCACGGCCAGCTCCGCCTCCGCCTCCGCCCGGGATAGTGCATATATCGGATGATGAGGATCCTGATGAGCCCTCTGACTACACACCCCTATGACATTCAGGGAGTCATTTTTTGTATATTTATGCTTTGTATATACATTGTACAAAATGGACATTTCTAGTGAAAAACTTTTATTTTCAAAATTTGTGAATTTATTCAGTCATTTATGGTTCATTCATATAGCAGATGAATATATACCTTCACATTCATTCATATTCCAAACCAAGGAAAATAAAAATGATAAGTAACAACTCAATGAAAAAGAACAAATGAAACATGGCATAGCAAATAAAGCAAAATCACGCCATTAATAAGCAGGTTAAAAGATGACCACTCGAACATGAACTAACTAAACCTTTTTATCACATAGGTACAAAGAGTACCGCTTTTCTCTCAGATCGAAGCTGCAGTTGAAGAAACACTGCTCTTCACCAAACCGAGATTGTAGCCAAAGCATGCTGCATCTCACAGATCGAAGCTGCAGTTGAAGAAACACTGCTCTTCACCAAAACGAGATTATAGCCAAAGCATGCTGCATCTCACAGATCGAAGCTGCAGTCGAAGAAACACTGCTCTTCACCAAACTGAGATTGTAGCCAAAGCATGCTGTATCTCACAGATCGAAGCTGCAGTTGAAGAAACACTGCTCTTCACCAAACCGAGATTGTAGCCAAAGCATGCTGCATCTCACAGATTGAAGCTGCAGTTGAAGAAACACTGCTCTTCACCAAACCGAGGTTGTAGCCAAAGCATGCTGCATCTCACAGATAGAAGCTGCGGTTAGAGAAACACTGCTCTTCACCAAACCGAGATCGCAGCCAAAGCCTGCTGCATCTCATAGTTTGCGCGGCAGCCAGAGAGTGCTACGCACCTTGCAGATCGGATGGGGGTTAGCAAGGGAACTTCAGATCGAAGCTGTGGTTAGAGAAACACCGCTCTTCATGTTGAGTTCGTAGCCAGAGGATGCTACGTCTCACCAACGCCTACAGGTCGAGACGAGACCAATAGGGGTATCTTCGCACCGCCGAACGGACCGAGACGAGGTCTACCCGGCTAAAGGCACGAAAGTAAGAACCGTCGCAGATATGCCTTCTTTCTTTCTGTCCTTTCTTTGAGTTTTGGCTTATCTAGGCGCTCGTGCACTAGTTTCCCCAAAACTGGGGGCAACTGTAAGCACCGTGTCCCAGGGCGGTCCGGACCAGAGGTTACCCTGTGATGAAATCAGTATCCTAACTTGTATAAATGGTTTAGACTTGGGGGTTTTAGTCCCGCGTTCCACGAGAAATGAGTCTTTTTACCTTTTGTAGGCAGAGGGGGAGAAAACAGGGATTTTTCGTATCAAAGGGCTTTTTGTCCTCCACAGACGGCCAGCCCGTCTGTGAAGTCAGCCCGTCGCTTCGAGTCACCGACGGCTTGTGGTATTTTCCGACGTCCGTCGAAAAATCACCGCCTCTGTCAGAACGCCGCCTGGTTTCCCGGAGCACGCAACCTTTCCGACGCCCGTCGGTGGATGTGGCAGGGCCGTCGGACGAATCCTTGTGTCAGAAGGATTCTTCCGACGCTCGCCTCCATACACCGACGCCCGTTGGTCATGTCTGGCTTATAAAAGCTCCGGATTTTCAATAGAAAAGGGTTGGAAAATTTTTGAGAAGGGGAAACTCTGCCCAATTTCAAGCACACTTTCTCTCTCTTCCAACAAACATATTTCATAAAGAAATCTATTTCAAAAGAGAATCAAATCCATCAAAAGGGACTAAAAACTAATTAGTTTTCCTTAGATTTTGATTCCAAATACAATCTTTTAGAAGGGTTAAGGAAGAAATAATCACTTTTTCTTCTTTTGATCCTTCATCTTGCTTTTCGTGGAACACGCGGGGCTTTAATCAACACAAGAATTTCACCCAAAGCGATTATCTGAGGGTAAATATTCCGGATTCTTTCTCCATTCCATTTCATATTTATTCTTTATTTGTTGATTCCTTTAATTTTGTCATTTTTCCTCTTTATTTTGACTCTTATTATATGATTTTATGATAAAACTTCTTTTTTGGCTTTGAAAAGAGTTTTCTCTCTTCTGTTTTTTAGAGACAGTGGTGACCGACGGGTCATCTCTTTCACCGACGCCCGTCGGTCACCTCACATACAGACACCCTCTTTTTGAGTGACAGACGGACATGTCGGTTATTTTGACTGACGCCCGTCGGTCGCCTAAAAAAAGACGTCGGTGGGTTCTGTCTCTTCCCTTTTAAGTGATTTTCTATCTTTTTCAAATCCTTTTCAATTCCCATATGTTGATTGTATGTATATTGACATCTTTTAACTTTCCATGAGTGTATATTGTTTCCCTTGGACTATCCCGAGTTGGAGCGACTACCTACCATATTTGGAGGATTTCATCCGGTTTAGTTTCCTAATCCTCTTGAATGTTTTCTTCATTTGTTATTTATTGATTATTTTATGTATATGGATGTACTCCTTTCATATCCCGTTGATGTATAAAAATGACTCAATGTTTTATATTCAATAAAATGAGGATTACATAAAAGCAAGGGTCCAATGCCCTATTTTTATCCAATAAAGATTGTCATAAATAAAAATATCCAATTTTGATAACGGTGCATGCGAGGACCAAAGTCCTTAAAAATAAACAATGCCCTGATTCATGTATGTATCGCATATTTATAAAGGGAGTTGTATTCCGCTCCTTGTATTATTGTAATTTACCGCTCTTTGATATTTATTTTGCTCATTTACTGCTTTCCGAACGTGAATAAATGCGCCTTTAATCAATTGCATCGTGTGGAGAGAGAGCGAATTAATGATATTAAAATTTGATCATAAAACAATCGAGGTAGAAATAAATGAGAAATCCCGGACCCAGCTCTGGTCTTTAGGCTCAAAGAGGTTAGAGGTCTACCCTCCAAGACACCTTTTTGTGCCACGAGACTTTAGCGCTAATCCTAGGCTCCTTAGAGCGAGAGGTTTACCTTCCAAGACCCCTCTGGCTGGCCCAAAATGGATACCAAGCGTAGTCTTAGGCTCTCTGAGGCGAGAGTAACTTTCCCTATGTTCTATTGGGT